>CM076580.1:117328410-117503054 GCA_034641835.2 Pinus albicaulis | reverse complement strand
GTAAAATGTTGATAGTACACAATAATAGATCAATAGAAGACAAGCCAAGTATAGATCAGATTTACAATTCCTTTTGTCCAACAAAGATATGAGATATTGTGGCGTTACAGTGGTTAACAGGATGCTTCAACCAGCAAAGTCTTTCTCAGTCACCCAGCACTTTCATGTGTCACACCAATCAATGAATTTTGTATGAATTTGTGCAAAAAATATCTAATTTTTAATATATTAATATATATATATATATATATATATATTTTTAAAAAAATATATATATTTTTAATAAAATAATATATATTTTTAATAAAATAATATATAATATTAACGTATCCCGCGGTATCATGTTCGAGATTATGCATTAATCTCCGTCACCCCGTATCCACATATCCCGTATCGGAGTGACTTAGCTTCTGATTATCTAGCACTATTCATAACTGATAAATCTGTTTAAAAGACTGATTCTCTAAATCTGAAAGATAAATCAGTATACGCTAGTTTCCTTCTATATTTCCACGTGCATACGCTAGTTCAGTTCATAAAAACCGCGTATGGAAATCTGCTCAAAGAAAAAGTAAAAATTTTTCAGTCAGCTCTAAATACTGATTCACCCCCCCCTCTCAGTATTTTTCCCAAGCCCCTAAAAAGATCAGCACAGAAGACAGCAACTTCGCTCCACACATGTGAGGGGAAAAAGGACTCCAAAGGCTATCGAACCAATCAGATCACAATGACAAAATGTGTGATGAGATGATGACAAAATGACCTCCAAGTCTCTCCAATTTATATTCATCAATGAGGGTGTGTGACACATCTCTTAGGCATATGGGATAAATCTGGTCGATCTTGCACATGTGGAAAATAAATTCAAAATCGATGTTTTTCTCATCCAATCAAGATGATCTTTAGATCAATCTTGCACCTCTCCAAAATAGGAATCCAACAAAAATATGACCATCATCATATGCAACATGGAGTTTGGACCTAGTTGCCCAAAAATTAACAGCAGTAGACCAAGCATCAGCAGCGCAGAGGACCGATGTCGTGGATCAAGGTGACACTTCTTGTGGGAAGTATTGCTAGAGCACTTTCCTCGCTAAGGGGGAGTGTTGATTTTTGGGTAGCATCGGATGTGCTCTAGCTCTGAAATTTTGTGGAGGGGCTAGAACACACGAGATCTCCAAGACCCAGAAATCGTTTGGAGGAATTCCACTCGGAATGCAAGTTATTCAAATAATTAATTATTTTTAATGAAGCCTAAGTTAAAACTTGGGGAATTAAAAAAATTAAAGTGAATTAACTTAAATGTGGGTGAGAAGCTTCTAAGTGACGAGGAACAAGTTTGTTTTAATCTTAGCCATTGATTAAAGATTAGATCACGACCATTGATTTATCAATAGGAAAAGTATAAATGAAGACTTCTGGGTCAGTTGAAGATAAGTCGGGCAAACACTCAGTAACCCAAGGGAAGTCAATTCTTCGGAATTTAGAATTCGATTTCAGAGGGAGAGTTGCAGGGCAGAGGAAGAGGAGGGTTTCAGCAGCAGTCAAAGAAGAGGAAGAAGGATGCAGAACAGTAGAGGGGCAGCACAAAGAGACAGCCCAGCGGTGACGCAGTCCTCACGCAGCCTCTACACAAAGGATCACGCAAAGGTGACGCAGTCAAGGCCAGAGAGCCTCACGGGTGTCATAACTTCTCCGGAGGTCGGGAGAAAAATACCACAGCTGTTTTCTTGGAAATTTCTCAGTTATTCTGCCATTCATTCGTTGTAAATAAATTGCTACTGAAGATTAATATAGAATACCTCATCTACTACACCGGTTTTCCCACATTGGGTTTTTGCGGGGACAATTGTCCAAAAATAATTGTGTTGATGTGATTGATTCTTGTGCTTATATTCCATTGTTATTTTCTCTATGTAATTGTGTGATAACTGCAGTAGAAATTATTTCGATATTTGTTGAAGGGTTTTTTGTAAATAACTTATTGTGGAAAATAAGTAGGAGAAATAAATTAGTAACAAGAAGCTCTACTAGACAGAATGGAGGTGATGTAGACAATTTTTATTCAACTGTTGATATGGATGTTTCTTATGATTGTGAACTAAATTTGTCTATAGATTTTGAACCAACTTCCTTCAAAGAAACTGCTTCTCATGATGAATGGAAAGAAGCAATGCAGAAAGAGTATGCTATTCTGATAAACAATGGAACCTAGAAGCTGATGAACCCTCCATAGGGAACCAAACCAATTGGCTGCGAGTGGGTCTTCAAGAACAAGTATAAAGCAAATGGCTCACTTGAAAAGCATAAAGCTAGGCTCGTGGAAAAAGGTTTTGCACAGAAGGAAGTGGTTGATTATGAAAAGACTTTTTCCCCCACAACAAAATGGGCTACCATCTAGACTCTCTTTGCCATGGCAACTCAAAATGATTAGAAATTTCATCAAATGGATGTAAAAACTGCTTTCTTGAATGGCTATGTGAAAGATAACGTTTTATGTCCCAACCAAAAGGATTTGTTCTGAAGGGGCAGGAGCACAAAGAATGTAAGCTTGTCAAATCCTTGTATGGCCTCAAACAAGCACCGCGAGCCTCGTACGACAAATTGAACGAGCATCTTCAGAAGCTAAATTTCAAACACGATGATATTGATGATGCAACTTTGTTTGTCAAGAAAGTTGGCAAAATTGTTGTATATCTTGTGGTGTATGTAGATGATCTTTTGATGACAAGGAACAATGAAAATTACATTGCATCCATAAAGAAAGAATTGAAAGGCATTGAAATGACAAATTTGGGATATGTTCACTACTATCTAGGTATTGAAGTAACCCAACATCCGATGTTTATATTCCTCTCTCAAAAGAAGTACATTGGAGATCTTTTGAACAAATTTGGTATGGTTGAGTGCAATCCTTTGACCAGTCCAATGGAACAGTATTTAAAGCTCACATCCATAGATAAAATGAATTTGATGATACAACAAAGTATAGACTACTCATAAGAAGTCTTAACTACTTGACTACTACCAAATCGGACACTTCCTTTGTTGTTGGAACCCTCTCTAGGTTTATGCAAAAGCCTTGTGAGGGTCATTGGTTTGCTACAAAAAGTGTTCTAAGGTACTTGAAGGGGACTCAAGACTTTGGACTCAAGTATACACAAGTGGATGACTTCAGCTTGATTGGATACTATGATTCAGATTTTGATGGAGATAAAGAAAATGGAGTATCTACTTCAGGTTATGTTATGAGTCTTGGATCGGGCGTTGTCTCCTGGAGATCACACAAACCATCAATTCCAACAAATTCCACAACAGAGGCAGAATATGTGGCAGTTGTAGAAGTAACGATGGAAATTGTGCCGCTCAGGAAAATTCTTGAATATTTGTAGGAGAAACAAGTGCATTCTACTCCTCTTTTGATTGACAATACTTCTGCAATCAAGTTGGCCAAGAACCCAAAGTTCCATGATTGAATCAAGCATATCAATATATATTACAAAGTATCATCTAATTCAACATCATGTTGAGGCCAAGACTATTCACCTACATCGTTGTTCCACAAACGAGTAGATTGCAGACATCTTCACCAAAGCACTAGGAAGAGAAAAGTTTGAAAAAATCAAAATGATGCTTGGACTAAGGGGGGAATGTTGACACCTAATCTTTAGGGATTAGGAAATTATTGTAAATAATGTAAATACACAAATGAGAAGGTGAAGAGACACTGGAATATGAATTCCAAGAGTCTCCCTCTCAATGTATGTATCAATAATTTATCTTAATGAAATGCATTCATTTGTGGAGTTACCCAAGCCTGGCCTGATAGATTTAAATGCACAACTAGGTTCGTAACACAATAAAATTCAGTGGAAACAAATCTACAAATCTCAATCACAATGACACAAACAGATTATGCCCAATCATAGTTCTTCATTAAAATAACCTCACAACTTACTTGGTCTCCTGTCCTGAGAAAATGGCCCAGCTAAGAAAATACAAACATACAAATGCCTTGGATCTAATCCAACAAATTTGACCTAGATCGATGTGTTGTCGCATAGAATGTCTAGGCACCACGACAACGGCTCAGATCGGGGGCTGTCACCCTGATCCCCAATCTCTCTATCTAAGCGTCTCCTTACAGACTAAGGGAGGTAGACCCTAATGAAAATGAAGAAGGAGAACTGGTTGAAAACCAACCAATTCAGGAGACACAGTTAAATGACCAAGTACTTGTTAAGATTAACGAGATTTTACAAATCCAATTAGATTTGAAACTTTAAAACCAGTGCCTTGTGGAGTCAAAATATCTCGTTATGAAATTAAAGTCAAGTAATTGATATGTAACTGCTACTATGAAAAATCAATCCACCACAATGATATTCAATAAAAAACACCGTCACAATTATGCATTAACAATGTTCGATAAAGACATGCAATTTATCATCACTTGAAATATTCCCAAAGTTGACTTAAACAATTAATGACCGATTTCAAGTAATTTAAAACCACATTTAAAGCTCATCAACCATAGCTAAGCATAAAAATACTTTGAACCAACAATTTAAATTCAAAAAAAAATATTATCATGAGGATACCATCAAATTTAAATGTCAGATATTTCCAATATTTCCAAATTTATGATATTCCAAATAATCCCAAATTCAGAAATCTATAGTCAAACTTTGGATAGAAGGAAATTAAAGCTCACCTTGAATATGTAAAATTTTTTAAGTTTTTTTTTTTAGAACTTTTGGGCCTCTTTCTATTTTTTTTTTTTTTTTTAAAGTGTTCTCAAAGTCTAAACTCTAAAGTTAATGAAACTAAAAGCAAAAAATATATATACAACTAAAGTTAAACTTCTATAAAAATTTAAAGAAAAAAAAAATTAGAAGAATTTTTTTATTTTTTTATTATTTTATTATTTTTATTTTTAAATTTCAAAATCTAAGAACTAAAATTCAAATCCTAAAATAGAATCAAGCTTTAACGCTAACTAAACAAACTCAATCAAAATCGAAAATTTTAAAACTAAAACTATGGCCTTTATTAAAATTCTAAATACTAAATCTAAAAAACTAAAGCTACACTTCGAAAGTTTAAAAAAAAAAAAAATTGAACGTGACCCTAAACTAATCTCAGAAAATAAATCAAAACATTGAAAGTGTAAAGTAAAATGCGTTATTATATGTTATGCTTGTGTGTGCAGGTGACGTCAAAGGCACGATGGAGAATGGGTTGCGAGTTGGCAAGAGGTGAGGGCACGCAGATGTAATGGCAGTGTGAGATAGCCAGCAACGAGGATGTCAAAGGGAGCGGATGGACGCAACACAAAGATGAAGCCCGAGCTTGACGTTTGAGGAGAAATGACGCAGAGGGAAAGGTGAAGACTGCGTGAGGAGGGAAAGGGAATTAGTCGGCTTGGAGGGCAGCGTGGACGGCAAGAAAAAGGGGCAGCAAGGCAGTGTGAGGGCAATAGCGATGGAGACTGCGTGAGGATGAAGTTGTCGCAGGTAATGAGGAAAGAACTGAGGGATACGGTACGAACAGAGGAGGAGAAAAATGGAAGGTTGTGTGAGCTGGATCGAGCAGGACGCAGGGCAGAATGCAATGCGAATGGGCAGCAAGCGGATAGACACAAAGTGAGAACAACACTGCAGATTTGTAGAAATGAGGGCCTGAGGCAGAACTAGCGTGGATTGAAGGAGCGGAAGGAATGAAGAGGAGCAGCAGCAGACAGCTGGTAAAATTGAAGGGACACAAATTTCAAATAATTTTCTTCAGCCAGCAACAAAATTTCTCTAGTATCATTCATATTTTCAAAATATTGATTTAGATGCACCTAAGATTCGCACTTTTGCAGCAAAACTATGCCCAGATCTGTAGGCAGAACTGATCCTGAGGCCAGATCTTACCCTCCAGGGCCTAGATCTGGCTCAGATCTAAAAAAAATTCTGAGAATCTCCCTGTAAGCCTGCACAAAACCAGAAAAAACCCAAAACTATGCACAGAAAATAAACCCTTAAACCCTAGAGAATATTTGCAAATTTACAGTGCTAATTTACAGATCAGAGGCCCTCTTGGCCAAATTTAAAACCATTTTGCACAATTAATAAAAAGATAATTTAAAAGAGGCACAAGCCCAAGATGACCCTATAAAAACAAAATTTCGTAAGATAACTTTGGGAATTAAGAAACAATGAGCTTTTTCAGATTTATGAAATCTAAGAGTCGGTTGGTCTAACTGAAGACTTCCCCAAATGCTCAAACCTTGAAAAAAGATCTCTACACACTTAGATCTGAATTTTAGATCGATAGAGATTTAAAAAATAAACATGAGACTTTTCAGAAAAATATATAACTAATATCTCCGTTAAATCAAATGCAATTCTAGAAACCCAAAAAAATGCACAAGATACCTGTATGCAGATCAATCCATAAAGGCCATCAACCATCAAAATGCCAGATAAAGTAGCAGAGTTTAGAGACAATATCACCACATAGATCTGGAAAATGAACACCAAAGATCGTAACCCCAAAGTCTTTATCCTTTATTCATCAAAAAATTACAAGAGCTTCCAAGAACAAGTGCACGATTCAAAGATCGGATGCAAATAACATACAAAGACCTCTAATTTATAAGAAAAATCTCCAACGGCTAGTTCGGTTGATCCATGTCAAAATAATCTCTACCATCGAAAAAGATTTAATTATCTTTTACTCTGGACTGTCGAAATTATAATTTTGAGGAAATTCGAATTTATCATTTAATTCCATTTTAATTAACTCAAAAATAATATTTTTGAGTTAATTACCTCAAAATTTTGACTTTGACTTTAACCACCAAAGCCCAAGGGTCCAAAATTTCTTAAAATTCTCAATATTCCCTTGGCCTGGGACCTTTAAAAATTTATTTTTTAAGGACCCACAAATTTTGCCTATGAAAATTTTTAACTCACCTAGGACTTAAAATTAATTAAATTTTTGGCTTAGGATTTTTAATTTAAATTGACCAGAAAAATTAATTAATTGACTAAGAGGGGATTTAATTATTTTTCCAACCCTTTTTACATAAGATAAATACATTTAGACACATAAAGGGGGAATACCCATTTGCGATAGACCCTCAAATAGCTACCCAATTCTGCAACTCAAAACATGATCTAGTAGACCAAGTAGCTTGTAATAAAATAATCTAGTCAATTAGCTACGATTATTCCCAAACTACTTTTACAAAGACTCGATAGAAAACACTAGGACTCAATTTAGCATCTTGATGACAAAATCCACCCTAGCTTTGGGGTGAGGCTAGAGGGAAAACTCTGTCGATCACTTGTGTCGAGAAACACAAATGAATCAGTGAGACAAAAAACCTCCTAGGATAGAAATCATTACCAAAATACTAAGCTTACCTAGGTTGTTACATACATGGTGGTCTTACTTAAATCATTTACATCATAAACATGCAAAATGGGTTTACATCATTTATAAAACTGTAGACTGATGATGAAATCTGAATGGTGTGTGTGGGACATTGGATAACCCAACGCTCCCCGTGTGTTTCGCGACATAGACTAACTACCTTTTGTGGATCCTTATCTCTGGTGATGCGATCGTTGACTAACACCTGTGGGTTTTGGTCTAATGGCAATCGTGATTCCCAACAAGTGGTATCAGAGCCAGTACCTTCACTCAAAGCTTAACAGTTGGAAGGTTGATCATTAGGACACAAATGGCAAAGCCAAGGAAGAAAGTTTCCAATCCTCCTCAAAATGTGTCTTACTCAACCATCGAAATTGAAGTCAATCAATTTGCGAAGGCTCCATTGTTCAATGGAAATTTTGATATATGGGAGGCAAGAATGAGGAATTTCTTGAAGACTCAAGGAATTGAAGTTTGGAAATCAGTGATTACTAATGATACGATGGACGAAGAATCCAAGGAGTACAATACAAGAGCAATGAAGGCAATTTTGAATGGGTTACCAAATTCTGTGAAGGCCAATTTTGAAAAATGTTCGTCAGCAAAAGTCATATGGGACAAACTTCATGATCTTCACTCAAAAGGAGTGTTGACAATGATCTCTAGTCAAGAAGATGATGGAAAACAAGAAATAAGTCCAAAATCCATCAAGGAAGCTGAAGATAAGAGAGATGACAACAAGGCTAAAGAAGACCTAGAAGATGAAGAGAACAAAGAAGACTTTGAAGAAGATCTCCTGAATAAACTTATGGCTTCCATGGAAGAGATTAACAATTTGAAAAAGGAAAATGAGGAACTTAAGAAGAAAGCGCAATATGGTAACCAAGACAAGACAAGGAAGGAAGTTGACTTTTTCAAGCTTCAAGTACAAGAAAGAGATGAGGAGGTTGCCAAACTTAAAGAGGAATTTCATCAAAATAAAATAAAGCATCATGAAGAACTCATATCTATGACAAATCAATTGGATAAGGCAAAGAAAAGGGAAGAAACTTTGTCAATCCACCTTGAACAAAGACTTGAGAGCTTGAACAATCTTGAAACAGAGATTGGTCCATACAAGGAAGAAGTCTCTTCTCTTAGATCTCAACTAGAAGAAGCAAGGAAACAAGCACAAGGAGCCGAGAAGGTGATGGAAACTTTGACATTCATAGAAGGACAAGTTGATGAAGCAGAAAAGGAGAGAAACACCATGATATGCAAACTAGAAGAAAAGGTGACGAAATCTTCAAACTAAAATTAGACATCAATCTTCTCATGGCCCAATCATGTGAAGCAACCAAGATGAAGGAAGAAATGGAGATCGATCTATCAAAAAAGGATGAAGAATGCAAGAAAATGAAAGAAGAAATTGATATCCTTAAAAAGGAAGTTGATCATCTGAACAAGAGCCTAAAGAGTTCCCAAACCCTAGATGACATCTTGAGTCATCAAAGATCTCCTTTTGATAAATCGGGTCTTCGTTATGCAAGGAATCTTCAAACAAGAATGATGCAATCCCTAATGCTTCAAACAACAAGGATGTGGAAAAGCTTGGAAGAAATATTGATGCCCCCAGTTCCAGCAAAGGCAAGAAGAAGAGTCAAGATGACATTGTAAGAAACCTTACTCCAAGAAGATATGTTGATGGTGTTAAGAATGCTAGAGGCAATAAATTTGAGCAAAGGATCCCAAGACAGAATTATTTTAGAAGCACATCAAGGCAATCTCCAACCTCTAGGTACAAAAGTATATTTTTTGGTTATTGTTATTCTTGTACAAATTTTGGGCACATGGCAAAGGATTGTAGGGCATACCACAAGGACAAAAATAATGGTCCCCACCAGTTTCCTAGAAGAAACTTTGCAAGAAGAAGTCATGATCTTTCATTCATGAATAAGATAGAGTGCTTCAATTGCCATAACATTGGACATATGGCACATGATTGTAACTTGACTTGGGTTCCTAAACAAGCTAAAACCATGACAACCAAGCCAGAGAAGAAAGTTACACAAGTATGGAGAAGAAAGCAAATTGGGTCCGAAAGTCTCTTGAACACTCCGGCCAACAACACGTGTTGTTGATTTGATGAAGACATCTTTGGCAGACGTGATATTACAAGGTTTGATGATGAATTTTTGCCAAGAATAAGACTATGCACACTGTTAGGGGGAGCTTGTGATTCTTTACCATTCTAGCAGAGGCTATCTGTAAATGGGCCCTATGAAAACCTTGATGAGTCACACTTGGACGATCATCCTTTGATAGATCATCTCTTGGGAACAACTTCATTCAAGAACATGATCCCTTATTCATCCAATGAACTGGTTTTCTTCCACTTATTTACAAGTCAGAAAATTTTCTTGAGCTAGAAGAGTTTATGCAGGCAGGAGAAGTTGGTTCACCACATGAAGAAATGCAAACATATCATGGACCATTTCCAAAAGAAGCAGCGTGACAAGGGGAGTACTTGGGTACCCCATTTGCCATTGATGACAAAGGAGGAGAGAATGTTGGAAGGGCAAGAATATTGCCATCAATGACAAAGGGGGAGATTGTTAATCAAGGTTGGCATTGATGTCAATATGACTTTGACTGAGATGTCAATATGACTTTGAACAAGATGTCAATATTCTTGAGATGCCTGGTTCCAGATGATGATGTCATAACTCTTGGTTGATAACGATGCCATCAATGAAGATGTCAAGCCACTAATGAAGAAGTCTTGCCCGAACAAGTCCTTGAACTAACTATAATGTTGTCGAGTGTCAATCATGTGCCTTGATTGGTGATGTAAACCATAGGTGCCAATATACAAGCCTTTGAAGTGGAGAACTATAATTGATGAAGTCATACATGTGATGATGTCATACTCTTGAAGAATGACCACACTCTCACATAATTGGAAGACTGCTTTGGAGATTTTGACAAATTAATGAAGGTTGCAATATGACATATCATTGCACTAGCATATGATGACATTGTTGATACACGATGCTATATGAATGTTGCACTCCTACATAATGACTCTATGATCCTACGATAACATTGATAACAATGAAGAAACCAAGGAATGAAGAAGCCACATTGTCCCAAACATTTCTCATGCTGTCCCAAACTTTTTATGCATAAAATTTAAGGACAGTCATAAAGAAAAATATGTTTCACCATTTTAGAGGCAGAATTTCTTTGTGAGACCTTCACCATCCTTTAGAGCATAATTTTAGCTTTCTAACGAGCTCTTACTTCGCCGAAAACTCCAAGCAGTTTGGGAGATATGATTTTTTCAACTTAAGGAAATAATTCTGTCCTTGAGCCGACCTGTGCTAGCCTACTCATCTCGGCCTCTCACCAAGTGAAGTGTCTCTTCACCTTAAACGCAAAATGTGTATAAATATGAGGATAGAAACTTCATTTTGCCATCATTTTTTGGTGAAGATTTCAGAGAGAAGCCACAGAAGAAGACAGAACAGCAAGGAAGTCGAGAAGAATATATTTGGGTTGTTTTTTTCTATCATTCAAGCTAATTATATTTCTGTTTGGACAAGGTGATTGATGTGACTTAGATCTGTGGACAGCATTACTGTTGGAGCACTCTGTGGCAAACAAAACTCAGTTTTTGGACCTGTTGGGTGCCCAGAATTCGGACCTTACCACAGACCAATTACAGAGGCTTGGATAACTAGCATTTTTGGAGCTCATATTGTTGTTCATCTAAGGCTCACACCTGCTGTAGCATTAAGGCTGGTAGGCAGTGATCCTTGTAAGGAGATCAAACCTGTGTTGCAGGATTGTTTGGGTGGAAGTATGAAGAAACATTGAAGAAGACTTATCTAAGAACAAACCCTGTGAAGTCCTTATTGAAGACATTATAAACCTTTTGTATATACCTTTGAAATATTGATTGAAGGCCCCATTGAATCATCTCAAAGCACAATTGAAGATCCCTCGGAGTTTGGTGAGCAAATCTATTAAAGAAGTTTTCTTGAAGAAGCCTCAAAGCAGCATTGTGTAAACATCTTGAAGCACTCTTTACCCTTGCAAAGGGAGTGAATCAATTCTGGATGAAGGACAACCTTGGAGCATTCTGAAGTATTGAACAGTGAACTTGGAAGCGTGTACAAGTGAAGAAGATCTTGACAGGTAATCTGAAGCATAAGAATTGCCTTCCATCAAGTTATGTAAAATTGGAAAAATAGGTGCAAACTCCATGTTGTGATGCTCAGATTAAGTGGCTAATATTTTTGTTTGATTCCTCTTTCGGAGAGGTGTAAAATCCATATAAAATATATCTTAATCCGATGAGCAGAACATTTATTTTGAATTTATTATTTATAATAAATTATATGTGCAGGTCGGCCTTAAGGTTTTGCACCCCCAGCAGATGTGTCACACACCTCAATGATGGATATAAATACTGGCAAAGTTGGAGAGCATTTCACAACAACTCAACACACATCTTCTTCTCTCATCTAATTTAGTACGAGCTCCTTGGAGGATAAGTTCAGCCCACACGTGTGAAGAAGAAGGACGAATCGTACGGCCAAGAGGAAGGACGAAAATTCTGCAGCTAGGGTTTTTATGGAAGTTTGACCAGCATTGACTTTGGTCAACGCATGGTCCGAAAGGGCTGAAAATTGTTGGAGAGTTCGATTTTGGGAGGCCGTACACATTGGCACAGAAATCGAGGTCAAAAGGTTGACCGAACTGTTGCTGCGTTGACTTTTAGCTTGCTGCCCCGCGTTGACTTTTCTGGACAGCGTTGACTTTTCTGGAGTTGACTTGGGTTGACTCGGTTGCTGATTTGAGGAGTGTTGTGACACATTCTGGGTTGGCTGATCAAGGAGACTTTGCTGGTTGAAGCATCCTGTTGACCGCCGTAACGCACCATCACATTTTTCTGTTTCTGGTTTGTCTTCTATAAGATCCACTGATATGTTCTATCAACATTTTACTTAACCATTTGTGTGATTGCTGTAATAAAAGTAAAGTTTCATCAAGCATAGAACATCTAAAAAAATTTACAAGTTAGAATTGCCTGAGGGTGACAATGTACAAGCTTGTGTTTGCTGAAGTGTTTGTGCAGCCTTGAAAAGTACTATTGGAGACCAAAGAGTGTTAGACTTTGAAGAACCTTGTTGAAGCACTCTTGTTGAACCAATATTGAAGAACTCTTGAAGTGTTGAAGACTTGTTTGAAGAGCATTTTGAAGACCTTTTGTAGCAACTTGGAAAGTTCTTGGTGCAACTTATTGAAGACCTTCTTGAAGCATATTTTGAATAGTTGTTGAAGAAACTTGACTATTGAAAAATATCTCGAAGTTATTGAAGACACCTTGAAGGATTCTTGAAGATATTTGGAGGACTTGTAGAAGCTGCCTTGGAGACATTAGTGGAGACCATGATGTGTTGAAGCCATCATGAAGTGACCTTGGAGATTTTGATTGGATATCATGAAGGACAGCGGAGACACCTTCATGTGAAAAGATCAAGGTTTTCATTGATGAAGTGACATGAAGACTAAGTGAGGGAATAGCTGAAGATTGTCAGGGCTCGTTGACGAAGATATTGGGAGCCATGAAGTATAACCAAATATAACTTGTTGAATTAAAGCAGGAGGTTGGAGCCTCATAGAGACAAGGTCGGTGCCTTGGAAGATAGGGTTGGAGCCCTAGAGGATTGGAGTCCTCAAGAAATTAGGTCGGTGCCTTGGAAGATAGGGTTGGAGCCCTAGAGGATTGGAGAAGAAACTAGGTCGGAGCCTGTACTAAAGATAGGGTTGGAGCCCTAGAGGTTGGTGCCTCAAATTGACAAGGTTGGAGCCTTGAAAAGACCAAGTCGGTGCTTGGCACAATACAGGTTGGAGCCTAGAAGATTGGAGTCTTCATTTAGGGTTGAGTCTATATCATTATTGTACTTTACTGATACAGTAAAGAAGAAATTAATAAAGATTTCATTCCATCACTATCATTTCTTATGTCCTAAATATAAGTGATCTAACTGTAAAATTAACAATTGAAAAGAAATATCGATTCAACTCCCTTAGTATTTCCAACAATTGGTATCAGAGCGTAGGGTCACGAGTTCGATACCTACAACTCGCGTTGTGGGTAGATTGTTGGACATTGGATAAACCAACGCTCCCCGTGTGTTTCTGACATGGACTACTTTGCGCTTCTTTCGTGATCCTCTTCTCTCATGTAGATGCAATCACACTAATGCCCTGTTTGTTTCACGGCACCGTGATTCTCTAACACAGTAACACGTCGAACATGATGAATCCCATTTGAAAAAATGGGGGTGTACTGCTATGGGGTCGTTGACAAAGTGTGGTCAACATCTGGCTCTACTTGGGGACACGTTGCTTCATCAGAGGAATGTGAGAATCCAGAATCTGTATCCAAGCAACACACAAAATTACATAAGTAGCGTCCATCCAAATATCATCATATAACATTAAGCACATGAAAAATAGAAGCTCTTCTTTCATTTATTATTCTACTTAACATGAAAAGTAAATCTACTCTAACTACAAAATGAAATGCTGAAATAACAAGGTGTAAGGTTAGAGATACAATACAAAGGATGCCCTGTGGCATCAGATGTGTTCAATATAGTGCATACTGAGCATTTGCCTACTTTCAGGTAGCTTTGTAGGCAGCTTTTCAGATGTGCTATGTGCAATCTTGCATACGGTAGGACTTTGTCTTATCCGAAAATCGAGCTTCTCGCAGCCATCAGATGTATTGAAGCGCTTCCTTATTCTTTTTCTTTTTCGCTTCAGGCTTTTCTTTGTGGCAGACCGCATTTTTGATGATGTGGAACATTGTGCTTGTGAACTTTCAGACGAAGTATTCAAGATATGTGTGACATGCCTCTCTTCATTCTGCATCTGTTCTAGATCCTTTTCAATTTCTTCATTAATGTGACCAGCCACTTTCTTAGGACATTCACAACAAGACGAGACCTGCTTCAATGGATTGAGAGAGTTATGATCTATTGAAATCTCCTTTGTTTTCTGCCATCTATCCTCTGGATCAGGCTTAAACTTTTGTACATGCGATTTCCTTTCTTCTAACTTCTTATGCATGGAACTCATTTCTCTGGCATGCCTTATTAATTTCGCTTGATTGAGTTCAGTTTTCACAAATCTGTCTTGCAAGGTGATATGATTTTCCTCCATAGTTTTCATTTCTCGAGTGTGCTTTGCTTCCATTTCAATCATATGTTTCTGAATAATGGATATCTGATTAGCATGATTAACTTCTATAACCTTTAATCTGTTTTCAATGGTATCCATTTCTTCCATATTTATAACACATGGTAATTGTTTCTTCTCTATGGCCAATAATCTACTCTGAAGAGATTTTTTATCAACTTCCATGTCGCTTATAATTTTATCATTTTTCGCTTTCAGGCCCATGAAGCAATTTTGCATATAGTTTATCTCTCTCTTATGATTTGCTTGCATGGTGGCTAACTGATTGTTGTGATCAAATTCCATGATGATCATTTCTTCATCGTGTCTTTCTTCCATGGCATTCATTTGATTGGAGTGATTGAATTCCATGATTGTTATCTTTTCCTCTAAGGCCAATAACTTGCTCTGCATAGAACCAATTTCCCTGGAGTGATCTGCTATTAATTTTATCGATTAAGTTCCATATTCTCAATGATTTGAGCCTGGTTGGCCTCCATGTTCTTGATTACCTGAGCTTGATTTAGTTGTATATCCTTAACCATCTGAATCAATTCGCTAACAAGATGCTTATCGTTGTCAACACTAATTTGACAACTTGTTTCTGCTTTACCACCATCATGAATTTGTGTTGTCATGGTACAAGTGGATTCATCTTGAGAATTGTCCTGGACTCTCCTATTGATAGTTGAGTTCTCTACCAGCTCAATTTCATTATTTTGCATAATACTGGGAGCACAAGGCGAGCCACCTTGTTTTATATATTTATCTTTAAGAGCATTGATGATGTGTTGTAAACAATAAAAATACTCCTCAGGACAATTTCGAAACCAATCAATAACATCACCTTTTAAGGAATAAGCAAAGAGACGTATCTTGACATCTTCACGATTATATTGTGAAGCAAGACAATATCTGTTTATTATATGAGTAACCATCAAGAGATGCTTTCGAACAGCGGCTGAATTACCACCCGAGAACAAAGACAATTTAGGAATGGCCTCTTTTGGCAAGTCATGAAGAGGATCACCCATGATGACTTACTTAAATGCAAAAACCAAATGGATGTTAGAGAAAGAGATCCTTGTTCAAGAAAAGTCAAGAGATCCACAAGAAGCGAGCTTCCTAGCAAAAAATTCTTGTAAGAAATGAAAGAATGGGAGTCGCCACTTGAACATGAATCTAATCCGAAAAATTAGTCGATAGAAGCAGATGGATATCAAGGAGGGATTCTTGTCTGGGAGTAAAATAGATGAATAAGTGGAGTTGCCACCCAAACAAGAAGCCAACCGAAATGTCCAGGTGCTAAAGGTGCAAATGATGAAAAGATTTGTGAGATGAGGAAAGATACAATGATGAAACGATAAAGATATGCAATGATGCCAGAAAATGTTATATCATGTTACAGCCTAATGAATGGCGAAAGAAGATTAAAAGATTAGAAAATGTCGTTAAGACCAAGGACAGAGAAACTCTATCCTCGGCAACGGCGCCAAAAAATGTTGTCACAGAGAATGTCTAGGCACCACGACAACGGCGCAGATCGAGGGTTGTCACCCTGATCCCCAATCTCTCTATCTAAGTCGTCGCTCTGCGGACTAAGGGAGGTAGACACTAATGAAAATGAAGAAGGAGAACTGGTTGAAAACCAACCAATTCAGGGAACACAATTAAATGACCAAATACTTGTTAAGATTAACGAGATTTTACAGATCCAATTAGATTTGAAACTTTAAAACCAGTGCCTTGTGGAGTCAAAATATCTCGTTATGAAATTAAAGTCAAATAATTGATATGTAACTGTTGCTATGAAAAATCAATCCACCACAATGATATTCAATAAAAAACACCGTCACAATTATGCATTAACAATGTTCGATAAAGACATGCAATTTATCATCACTTGAAATATTCCCAAAGTTGACTTAAACAATTAATGACCGATTTCAAGTAATTTAAAACCACATTTAAAGCTCATCAACCATAGCTAAGCATAAAAATACTTTGAACCAACAATTTAAATTCAAAAAAAAATATTATCATGAGGATACCATCAAATTTAAATGTCAGATATTTCCAATATTTCCGAATTTATGATATTCCAAATAATCCCAAATTTAGAAATCTATAGTCAAACTTTGGATAGAAGGAAATTAAAGCTCACCTTGACTATGTAAAAAATTTTAAGTTTTTTTTTTAGAACTTTTGGGCCTCTTTCTATTTTTTTTTATATTTTTAAAGTTTTCTCAAAGTCTAAACTCTGAAGTTAATGAGACTAAAAGCAAAAAATATATATACAACTAAAGTTAAACTTCTACAAACATATATATATATATATATATATATATATATATATATATATATATATATTAAATTCAAAATCTAAGAACTAAAATTCAAATCCTAAAATAGAATCAAGCTTTAACACTAACTAAACAAACCCAATCAAAATCGAAAATTTTAAAACTAAAACTATGGCCTTTATTAAAATTCTAAATACTAAATCTAAAAAACTAAAGCTACACTTCTAAAGTTAAAAAAAAAAAATTGAACGTGACTCTAAACTAATCTCATAAAATAAATCAAAACATTGAAAGTGTAAAGTAAAATGCATTAGTATATGTTATGCTTGTGTGTGCAGGTGACGTCGAAGGCACGATGGAGAATGGGCTGCGAGCCGACAAGAGGTGAGGTCACGCAGATGTAATGGCAGCGTGAGATAGCCAGCAACGAGGATGTCAAAAGGAGCGGATGGACACAACACAAAGATGAAGCCCGAGCTCGACATTTGAGGAGAAATGACACAGAGGGAAAGGCGGAGACTGCGTGAGGAGAGAAAGGGAATTAGTCGGCTTGGAGGGCAGCGTGGACGGCAAGAAAAAGGGGCAGCAAGGCAGTGTGAGGGCAATAGCGATGGAGACTGCGTGAGGATGAAGCTGCCGCAAGTAATGAGGAAAGAACTGAGGGATACGGTATGGTTAGAGGAGGAGAAAAATGGTATGTTGTGTGAGCTGGATCGAGCAGGACGCAAGGCAGAATGAAATGCGAATGGGCAGCAAGCGGATAGACGCAGAGTGAGAACAACACTGCAGATTTGCAGAAATGAGGGCCTGAGGCAAAACTAGCATTTATTGAAGGAGCAGAAGGAATGAAGAGGAGCAGCAGCAGACAGCTGGTAAAATTGAAGGGACACAAATTTCAAATAATTTTCCTCAGCCAGCAACAAAATTTCGCCAATATCGTTCAGATTTTCAAAATATTGATTTAGATGCACCTAAGATTCGCACTTTTGCAGCAAAACTATGCCCAGATCTGTAGGCGGAACTGATCCTGAGACCAGATCTTACCCTCCAGGGCCTAGATCTGGCCCAGATCTAAAAAAGTTTTTGAGAATCTCCCTGTAAGCCTGCACAAAACCAGAGAAAACCCAAAACTATTAACAGAAAATAAACCCTTAAACCCTAGAGAATATTTGAAAATTTACAGTGCTAAATTACAAATCAGAGGCCCTCTTGGCCAGATTTAAAACCATTTTGCATAATTAATAAAAAGATAATTTAAAAGAGGCACAAGCCCAAAAAGACCCTATAAAAACAAAATTTCGTAAGATAACTTTGGGAATTAAGAAACAATGAGCTTTTTCAAATTTATGAAATCTAAGAGTCCGCTAGTCTAACTGAAGACTTCCCCAAACGCTCAAACCTTGAAAAAAGATCTCTGCACACTTAGATCTGAATTTTAGATCGATAGAGATTTAAAAAATAAACATGAGACTTTTCAGAAAAATAGATAACTAATATCTCCGTTAAATCAAATGCAATTCTAGAAACCCAAAAAACTGCACGAGATACCTGTATGCAGATCAATCCATAAAGGCCACATCAACCATCAAAATGCCAGATAAAGTAGCAGAGTTTAGAGACAATATCACCACATAGATCCGGAAAAGGAACACCAAAGATCGTAACCCCAAAGTCTTTATCCTTTATTCATCAAAAAATTACAAGAGCTTCCAAGAACAAGTGCACGATTCAAAGATCGGATGCAAATGACATACAAAGACCTCTAATTTATAAGATAAAATCTCCAACGGCTAGTTCGGTTGATCCATGTCAAAATAATCTCGACCATCGAAAAAGATTTAATTATCTTTTAATCTATATCGTCGAAATTATAATTTTGAGGAAATTCGAATTTATCATTTAATTCCATTTTAATTAACTCAAAAATAATATTTTTAAGTTAATTACCTCAAAATTTTGACTTTGACTTAACCACCAAAGCCCAAGGGTCCAAAATTTCTTGAAATTCTCAATATTCCCTTGGCCTAGGACCTTTAAAAAATTATTTTTTAAGGACCCACAAATTTTGCCTATGAAGAATTCTAACTCACCTAGGACTTAAAATTAATTAAATTTTTGGCTTAGGATTTTTAATTTAAATTGGCCAGAAAATTTAATAAATTGACTGAGAGGGGATTTAATTATTTTTCCAACCCTCTTTACATAAGATAAATACATTTCGACACATAAAAGGGGAATACCCAGTCGCGAAAGACACTCAAATAGCTACCCAATTCTGGGACTCAAAACATGATCTAGTAGACCAAGTAGCTTGTTATAAAATAATGTTAAAATTGGACAACTAGGTCCAAACTCCGAGTTGTGCTGCTCAAATGACGATCCCAATATTTTTATTGGATTCCTCTTTTGGAGAGGTGTAAGATTGATCTAAAGATCATCTCGATCGGATGAGCAGAACATGTACTTTGAATTTATTCCACTTATGTGCTAGGTCGGCCTGGAATAAAATATAGACTTAAATTTCTTAAAGGACGTGTCACAGACCCCCAAAGATTCCTATACATTGGAGAGACTTAGAGTTCATTTGACACACTTTGGTGTAGAGGAATTCTCTCTCTCTGGATAGCGTTGGAGCTGTGATATATATGGATTGTTCTTTGTTTGGGTTGTTCTGGGTTATGTGTGACACGCTTGGCTGTATGACCTGTTGGAGACTTTGTTGTAGAAGCATCTTGCTAATCACCATAACGCCACCATTCATCATCTCCGTTTTGGCTTGTCTTCCATCGATCTGATACCATGTTAATTTCTGAACATGTCCATGAGTACAATATGAGCCTAGATCATTTGAAGAAGTTGTAAAGTATCTAAATCTGCAAGGATATAAGGGTGATGTATGGGATATGGTTCCTAGACCACAGATCAAAGTTGTTGTCACCTCGATACAAAATCAAGCATGGATCTGATGGAAGTGCTAAAAAGTTCGAGGCAAGATTTGTTGCCCATGAGGAAGGCATAGACTATGATGACACACTTGCACCTGTGGCCCGATATACCACCATTCGATCAATCATAGCCCTTGCTGCTACGCAAGGATGGAGTCTTCATCAGATGGATGTAAAGACCACATTTCTGCATGATGCGATAAAGGAAGAGGTGTATGTTGAGCAACCTCTGGGATTCTAAGTCCAGGTTAGGGACACCCATGTCTGCAGGTTGAAGAAAGCCCTCTATGGGCTGAAGCAAGCACCCAAAGCTTAGTACGAGAAGATAGATAGCTACCTAATGAAGCTGGGCTTCACTCGTAGTAATGCTGATCCGAACTCTTACTTCAAGGTTGATAGAGAGAAGCATCTCACTCTGGTGTTGTATGAGGACGACCTCTTCCTGACAAGTGCTGACCCTCTCATTCATCAGTGCAAGAGGGAGCTCGCTGCTGAGAACGAGATGAAGGACCTAGGACCGATACACTACTTCCTAGGCCTGGAGGACTGGCAAAGACCTGGCGAGATTTTCCTTTCTCAAGGAAAATACATTGTGAAGCTTCTGGAAAGATTTAGCATGATGGACTGCAAGTCCGTGTTGACACCGATGGAGCTCAACTTCAAGAAGTTGAGTGGCAGCGCTGTTGGGCCCGTGTTTGCAAATCCTACTGAGTATCGTTAACTTGTAGGGGCTCTGGTGTTCTTAGTAAACACCCGTCCGAACGTATGTTGTGCAATGAAAAATTTGAGTCAACACATGGTTGATCACAACATTCATTGGGTTGGTGCCAAGAAACTCTTGAGATATCTCTGAGGCACGTTAGACCATGGGCTGAGATACACTGCCGAGTGTATGACACTCCATAGATATACTGATGCTAATTGGGCTGGCAGTGTGGTGGATCGTAAAAGCACATCTGGATGCTACTTCACAAGTAGATCTACTTCGGGCAGGAAACGAAAGTCGGTGGCCTTGAGCACCGCTGAGGTCGAATACATTGCAGCATGTATGACCCATTGTGAAGTCACTTAGTAGCGAAAGCTCTTCAGTGAGCTGCTCGAGCATGTGCTAGATGCCACCGTTATCTTTTGTGATAACCAAATGGGGATTCATTTGTCGTAGAATCCTGGGTTCCGCGATTGATCCAAGCATGTTGATGGCTGGTACCACTTTATCTGGGATGTACGGCAAGGCGCCGTGAGCTGGATGCTGGGAATTGATGAGCGAGGTCACACATATTCTCACAATGCCCTTGGGGAAGGTCATGTTCCTAACCTTCCGTGAGACTTGGAATCATGGAACGACCTATTACGAGGTCTGTTGGACGATGAGCTGCGGGAGCTCCAAGGGGTTTTGGGGTCACTTTGCGATTTGCGCAACCGAGGCCAGAGCTTGTGAACCTAGTTGGTGTGCTTCTACCCCACTGTGATGATATTGAGATGGTTTACCTCTCTCTAATCTGTGCCCCGTATGCATCCTACCCATGGAGTTTCAGACTCATGGGAAGTACCTCTCATTTGGCCAATGAGGTGGGAAAAGTGAATAGAGACCATAGCAAGACCGATGGACACATCGGAGATTGCCGTACTCTCTATGTCTAGGATGGCATGTGTCCAACCACTTGATCTGGGATCAAGTCTAGTGAGGTTTCGGACCTCCAACTGACTTCGGATTAGTGAAACTAAGTTCGGGTTAGTATATGACTCTCTTGAGTCCTAGTGAGGTTTCGGACCTCCAACTGACTTTGGGTTAGGTAAACCAACTTTGGGTTGGTATGAGACTCTTTGTGAGTCCTATAGGAGTTGAACCACAGGTTGAATCTGTCCGTAGGGTTCCCAGTCATTTTATATTAAGCCCACTTAAATTCTGAACTAGAAGGCCGGCAAAGAAAGTTATGGCGGGATGGCCTTCGTGTTTGGATTTCACTTGTGAATGAAGTTCTCTCGTTGAGAGGGAGTGTTAAAATTGAACCCTAGGTCCAAACTCGGGTTGTGTTTGCTCGAGATGATGATCCCAATATTTTTATTGGATTCCTCTTTCGGAGAGGTGTAAGATTGATCTAAAGATCATCTCGATCGAATGAGCAGAACATGTACTTTGAATTTATTCCACTTATGTGATAGGTCGGCCTAGAATAAAATATAGACTTAAATGTCTTAAAGGATGTGTCACACACCCCCAAATATTCCTATATATTGGAGAGACTTAGAGTTCATTAAACACACATTGTGTGGAGGAATTCTCTCTCTCTGGATGGCGTTGGAGCTGCATATCTATGGACTATTCTTTGTTTGGGTTGTTCTAGGGTTATGTGTGACACGCTTGGTTGAATGACACATTGCTTGGCTAAATCACGATACAGGGATACGAGATCTGGGGAATAAAGGTTGAAGATGAATCACGGGTATGGTGACCCTGGAACAGGATACTTCTGGGATACAATACGTTATATATTATTTTATTAAAAATATATATATATATATATTTTAAAAATATATATGTATTAATATATTAAAAATTAGATATTTTTTACACAAATTCATACTTAATTCATTGATTTAAACATAGATTTATCTATCATCTTAGATAGCCAAGGTTTTGTTTGAGTGATGGGTACATTTTTAGTAGGGTCATGATAGAGGAGTTTGACAACCAATGTCACTAACATCAAGGTACATAGAGGGATTGGTGCTCTTGATTAAATACGAGTTCTATACCCTAATACATGACAAAATTCAATGGAAACATTGCAATAACTCAATCCTGAAATCCTGAAAAACTGATAAGTCTGCTGGATTTTGAATGAGATCTAAAATTCTACTTTCTCCATATGAAATCCAATGAGGTCGGAACCACTCTCAAACATCCTGAGTCATTTCATGGTAATGTTAAAAATTTAAGTAAAAGGATTACCATGAATCACATATAAATACTAGGGCCATAGGCTTGATGCCCTCTCCTGAAAAATCCTCCTCAATTGGTGAAAAACAATGAGCTAAAGCCCCCCTTTATAAAAAAAAAACAACGCTTTTTTGAACCCACGAGCCCGGCCGTATCCGGTTTTACGGGATACGGCGTATCCGAACAGGATACGGTCGGGATACGCCGTATCCTTTGAATTGGGGCCGAATTTGGTACGTGCAGGTATCCGGTACGGGGATTCGGGGATTCGAGGGCATTTTAGGAGTATCCTGTGACTTAGCCTGTTGGAGACTTTGCTGGTAGAAGCATCCTGTTGATCGTCGTAACGTCACCATTCATCATCTCTGTTTTGGCTTGTCTTCCATCGATCTATTAGTATGTTCTATCTCCTTCAGTATTGTGTGCCCTAATCTGAAATGGCATAGGACATGTTCAAAAATTAACAAATAATCTAGCCAATTAGCTAGGATTATTCCCAAACTACTTTTACAAAGACTCGATAGAAAACACTAGAACTCACATTAGCATCTTGATGACAAAATCCACCCTAGCTTTGGGGTGACGCTGGAGGGGAAAACTCTGTCGATCACTTGTGTCAAGAAACACAAATGAATCAGTGAGACAAAAAACCTCCTATGATAGAAATCATCACCAAAATACTAAGCTTACCTAGGTTGTCACATACATGGTGGTCTTACTTAGATCATTTACATCATAAACATGCAGAATGGGTTTACATCATTTATAAAACTGTCGACTGATGATGAAATCTGAATGGTGTGAACACGTCGAACATGATGAATCCCATTTGAAAAAATGGGGGTGTACTGCTATGGGGTCGTTGACAAAGTGTGGTCAACACGACGCTCGATCTCTTTGGCAGATCTGGATCTCTGGCTCCCTCCTATATTTCCTTAAACCCGGCACTTTAGAGTATCACACTCCTCCTAATATTAGTGTCGTTGTATGGTGTGTCTTCTACCTCTCCCTAACCTTGCTTTTATAACTTTACATTGAGTTAAATCCCTTACCCTAATCTCTAAAATGATTGACGACCAAGATTAAATCTCGCTTCACTTGAGATCAAAGGCTAAGATTAAAACAAAGTCAATAACGTAATTTACTTTACTTTTCCTAAGTTTACTTTAGCTCAATGAGCTAACATAATACTCATGTGTTTTTCCTAAGTTACAAAGCAACTTGTTCAACCTAGAGCAAGTATCCTATGGAGATCTTGTGGGCAACTTTTGCATGCATAAACACTTAGGCCTGTGCAGAAGTACCTGCCCGACATCAACAATTCCTTCTTCAAGTGAGACCTATACATGAGTAAGGACATTTTGTCCAGTCAAATGGGCCTTCACTCTAGTATATGACACATTTTTGATATCTTGGCATTCATTGCACTTCCATTTAAAAGAACCACCTCCAGTATTTTTTCCAATAATCTCCACATACTGCCATAAAGGAGATTTTGAGTCTGTTTTGATGTTTTTCCTTTCACTCTGTCGTGATGGTTCCATTTCTATAAGTTGTAGCCTTGTAGGGTATAGTGTGTGACTGACTGCACATAAAATTCAAATTATAATTTATTATCAATAATTTAAATTTAAAATACATAAAATTAAAACTTAAAAAGAATTAAAAATGTTTAATGTACATTGTTTAATGTTCAATTGTACACCTAAGAGTCCATTGTGCATTGCAGGGATTTAGAAAAAAATTTAAAATGTTAATGTACACCGAAAATTGTACTGTGCATTTCTAATGCAGTGAAAATCTTTATTATATAATTCGGAAACTAACCTTTCAGTGCTTTCACCCTTGCTCTGTCCCTGTATTATTTGTATTGGAAGTTGGAAATTTTGTCCCTGTCTATCCTTGTAATTTAATTTTTTTTTAAAGGGTCGACATTGTCAATGAATCAATGAGAAGTGATAACCTTTCCCAACTTCTGTAACTGTGGTCGAGGTGCTTATAGAATCAGTGATAAACTTTCAGCAAACTTATGGTCAATGAAGTTGTGGGTGCTTATAGAATCAAGAATAACCTTTGCGTAACTGTGGTCGAGGTTGTTGTGAAGTGTGCAGTGTGGGGTCGACAGGAGAACACTCGAGCAGGAGAACGCTGGAGGTTGTTGTCACTTGTGCAGTGTGGGGTCGATAGTCATTTGAGTGCAAGGATATTCGCCTTCGACAGTCGTTGCAGTATGGGGATATTCGCTTTCAGAGTCTACAGTCGTTGCTATGGGAGTCGACTGTCGTTGTTGTGGGCTTAAGCTTCAGTGCTCACTATTCACTGTTGTCACCTGTGCGTTGTTGCGACCGCCAAGTTACAAACCGGTTGCTCAAGCTTCAGTGCTTCGTTGTTGTGGCTGACAAAGCATAACAATGGTCCACTTCGGTCGAGGGACAAAGCATAACAAAACTAAATTTTAAAAATCAGTTTTTACTTTTTTGAAATCCGGCGTTTTTCTTTGAGGGATCTGTCTATGTCATCGAGATCTGTTTCTGGGCGTCAGGATTCGTTTCCAAAAACAAGGGATCCACCACCCCACCATATCTCAGCCAGTTCTAGCCGGATCGAATACATGGATCCGTGGATCCTAGACCCTCAATCGTCAGATCCGATAACTTAGCTTTAATGTCTTATTGTCTCATTAACTTTATCTCTCATAAAGTTAAATAAAGGGGGTCACATTAGGACACTCTTTCTTAGGCTACACACCAAGCTTTAGGACCACTTGTCCTTGGTACTCCTTTTCTAATAGATAGTGGAGGCATATGGCCCATGGAAGATTTCTTTCCTTTTGATTTTATCTTGAAGCTTGTAGTTCTTCCACATTTTGATAAACTTGGGACATGACATTTTGGCTAGAGAAGGTGCCATTAGCATATTTTGTCATTTGCATTATTAAAAGCTCTAATCCTTGTAGGAAGGTTAATTTTGGACATACATTAACCCCTTTGCCACCTACACCCAAAAGATGCAACCTAACACAATTATAACTCTCAACTGAAGGCCACAAACGTTGCATGTCAAATGGTGTGACCCACCACTTTTTCTTCCTTGTTTTTTGTTGGTTAAGGGGCCAACCACTTTGGTAGCACATAGCAAAATTGGATGTTTTAGCCCTTTGCATATTCTTCCAATGCTTTTGGTGGGGATGGATTAGCAGCAACACTGCCTTGGGTTTCTTTCAATGTTGATGAGGTATTCCCAATCGCATTTGCAACCTCTGCCCCCTATGCCACCTACACCCAAAAGATGCATCCTGACCCAACTATAACTCTCAACTGAAGGATGGCCACAAACATTGCATGTCCAATGGCGTGACCCACCTCTTTTTCTTCCTTGTTTTTTGTTGGTTAAGGGGCCAAGCACTTTGGTAGCACATTGCAAAATTGGTTTTTTTTATCCCTTTGCATATTCAGCCAATGCCTTTGGTGGGGATGGATTAGCAGTCGCACTGCCGTGGGTTTCATTCAATGTTGATGAGGTATTCCCAGTCGCATTGCCAACCTCTGTCCCACTCCAGACATGACCTTTTGTTTGGGTATCATAATCGCTATCAATCTTAGTAGCACTACTGCTATTGTTGTAATCACTCATGTTGCTGGGTTTAACTTGATGGGCATATTTTTTATTTTTGGTGATTTACAAGGAGGGTTTATGATAATTTTTTTAATTTTACATGGTTCACTGCATGCCCAAATGCTCAGTTATAAGGCTGAAATTTTGACAATGAGAAAACAAGATAAAACACTAAAAAAAAAAAAAACAGCAAAAAATTTCATTTCAGATTTGAGAAAAAGAGTTTAGACCCTTGCCTCCGCACTGCAAGATGAAGAAATTTGTTGGAGTGTTAATTTTGGGCAACTAGGTCCAAACTCCATGTTGCACTGTTCATATGACGATGGTCATATTTTTGTTGGATTCCTCTTTCGGAGAGGTGCAAGATTGATCTAAAGATCATCTTGTTTGGATGAGCAGAACAAGTCGTCCTCAAAATCGAAAATAGTGTGATCACATTATTAGTTGAGGAATGCACAACAAATATTCATGGGCGAAGGTTATAATAGGCTGAAAACAAAAATAAGTGCAATAAATAATCCTAAATTCACATTATAACATGACATCCTAGAATGGCATCAATCTTAAGCTTGAATATTATATCATTATCGTGCCCTGATTTACTACATTAGCTTAATCGCATTGAATGGATTTTTGATCCTGTTACTAATTGTTGTATCTGTGGTCGCCATAAATCTACTATTGGAAGTGAAGATATACAACAAGACAGAGTATTAAAATAATAGCACTAGTTTAATGAAACATGACAGTTGGACAAAATAACATTTGGATTGTTAATCCATGGCTTCTAATCAATTCTTAATTTCACAATTGTAACCTTAAATTGGGATAAGGTTATTAACATATGCCTCAAAATCTAATTGATCCACTTGTGTGCACGGGTCACAAAACTATTTAATATAATCTCTCTTGGTTCAACCACACAATTGACCACTACCTTAATGTGTACCCATGGCTCTAGGCTAGGCCTTCATGAGAATTGAACCTTGTCCAATGATGAAAAACTCCTCATTTTCCACCATTGGATCCAACCCCATTGAGCATATGTTGATAACCTTATCCCAATTTAAGGTTACAATTGTGAAATTAAGGAATGATTAGAAGCCATGGATTAACAATCCAAATGTTATTTTGTCCAACTGTCATGTTTGCTTAAACTAGGGCTATTATTTTAATACTCTGTCTTGTTGTATATCTTCACTTCCAATAGTAGATTTATGGCAACCACAGATACAACAATTAGTAACAGGATCAAAAATCCATTCAATGTGATTAAGCTAATGTAGTAAATCAGGGCACGATAATGATATAATATTCAAGATTAAGATTGATGCCTTTCTAGGATGTCATGTTATAATGTGAATTTAGGATTATTTATTGCACTTATTTTTGTTTTCAGCCTATTATAACCTTCGCCCATGAATATTTGTTGTGCATAATGTGATCACACTATTTTCGATTTTGAGGACGACTTATTCCTACATTATGATTGATCTATCAGCGGTATGGCTGTGGTAACTTATGATTGGGTGATTATCCACAACTTAGATGGTGGCTATCACGCCAATTTTTGCTGGCTAATGTGTGACCTCTGTATTAGTGGTGATATTGTTTGGGGTATTTGATATGCATACTGTTGATTTTATCGATTTCCAGTGTGAGGGATGCATTTCCCCAAGAAGGGTCCTTCTGGGCATACCCATTCAATTTTGTTTGATAAAGCTTCAATTAAAAAATATAACAAAAAGGAAAAAAATTAAAATAAAGCCCTACTCACTTTACCGTTATTTACCCTAACTGCTTCTCATTTGACCATTAAACATTGTAATTTCTCGTGGTCATGAGCACACTCCCCTACACACTGTTGATGTCTGGACTTTGTAGCCCAAGAATGGTTGAACGTGAGCACACTTGAACTGACACTCCTTCCTTAGTGCTCATCTGTGAGACTCTGTAGCTTGAGCACAATCGAGCTTCGCACATTGGCCCAAGGACACTCATTCAACAACTTGAGCACACTCATTCAATAGTCTGTGTGAGCAGTAGCACATTGTTGAGGCCGTGTGAGGGTTTCCTAACCATCCATAAAGCCTGCATGAGGTTTCCCTCAGTCACCCACAAAGCCCACATGAGGTTTCCCTCAGCCATTAAGTGTTTGTTGGTTTATTTATTTTCCCAGCAAATTTTTTAACAGCCAACTGAGTTGCCAATTGAATTCTAATAGCTACCTCTGCATAATTTTTGTTAGCCACCAAGAGATTTAACTTTTCTTAGTCATTGGAGCGATTGGGCAATTTGGTGAAGTGATTGGGCAAGTGAACCTGTTGGAGGCTACAATAGTCATTTAACATCGTAATTGGTACAATTGTAGAGTAGTCTAAGTTCCTCCTTGTTAAATTTAGATAACCATCGTGTTCTATGCTTGATGCGATTTTACTTCAATCTTTCTTAGGCCCGATACAAATTAGCAATCACATAAACATGAAAGTAAAATGCTGATAGAACACAATAATAGATCAATAGAAGACAAGCCAATAATATAGATCAGATTTACAATTCCTTTTGTCCAGCAAAGATATGAGATATTGTGCGTTACGGCAGTCAACAGGATGCTTCAGCCAGCAAAGTCTTTCTCAGTCAGCCAATCCTAGTGTCACACCCACAGCCCTCAAAGATAGCTCATCACAAGTCAACACTGGTCAACCAAAAGTCAACGCAGGACAGGAACAAAAAGTCAATGCTGCAGATTAGGGCTTCGATCAAACATCTCTGATTTCCTCGATTTTAGTGCCCAGCAGTACGGCCTCTCAAAATCAGATTTTTGGCAGAGGTTTGATGTCAAACGACCAAGGGTTGACCATGATCAACACTGGTCAACGCTGCAACAACAAGCCCTAAACAGATCCGCAGAAAACAGCAGCTTCAGCTCCATACGTGTGAGGGGAAAAAGGCCTCCAAAGGCTATCGAACCAATCAGATCACAATGACAGAATGTGTGATGAGTTGATGAGAAAATGACCTCCAAGTCTCTCCAATTTATATCCATCAAAGAAGGTGTGTGACACATCTATTAGGAATAAGTCGTCCTCAAATTCGAAAATAGTGTGATCACATTATTAGTTGAGGAATGCACAACAAATATTCATGGGTGAAGGTTATAATAGGCTGAAAACAAAAATAAGTGCAATAAATAATCCTAAATTCACATTATAACATTACATCCTAGAAAGGCATCAATCTTAAGCTTGAATATAATATCGTTATCGTGCCCTGATTTACTATGTTAGCTTAATCGTATTGAATGGATTTTTGATCCTATTACTAATTGTTGTATCTATGGTCGCCATAAATCTACTGTTGGAAGTGAAGATATACAACAAGACAAAGTATTAAAATAATAGCACTAGTTTAAGCAAACATGATAGTTGGACAAAATAACATTTGGATTGTTAATCCATGGCTTCTAATCAATTCTTAATTTCACAATTGTAACCTTAAATTAGGATAAGGTTATCAACATATGCCCAATGGGGTTGAATCCAATGGTGGAAAATGAGGAGTTTTTCATCATTGGACAAGGTTCAATTCTCATGAAAGCCTAGCCTGGAGCCATGGGTACACATTAAGGTAGTGTTCAATTGTGTGGTTGAACCAAGAAAGATTATATTAAATAGTCTTGTGCCCGTGCACATAAGTGGATCAATTCCCACACCCATGTTCACCTTATAAGAGTCAATGGGGTTTAGCTCGAGTGGTTGGGAGAGATGTTGTTATCCTCCCCACCCGAGTTCTATTCCTACATGTAGCATGTTGATCTCATAATGAATATTTCTTGTAATGGTTTCGAGCCTTGTTTGAGCAATCCCTCCAAGACTGAAACATGTATATTCCTCATATAGAATATAAAGATATTTTTCACCGAAAAAAAAGGTTATCAAAGTAAATCATAAGTGTATGAAAAGGGGAAATAAAATCAAAACAAGATATAATCCAAATCAAATGGACCTCCAAAGTTACGTGACCATTGTGACATCCACTGATCAAGTGGATTAGAAAAATTAAGGTCAGGCATTTTACGCAAGGAAACAACAAAAAATAATATATATATGTTAATAAAATAAAGAAAAAAGGTTATATTTTATATCTATAAAATTATAAATCCATAGATATAGTGGGAAGAAATCATCCCATGAATTTAAAGTGGATTAAATTGTTGATTGAAGCTTATAAAACTTCATGAAAATCGCACTTGCATGCCAAATTAATTGTCAAAAGGGCATATAAGGTTCATAACCAAAGTATCATTTAACTTTTAACATAAATTTTCAATGAAAATAAAATAGATTCTAATAATAAGGAAAAAGGAAGATTACATAAAACCTCAAATAAATATGTTGCAATGCTACTTAGAATCAAAGGGACATGTGTAAGGAAGATATTACTATTTATATTGCCCTATTGAGCATAATAATTATGTTAGTGTGGAATTCGCTAAACAAAAGACTTGTGGGATGAAAAGCAATATGACATATGCAAGTCACAATTGAACATTGGTAAACGTACTTTTGTCTCACAATTCATTGTTACATCCTTATGGAGTGATAAAAGTGACATGATTTTTTATTCACCTTGGAGGAAACAAGGGACTTTCATTTTAAACACATAGAAGAAGGAAAAGGTAATATTACAAGACATTAGATTGGAGTGATTTTCAGTAACATTAAAAGATATTAAATATATCTCAAACATGATCCTCAAGATAATTAGAAGTAAGTGCAAAAGATACAAAAAGAATTTGACAAAGTTATCATAGATAAAAACAAATAAATTTCTGGCCTCCAGAATCATAGTCAAGACTCAAAACTTGATCGCACAGAATAGGAAGTTAAAAAGTGAAAGGAAGATGCAATAAGCACTAAAGAAACTTACCAGCAAGAAATTTACTGATGAAGTAACAATGACTGACCTTTGAAATAGAGAAGTCATCAACTGTAAAAACCTAGACTATGAAAAAAGGAATCCATTCAATTCCAAACAAAATCTTTTCAAGCAATATATCATCAAGAGACAAGGTTTCCAAAAATAAACACAAGAACAGGAATACCTTATCGTCATCAAAATTATAAAATTCCATGTATTATCTAACAGGCTAACCAAAAATGAAATTGTTATATATTGAAGAAAACATCAAGAGCAGAATCTTATCATTTCCCAACTCCGAGAACTCATCGGCTCATCACCACACAGTTTTGCAAAAAATTGAGTTAGGGTGGTCTAACCCTTCCACAATTTGACATCCTACTCAACTCTTTGTAACTCATATCATCCCGTATCGTTAACCATGACTGAAGCAAGAACAAAGAATCATGCAGATACCTTATAATCCAGAACAAAAAAGTTAATCATTTCCATAAATATGCTTTGAGGACAAAGCGTTTTCAAAGGGGAGGCAAATGTAATAAACATATCTATACACACACACACCCCAATAAATAATAATAATTAAAGAAGAGACAAATCCTAATGAATGGATCAAAAGTATCAACCAACATATCATTAAAAGTATCAAAATACGAGGTTTTATGCAGAATACAAGGATGCCTTCTCGTCATCCAAAATATAAAAATCCTTGTATTATTTAGCAACTAACCAAAAATGAAATCAGTACGAAAAAATTAGTAAAGATCCTTCCGAAATTACAGAAGTCATTGCCGCACAGTTTTGCAAAAATTGAGTTAGTGTGGTCTGACCCTTCTACAATTTGACACCGTACAACCTCTCACAGGTCTACATCACCTCAATCACTGAAGCAAGGGCATTACACCCACTTAAATGCTCTAGCAGCACCCTCTCACACATGGCAGCTTATCCATTCACAAAACCTGGAATATCTCAGATCTGCCACCCTAATATCATGTTATATTTATCATGGTATTCAAACATGCACTCCTACAAACCCAATGTAGCCTAAAACTGAAACTCCTACCACACTGAAATTAATTTCAGCAGGCTAAGAAACCATGATAGGAGTGCATGTTTAAATACCATGATAAATATTCAAATAGTGAAATTTGGCCATTTCAGAGCCGAGAAAAGAGTGAAAATAGAACAGCACACTGCTAATTAAAGAAACTACAAAATCTGCAACTGCCCAACAATAACAAAGGCTAAAAATAGGACTTTAAACTGGTCCATGCATGCCTACAGCATGCATGTGCCCTCACCTAATCAGCTATCTACATAACTCCTATGTGCCTCCCAAGGCACACTAGTGTGTTTCCATAATCTCAGATGCTGCCCTCAACTACTGTGCACAGATACCAAGGTGAAATTCTGAAGTTGCATGTACTGCTGAAGGTGAAGGAGAATATGAAATCAGCAACAGGGAATCTAACAGGCAGACATGTTGGCTCTACTCACCTCTATTGGAAAAGGAAGCCAACTCAGTTACCACCTAGTCAACTCATGACTTCCATTTCTCTGATGAAAACTATATTGTTATCTAGTGCAATACAAGATGCACGCTTCTCTATATATATGGAAAAAAACTGGAAATAAAGAACTGGGCAAACATGAAAGCTAACTGGAATTTAGTATTTACCATTAAACTTGTATGTAAATTAGATAGATGCCTACTATTTTGTGGCATTCATAAATTATTCCTTTGCACACTATAACTCAAAAGCAATCAGGCATGCATATTATATTATTTCCTGGATCCATTAGATTTGACCCACATATATCTTCCTGGAATGCAAAATATCCCTATGCCTGAACCAAATTCTTGCTCAAAGAATACAAGAAAATAACAGTGATCCTAAGGCATACTTCCAAAAGATCGCACATGATATCTTAGATTCAAAAAGGAGAAAAGGCAAAAACAACTTACTTGATGTCATACTTAATAGGTTCCAGTCCTCTTGCACGTAGATCTGCATCCTTGTTATCAAAAAAGCCTTCTGGAAGAGATCCTTTCACTTTATTCCCTTCTGATCTCTCTGTTTGATTGAAACTGTCTGACTCATGAAAAGAAGAAACATTTCCACTTTCTTTTCCCTTTGTCTGTATGTTGTCAGCAAGGCCTCCTTTCTCATTTTTTAGAACATCTGTAACCTTCAATGCAGCTGTTCCTGGTGTTTTTCCCTTCAATGCCTGCACAGAAGGGATGGAATAAAATCTATCTTCTTGTGGAGCTGTACTTCCAGCAGTCGCATTATCATCCTTAATATTTCCAGCAGATGTAGAACCTGGCACGCTCTCAAACAGTCAGGTTCTGCTACAAGGCATAGGATTCATTTTTTAAGTATTTTGGCAATCACATTTTTTAAAAAGCCAAGAAAAAATCTAAAGAAAATGTCTACCTCATGAGAATAATGAAAACATAAGCTAGAATAGATGCAGAACCTGGCAGGCTCTCAATCTGTAAAAGGAAAGTGCCCTTTCTCTTTTAGAAGTTCAGGATACAATCCAGTGACTTGTATCTGAGGCTGTAATATGTCCTTTCTGGCAAAAGGTTTAAACATATTGAAAAGGTACAAACTCTACAATGCAGTACAATCATTATATCTACCACTCATCTGTTGTCCAGAGAGGATCAGGATTTCCTAAGAGACACAACTATAAAACATCTCTACCTTGCAAATGCCAACATCAAATCTGTATTTGTATTGTACTTGCATCATAACAATGCAATAAAAAATATATTGGCAACCCAAAAATTACAAAACCAAAAAATATTTTTTAAGTGCAAAATATGTGGTGAAAAATAGCTTAAGAAGTGATTGTTTTTCATTTCTGAAGTATCACATTTATTATTTGATATATACAATATAATAATATATCATATGCAATAGCTTACAAAACCTGAATTGACATGAATTTCCGAGCTAAAAATGTCCATGCTTATAGGAACACGCAGCTCCTTTCCCTTTATGCATCCTTGTCAAGCTCACCAGCATAAGCGTAACTATCATTATCATGTTATAACATTCTCCACTCCTAAGATGACCAATAAATTTAGAAAGATCCTTCAAAAGGTCGTGTGGAGGCAAGAATTAGGCTTTATGCACAAACACAAGATGATGGGATTTTTCACCCTCCCTGGTGTCTTTATGCCATCGTAATGGATTGGTTTGAAAGTGCTCCAGTTCTATAAATAAAAATAAATAAATAAACTGGATGTGATTGAAGCTTGGGTGGAGGCACATGTCAAACTGTTTATCACATGTTTCAACTTTCAACCCACCATAAGATCAGACCGATGTTTAAGGCCTTTTATTGTGTCCATGCTAAAATCCTTGGAGTTTGGCTCCTTTTACACTAACACTGTACAAACTCTTTTTGCTGAAGCCTCCATATGCCTTTGCATCAACAAATGCAAATATGAAGCAATTTGCTGTCTAAAATTTAAATACATCTGCTTATGCTCTAGCTCCTGCATTGTATGCCATGGAAGCTGAATCCGTTGGCTACATTTTGCATGATAAGCTGAGTCAGGGCATTATCAAAGGCATTCCTCTTCAGTCATGATGAGGGATGACTAGACAATGGACAATTGGTTGATGATTCAATTCCTCACCATACAAAAAGAACAAACCTCCTGAAATAACACCATGCAATGTATAATCTTTGTGACACTTCTAGCTCCAATATCCCATGGGAGAAAATTCAGTGCTATAGACAAAAAGCTAGAATTGTATATCTAAGTGGCACAAAGGCCAGGGGTGGTCCTAAATCCAGCCAAGCCAAGTCCTTAAATTCCTTGGCAATCCTTTTGCTTCCAAGCTTTGCCTAGAGAGCTATAGGAGGCAGTTGCATAAAGTAACAAAATGTATCACCAAACCTCTGACCTTAACAGCTGGATTCCAAATTTGCACTGTAGTTCCCACCAGTGTCACAGGAATTGTAGTCAAACCCACTAAATGAGTTTGACTTGGATCGTGTCATAAAACTTAAAAGAATTTTCTTGGATCCACCTGCATCAAACTCAGGGTTAAACAAGTTTGACTCAATTATTGTGAGTGAAACTCTTACACTGATTTCTTCCCAAGTTTCCCCCAGTTTTTCCCGATTCAAGTTTTTGTACTCGTGTATTTCTTTATATTTTCGTATGTGTTTCTTTTTTTCGTACTCGCCGAGTTTTTGCAGTCTGGTAATTTTGGTTCCAGATGCCACCCATCTATATTATTCTTCATGTTGGACCCCCTCCATGAAGCCCTATCAGAAGTTGGAGATGGTCCTGCAGAGATTTCTGTGTGCCATAAAACTCTAGAGGCAAAGAACTTCACAGGGTTAACTGAAAGCCATGATGTGCCCCAAAAGAATGGGAAGGTATGGGAATTCTGAAAACCTATACATATGCCCAAATCCCATGTGCTAAGTGGGTTATTCGGGCTTTTAAAGGAAAGGAGGCTTAGAAAATTTGACTGAGAAATGCACATCTCAAGGAGCCTCCTCTGGGAAAAAAGTCTTAGCAAGAGCTTAAGTTTCAATATTTAGTCACTACCCCTGCAATGGTGAAAATCAAAGCTTTATTTGGCCGCTAGTGGGAAGGAGAGAGCTGAAATTTTGGGTCCCGGATGGTCGGTAGAATTTGCCAAAACTCTTTCTGGGTTTTCTGGGTGTTTGGTAAGGATCTCAGCTCTAATTTTTCAGAATTTTCTGGGCGGATTTGAGGGGTCAAATCAGGGTCTCTACACACCCAGCAGTGCAGAATCACCGGGTCAGCGCAGATTTTTGTAAGATAAACTCTCGCAGCAATTGGGCATTGACATATCGATCACCTGAGGCTTGTAGCTTTCTTTGTGCAAGTCCAAGTGCACTCCTTCTATTTCACATTGTACTCCAGCAGTTATATATTTGATAAAAATATCCATTTGGCGTGTTTGGAGCATTTTTTGTTTCATGGGTGTTTGCTGAAAAATATGTGTTGAATTTCTTTGCATGTCTTTGGTCATCACTGTTAATTTCCATTAGGAACATTAGAAAAATTAAACATGGTGCATATGGCAATATTGAAAAATATAAGGCTAGATTTGTAGCTAGAGGTTTCTCTCAAAAAGAGAGAGTAGACTATGATGAGATTTTTGCACCTATTGCTCGATATACTACCATCTGATCTATTGTGGCTCTAGCTGCTATCCAGAGATGGACTCTTCGCCAAATGGATGTGAAAACTACTTTTCTGCATGGCTTCCTCAAGGAAGAAGTATTTGTGACAATGTTGATAATATCGGTGATATTAAGCGAAATATCGCAAATATCACGATATTTTCAAGGAAATGATATTGCGGCCTAAAAATATCGCGATATTTCGAAAATATCAGCAAAATATCGTGATATTTTGAAAATATCGGCTAAATACGCCAAATTTTGAAAATATCGGCTAATTTTTTAAAATTTGAAAAAAAAAGATGATTTTTATGTTTGTCGATATTTTCCGTTATTTTGTCGATATTGCCAATAAGATGTTTTCAGAACCCTCGCTGATATTTTGCCAATACCGATATTTTCAACACTAATTTGTGGAGCAACCACAAGGCTTTGAAGTCCATGACAAGAAAACTCATGTGTGTAGACTAAAGAAAGCTCTCTATGGATTGAAGTAAGCCCCAAGAGCTTGGTATGCCCACATTGATAGCTTCTTGATGAAGCTTGGTTTTACCAGAAGCAACATTGATCCAAATCTCTACTTCAAGACGGTCCAAGATATGCCTTTGATTTTGGTATTATGTGTTGATGACTTATTCTTGACTGGTGGTGAACCTCTTATCCTCCAGTGTAAGAGGGAATTAGCTTCTTGTAAATTTTTGTAGATGTTCTATGCTTGATGCAACTTTACTTTCTCTTCAATATTTAGACAGCAATCACATAAACAATAAAGTAAAATGATGATAGAACATACCAGTAGATCGACAGAAGACAAACCAGAAACATATAAGTGTGATGGTGCGTTACGGCGGTCAACAGGATGCTTCAACGAGCAAAGTCTCGATATGGTCAGCTAACCAGCAATGTCACACAACCCTCAGGACAACCAAATGGTCAACTCGAAAGTCAACCCCAAAAAATTCAACGTTGTCAGTCAACGGTCAAAGCAAACAACAACAACTAGGTCAACGTTGAAAAGTCAAAGTCAACATTTTGCCTCAGGAATAGTGCCAAAAAATGCAAATTAGGGAAATCGAAGTTTAGGGAGAGTTTCAAGTCGATTTGACCTTGCGTTGACCAAAGTCAACGTTGGTCAAAGAATGCGCAGAAACCCTGGACCGAATTCAAAATTGTTGCTGCCAGATTTCCCACGTGTGGAGAGAGAGAAGCCACCAAGGTTATCGAACCAATCAGATGAGGAGAGAGAGATGTGTGAGGATGAGATGAGTGAAATGTCCTCCAACGTTGACCTTATTTATATCCATCATTGAGGGAGTGTGACACATTTGCTAGGGTACAAAACCTTAAAGCCGACCTGCACATATTTTGAATAGATTAAAAATAAATTCAAAATAAATGTTCTGCTCATCGGATCAAGATGATCTTTAGATCGATCTTGAACCTCTCCGAAAGAGGAACCCAATAAAAATATTGGTATCTTCATCTGAGCATCATAACATGGAGTTTGGACCTAGTTGTCCAAAATTAACACTCCCTCTCAACTAGGGAGAACTCCATCCACCTATGCAATCCAACATCATGCATCATCGCCATAACTTGCTTTGCTAGCTCTTTATTTCAGAACAAAAGTGGGTCAGTCACAAAGACATCATTCCCTGCTGACAGATTTAGCCCAGAGGTCCAAAACCTCTATAGGACACACAATGAGTCTCATACCAACCCGAAGTTGGTTTATCTGACCCGAAGTCAGTAGGAGGTACGAAACCTCACTAGACTATTGAAATTTGGTCACCGGAGGACAGGTGGTTCCCTAAGGCTTTGATCTTTGGATTAGGGAAAAGTGTCAAAAAAGAATTTAATTTTTCTCCTAAAGTGACTTTATAAGTTATAAAGTCAAATCTAATTTAAAAGTGACTTTAATAAAGTCAATGTGAAATTAGAAAGTGAAAAGTGACTTTGGAAATAAATAACTAGGAGGGTCTTTATTAAAGGAGGGTGACTTAAAAAATAGAAAATGAGATTTAAATGAGCATTTAATATCAACCCTAGATCTAAAACTATCTCATCCATTGTATTTAGGGATTCCCCAAAAGTCACTTAAGGTTAGGTTAAAGGAGAAAAAGGAAAGAAAATATCATTCAGTCTTTCATGAGCAGATTGAGAGAGGAGGAGAAAAAGCTAAAGAGAAATTTCTGAGCAGAAGGAGAGCAGCAAAAGACACATAGCAAATCCGTACAGCAGGAGGGTACATTTCCCAAGGCAGTGTTTTCGAACAACGCATTTATTGGAATGGTTACCAAGACAGAATCCGTACAGCACTGTTAGCACGCTTTTCGAGGAAAAGTACAGCGTTATTTTCGAGGAGCAAATTCAGCAATCAATGGCACAGTTTTCGAGATAGCTTTTCTGGGCACGGAAATCGAGGAAGGCACTGTTGTATTGTTCGTACAGTTTCGTATAGGCAAATTCTTGCGTGTTTTTCAAGGCATCAAGTACAGCATTTAATGCTGTAATTTTTCTTGTAATTTTCTGTTTGTTGGCACGATTTTCAAGGTGGAAAGTTGGCACGAAAATCGAGATAAGTGGGTTTTGTGTTTGCTATAATTTTTATTGTGTTTCACTGTTCACTGTAAAAACATATTCAGAAATAAAGAGAAGCTTTTGAACTAGTTTTCCCCAAGAGTTGTAGGAGGTTTTTCCAGGGTCATATTGACCAAAAATCAGCGTGTCAAATTTCTGTGTGGCTGATTTACTTTTCTGAGTTTTTATTTCTGCATTTTCAGCACTATGAAATTTCCAGAATTTGTGGTTTCAGAAAAGATTTATTTTTCCAGCTTGTTGAATGTGTGGTTATGGGAATGGGCATTTAACTTAATGGGAGAAATAAGGAGAAACCGAAAACCGGAGTGGGTTATCAAGTTTCTACATGGTATCACAAAGCAAGGTTACTGAAAAGTGCAGTTTGGGACAGCAAAGAGAAAATTTACAGCAAGCTAATTTGACACACAGAAAACAGAACCTTTACTACAACAATGTTATTTTCAGTTTATTAGGACAAGAAGCATGTCTTTGGGCTTGAGGGTGGAGGATAGGTTGGATGGGCATAGAAACTACAGTGTATGGAAGGAAAGAATGCAGAGCATCTTTGAGGAGGCAGAAGTCTGGGGTATAATGGTGCATACCCAACAGCGCCCTGTTAATGTGCCTTCTGACCCTGTTCAGTTGGCAGACTTTAATAAGAAGAATAACAAGGCAAGAGACTGATTCTGGACGGTATTAAAGACCACTGCATTCCTCATGTGAGAAGAAAGAGACTTGCTCATGAGAGGTCGACAACCTTGACCAATCTCTACCAGAGTACCAATGAGAACAAAAAAATGGTCCTAAGGGAGAAGCTGAAGGCCATTAAGATGGCTAAGACTGATAGTACTACTGCATATCTCACAAAGATCACTAATGTGAGAGATGAGTTGGCAGCAGTTGGAGAGGTCATTCCACCCACTGAGTTGGTGTGGATTGCAGTGAATGGCCTTCCCAATTCATGGCTAAACTTTGTTGATGGGATTTGTGTACGTGAGACCCTTCCCACTTGGGAGAGGTTCTGGGATGACTGCATACAGAATAAAATTAAAAATAATCAGCTTGGGGCAGCCAAACCAGCTGAGCAGAATGAGGATGTAGCACTGTTAGCAAGAGGCAAGAAGGGCAAGGGAAAGAAGCAAGCTTCCACAAGTGGTGGTGGGGGCAAAGGCAAAGGTAAAGGTAAACAGGGGAACACGCAAAAGGACTATTCCAAGGTGAAGTGTTGGAATTGTCAAAGGATGGGACACTATGCAGTTGTGTGTCTGGAGAAGAAGAAGGGGAAGGACAAGACCATGGCAGCATCAGCAAAGATAGAGGACTTTTCGGAGAGCTTTGACCGGGTGTTTGGGTTCATTGCTTGTGAGTCCACTAGTGCAGGATCACCTGCCACGGAGGTTGAGAGGGAGTATGCATTTCCCTCCACTAGCAAAGCATCTTTAGGTATCTGGTATGTTGACAATGGGGCTTCACGTCATATGACAGGAGTCTGTAAGTACTTCTCAGAGCTTTCAAAGAGTGGCACTGATATAGAGGTAGTACTCGGAGACGACAACATTGTTAGAGCAGTCGGTGTGGGGACATTGACATTTGATAGGGAACCCAAACCTCCCTTGAAAGTGTCAGATGTTCTATATGTGCCAGGGATGAGGAAGAACCTCATATCCGTCTCAGCATTGGAGGACAGAGGATATGAGATATTGTTCAGTAGAGGACGGGTGCTTATATATCCCAGGGGCGCTCCAGCTGAGTCAGCTAGAGTGATTGGTGTACGCCATGCAAAGGTGTACAAGTTTGCATTTCAGCCCATTTTGGCATTGAGCAGTAGTACAGGCAGCAGAGCTAGCAGTTCAGAGCTGTGCGAGATTTGGCACCGCAAGATGGGGCACATGTATCATGGAGCCTTGAGGATACTACGGGAGATCACTACAGGTGTGCCAGATTTTAGTACTGATCACATTGATACATGCAGAGGATGTGCTATGGACAAGTTTGCCAAATCCCCTTTTCCCAACAGTGACAGCAGATCGACTAGGATACTTGATTTGATTCATACCAATGTGAGCGGTCGAATGTCTCATGTTTCCTTGAGTGGATATGAGTACTATGTTTTATTCATTGATGATCACTCCAGGAGGACCTGGATTTATTTCTTGAAGACCAAGAGTGAGGTCTTCAAGCAGTTTCAAGAGTTCATAGCTCTTGTGGAGACTCACACAGGTTGGAAGATCAAGTCCCTGAGGTCAGACAATGGAGGTGAGTACACCCTTGGTGAGTTTGTTGAGTATTGTGCGGAGGCAGACATTAGGAGGGAGTTCATAGTTCCTTACAACCCCCAGCAGAACGGGGTTGCGGAGAGGAAGAACAGATCCATCGTTGGGGCTGCCAAAGCCATGTTACATGATCAGGGGTTACCATTGTTTTTGTGGGCAGAGGCCTGCAACACTGCTGTATATTTGCAGAACAGGAGTCTGCATCGTGCCTTGGGGCATGTGACTCCAGAGGAGGCTTTTTCTCGGAAGAAGCCTGATGTTGGTCACTTCCGTATCTTTGGTGTATTGCATACTCCTACGTACCCAAAGAGAAGAGGACCAAGCTAGAGCCCACCGCAGAGAAGGGTATTTTTGTGGGCTACACTAAGACCTCGAAAGCCTTTCGGATTTATATTCCTACACAGAGGAGAGTTGTTGTCAGGTGAGATGTGAAGTTCGAGGAGGACAGGGCTTTCAGGAGGTCACGGGAGTTAGAGTATTTGGATCGACCAGACCCTCGGGAGCAGCTGAGTCAGGCACAAGGATCTAGTGGGCAAGGATCAAGAGGTAGTCCACTAATGGACAGTTCACACGGTACTTCAGCATCTACAGGTTCATGTTCAGGCAGGAGGACAGCAGACAGACAGTCAAGAGTTCAGGCTCCTGATGAGGATGAGGAGTTTCATTCTCCTGTGGGAGAAGTGTGCTTAGGGAAGAGGAAGCCCAAGTGGCTTCAGGATACCTTGAGAGAGGCCACATCTGTTGCTAGGCCGAAGAGACCGGTCAGAGAGAGCAGACCACCTGAGAGGTTTTGTAGCTATATGGCAATGGTTGCCAACATCGTTGACTCTGAGCCTTCTAGCTATGAGGAGGCAGCTAGCCAGCAAATCTGGAGAGAGGCCATGCAGGAGGAGTATTCTTCTATCATGAAGAATGATGTTTGGGAGGTGGTGCCGAGGCCTGAGATCAAATTTGTGGTTACTTTCAGATGGCTTTACAAGGTAAAGCATGCTGCAGATCGCAACATTGAGAAATTCAAGGCAAGGTTTGTGGCTAGAGGGTTCTCCCAGCTAGAGGGAGTAGATTATGAGATGTCCTTCGCTCTCGTGGCTCGATATACTTCGATTCGCTCCATTATATCGATAGCAGCAGAGATGGGTTGGAAGATCCACCAGATGGATGTGAAGACCGCATTTCTCAATGGCTTCATTCAGGAGGAGGTGTACATTGAGCAGCCACAAGGATTTGAGGCGCATGGGAAGGAGTCCCATGTGTGCAGACTGAAGAAGGCCCTTTATGGCCTGAAGCAAGCTCCTAGAGCTTGGTACTCCAGGATTGATACGTACTTGCAGGAGATGGGTTTCACAAAGAGTGATGCAGATCTGAACCTATATTTTATTGTGATAGGTGAGGAGCCTCTCATTCTGGTGTTGTATGTGGATGACTTGGTCATTACGGGTGCAGAGAGACTCATAGAGGGCTGCAAGAGAGATCTTGCGTCGGAGTTCGAGATGAAGGACATTGGCTTGATGCATTACTTTTTGGGTTTGGAGGTGTGGCAGGAGGAGGGGCATTTCTTCCTGGGACAAGGGAAGTATATTGTAGACATCCTTGGTAGATTCCACATGGAGGATTGTAGACCCATGTCGACACCTATGATCACCAACTAGAAGAAGCTTTACGCTTCAGATTTCGAGTTGGTGGATCCCACATTATACAGACAGTTGATTGGTTCCTTGATGTATTTGGCCAACCCTAGACCGGAAATATGTTTTGCAGTCAACACGATGAGTCAGTTCATGTGTGAGCCCAAGAGAGTGCACTGGGTTGCTGCAAAACACATTTTGCGGTACTTGCAGGGGACAATGGAGTATGGTCTGGATTATAGGCAGGGATATGGAGTGAGATTGGCAAGTTACACTGATTCTGATTGGGCAGGTTGTGCTTCTGATAGGAAGAGCACTTCAGGGTGTTGTTTTGGGTTGGGTTCGGCAGTGGTGTCGTGGTTCAGTCGAAAGCAGTAGTCAGTAGCATTGAGTTCAGCGGAAGCAGAGTACATGGGAGCCAGTCTAGCTAGTTGTGAGGCCATATGGATTCGCAAGATGTTGTTTGACTTATTTGGTCAGCCGTTGAGACCTTCAATGATATACTGTGATAATCAGATTTGCATTAAACTCACGGAGAATCCAGTATTTCATGACAGTCAAAGCATATCAGCATCAAATATCATTTCATCAGACACTATGTTCAGAAGGGAGCTGTGAAGCTTGACTATATTTGCACTGATGAGCAGGTTGCAGATATATTTATCAAAGCCTTACCACGGGGCAAGCATGTCTACTTCAGAGACAAGATGGGTGTGGTGAGGAACACCTTCCTCGGTAAGAGGGAGTGTTGAAATTTGGTTACCAGAGGACAGGTGGTTCTCTAAGGCTTTGATCTTTGGCCTAGGGAAAAGTGTCCAAAAGAATTTAATTTTTCTCCTAAAGTGACTTTATAAGTTATAAAGTCAAATCTAATTTAAAAGTGACTTTAAGTGATAAAGTTACCAAGTCTAATTTTATAGTGACTTTAATAAAGTCAATGCGAAATTAGAAAGTGAAAAGTGACTTTGGAAATAAATGACTAAGAGGGTTTTTATTAAAGTGGGGTGAATTAAAAAATAGAAAGTGAGATTTAAATGAGCATTTAATCTCAGCCCTAGATCTAAAGCTATCTCAACCATTGGATTTAGGATGCCCCAAAAGTCACTTAAGGTTAGGTTAAAAGAGGAAAATGAGAGAAAAGAACATTCAGTCTTTCATGAGCAGATTGAGAGATGAGGAGAGAAAGCTAAAGAGAAATTTCTGAGTGGAGGGAGAGCAGCAAAAGACACACAGCAAATCTGTACAACAAGAAAGCACATTTCCCAAGGTAGCATTTTTGGACAACAGCATTTATTTGGCACAGTTACCAAGACAGAATCCGTACAGCACTATTAGCACACTTTTCGAGGCAAAGTACAGCACACTATTTTCAAGGAGTAGATTCAGCAATCAAGGGCACAATTTTCGAGGCAACTTTTCTAGGCACGAAAATCGAGGAAGGGATTGTTGCATTGTCCGTACAGTTCTATACAGGTAGATTCTGGCACATTTTTCAAGGCAGCAAGTACAACATTTAATGCTGTAATCTTTCTTGTAATTTTCTATTTGTTGTTGGCACAATTTTCAAGGTGGAAAGTTGGCACAAAAATCGAGATAAGTGGGTTTTGTGTTTGCTGTAATTTTTACAGTGTTTTATTGTTCACTGTAAAAGCATATTCAGAAATAAAGAGAAGCTTTCGAACTGGTTTTCCCCAAGAGTTGTAGGGGGTTTTTCCAAGGTCATATTGACCAAAATCAGCGTGTCAAATTTTTGTGTGTGGCTGATTTATTTTTCTGAGTTTTTATTTTTGCATTTTCAGCACTGTGAAATTTCCAAAATTTGTGTTTTCAAAAAATATTTATTTTTTCAGCTTGTTGAATGTATGGTTATGGGAATGGGCATTTAACTTAATGGGAGAAATAAGGATAAACTGAAAACCGGAGTGGGTTATCAAATTTCTACATAGACTTGATCCCAGATCAAGTGGTTGGACCATGCCATCCTAGATAACGAGTATGGCAATATCTGATGCGTCCATCAGTCTTTGCTACTAGTATCTAGCTTTTCCCACCTCACTAACCAAATGAGAGGTACTTCCCATGAGCTCTGAACTCAATGGGTAGGATGCATACGAGGCACAGATAATGAGAGGTGAACCAACTCAATCATCACAACGGTGGGGCCGAAGTACACCAACAAGGTTCGGCAAGCCTAGCCCTGTGGTTGCTTATAGCTCTGAGAAGCTATTCCCAAAGCCCCCCAGAGCTCCCAAAGCTCATCGTCCAACAAGACCCTCATCATAGGGTCGTTCCACGATACTAAGACTCTCACAGAAGGTTAGGAACTTGACCTTCCCCAGGGGCTTTGTGAGAATATCCGCGACCTGCTCATCAGTTCCTATATGATCGAGCCTTACGGCGCCTCGCTATACCATATCCCGGATAAATTGGTACCTAATATCAATATGCTTGGATCGATCGTGGAATACGGGATTCTCGGACAAGCGAATCCCACTCAGGTTATCATAGAGTATCACGGTGGTATCTAGCACAGGCCTGAACATCTCACTGAAGAGCTTTGGCATCCAAACTGCTTCACAACAGGCCACACTCGCTGCAATGTATTCAGCCTCCGCGGTGCTCAAAGCCACTAACTTCTGCGTCTTGCTCATCCATGATATCGAAGCAGATCCAAGTGTGAAGCAGCATCCCGATGTACTTTTACAATCCACCACACTGCTAGCCCAATCGGCATCAGTATATCCAAGGTGTCACACTCCCGACAGTGTATCTCAACCCATGGTTTATCGTGCCCTGAAGATATCTCAGAAGATTCTTGGCACCAACCCAGTGAGTGTGATGAGGCTCAAGCATCTGTTGACTCAAAGTGTTCACTACAAAACATATATCTGGACGGGTGATCACTAAGAACATCAGGGCCCCTACGAGTTGACGATACTCAGTAGGATTTGCTAACACAGGCCGAGCAGCGCTGCCACTCAACTTCTTGAAGTTGAGCTCCATCGGTGTCGATACAGACTTGCAGTCCACCATACTAAATCTTTCCAGAAGCTTCACAATGTATTTTCCTTGAGAAAGGAAAATCTCGCCAAGTCTCTGCCAGACCTCCACGCCTAAGAAGTAGTGCATCAGTCCTAGGTCCTTCATCTCGAACTTAGCAACGAGCTCCCTCTTGCACTGATGAATGAGAGGGTCAGCACCTGTCAGGAAGAGGTCGTCCACATACAGCACTAGAATGAGAGGTTTCTCTCTATCAACCTTGAATTAAAGGTTCGGATCAACATTACTACGAGTGAAGCCCAGCTTCATCAGGTAGCTATCTATCATCTCGTACCAAGCTCTAGGTGCTTGCTTCAGCCCATAGAGGGCTTTCTTCAACCTGCAGACACGGGTGTCCCGATCCTGGACTTCGAACCCCAGAGGTTGCTCTACATACACCTCTTCCTTTATCGCACCATGCAGAAATGAGTTCTTCACATCCATCTGATGAAGACTCCATCCTTGCGTAGCAGCAAGGGCTAATGATAGATCGAATGGTGGTATATCGGGCCACAGGTGCAAATATGTCATGATAGTCTATGCCTTCCTTTTGAGAGAAGCCACGGGCAACGAATCTTGCCTTGAACTTTTTAGCACTTCCATCAGATCCATGCTTGATCTTGTAGAACCATTTCGAGATGACAACTGCTTTGTCCTCTAGTCTTGGAACCACATCCCAGACATCATTCTTCTATATGGACTCATACTCTTCGTGCATAGCATCCTTCCATACTTGATGCTTTACAGCTTCCTCAAAAGACCCAGGCTCAGATTGTACAATAGCACTCATGGCTGGTAGATACCCTTGGTATCTACTCGGCTTCTTGCTTTCACCCCCTTTCGGCCATATGTCCCTCGGCATCCTCCAGAGTGTCCCTGAGCCATGATGGTCTCTTCCCCAGTGAAGGAGGTGGATCAATCGGGTCCATCGGTCCTTCAGTATCGAGCATCGTCTCATCCTTCAGTTCTTCTTGATTTCTAGGCCTTGCTTCATGATCTTCCTCAGATCTCAGAAGATTGACTACTTCTTCAGGGAAGCATCTTCGCTAAAAGTGACATCGTGGCATATCTCCACTTCCCTTTAACTAGGCACATAGACTCTATAGGCCTTCGAAGTTTGGCTATAGCCCACAAACATTCCTTTCTTCCCAGAAGCATCTAGCTTGCTCCTCTTCTCTTTCGGCACATGAAAATAAATAGGACATCCAAAAACTCTAAAATGTGAGATGTCAAGTTTCTTACCAGTGAAAACCTCTTCGAGAGTTTTGGAGTCCATAGCGGAATGCGGGCATCGATTTTGTATGTACACAGCAGTGTTCGTGGCTTCTCCCCACAGAAACTTTGGTAGACCCTGGTCACATAGCATTACACGAGTAGCTTCCACAATGGTCCTGTTCTTTCATTCAGCAACGCCATTCTGCTCAGGAGTATAGACAGTTGTGGTCTCCCTCTTGATGCCAGCTTCTCTGCAAAAGTTCTTGAACTCGTTCGTCTCATATTCAATGCCATTATCGATCCTCAAAATCTTGATCTTCTTCCCTGTCAAATTTTCCACCAAGGCTTTGAAGGTACGGTACCACATGAAAGCCTCATCCTTCTTCTTCAAGAAGTATATCCAAGTTTTGCGAGAGAAGTCATCTATGAACATCATATAATAAGAACATCCTCCCAAGGATGTCACAGGCAACATAACAAATAGATCAGAATGTACTAATTGCAAGATATCAGATGTCTTTTTGACGCTTGAGGGGAAAGGTCCCCTTGTATGCTTTCCTTCGGCACAACCCTAACATACACATTCATGATTATTTGAGAACTCAGGGATCCCCGTCACCACCTTCCTTGCTTCGAGAAGGGCCTTGTAGTGAAGGTGTCCAAACCTCCAGTGCCATAGTTCAGTCTGTCGGATAGTATCACATGTCATCGCTCCCAGTGGACTTCCTCCAACCTGATAGAGTGTATCAACTCTAAACCCAATCGTGATAGCTTCCTTGAAGCTCTTCTTCCACATGCGCACCTTTCCATCAATGAATGCCACATTGAAACCTTTGTCTTCCATGGCCGATATAGACACAAGGTTCTTCTTCAAATTTGGTACATAGAGTACATCTTGCAAGCGGAGGACTTGACCTTGAGACAAGTGGAGGGTCACAGTCCCTGTCCCTTTCACGGGATATGTGGCATTATCTCCAAGGATAATTTTCAGATTAACATCCTTCTCAACCATATCAGAAAGTGCTTCCTTGAACCCAGTGATGTGCCTTGAGGCACCACTATCTATCAACTAGACATCCATAGTGTCGGGTGGAGATGCAGCAGAGAGGGCAGATACAAGAATGAATTCATTTCTTTTATCAACAACATTTGATTCCTCGTACCTGGAGTTTCTCAACCTTTTGAAAGGTTGACCATTTCCGCCGGAGGGAGCCTTCCTCTTTCCCTTGAACCTATTGTTCCTTTGATTGCCATTCCTCCGGTTGTTGTTGTTGTCATCACCATCGGGAGAATCCTTCTTGAAAGAGCATTTTCTAGCATAGTGACATGGCCTATGAAAAGTGTAACACTTGCCCTTCTTTCCTTGGGCCCCTGTTCTTCCTTTGTTCTTTGGACCACCAAAGTTCTTTCTAGAATGAGCAGCGTAGGCAGCATTTCCTTCATTTTCATACTCCTTCATTCTTGTCTCTTCTTGAACGCATCTCGATAGTATTTCGTCAAAGTCAGGTATCACATTATTATTGAGAATGGTAGTGTTGAACATATGCCATTCAGATGAGAGCCCTCCAAGAGTGGTGAGTACCATCTCTCGATCAGCTATTGTCTCCCCAATAGCCAGCAAATTGTTCCTGATCTCAGTCAGCTTCAGAAAATATGATTGAATAGACTCATCCCTGCCTTTCTTCAGATTCTTTGATTGATTCTTGAAGAATAGGACTTGATTTGCATTGTTGGCCTTGAACATGTGGACCAACTTATCATACATCTCTTTGGATGTGCCCAACTCAGAGATGTAGGCAACCAAACTCTTGTGAATTGAGTCCCTGATCATCAGCTTTGAAGCCATTGTAGTTTGAGGAACCCATCCTCTTCTTTGGTGATTGCTACAAATTAGGGCTTTGTCTTCACCTTAGCTCTGATACCATGTAAATTTTTGTAGATGTTCTATGCTTGATGCAACTTTACTTTCTCTTCAATATTTAGACAGCAATCACATAAACAATAAAGTAAAATATTGATAGAATATACCAGTAGATCGACAGAAGACAAACCAGAAACATATAAGTGTGATGGTGCGTTACGGCGGTCAACAGGATGCTTCAACTAGCAAAGTCTCAATATGGTCAGCTAACCAGCAATGTCACACAACCCTCAGGACAGCCAAACGGTCAACTCAAAAGTCAACCCCAGAAAAGTCAACGATGTCAATCAATGGTCAACACAAACAGCAGCAACAACTAGGTCAACGTTGAAAAGTCAAAGTCAACGTTTTGCCTCAGGAATAGTGCCAAAAAATGCAGATTAGGGAAATCGAAGTTTAGGGAGAGTTTCAGGTCGATGACCTTGCATTGACCAAAGTCAACGTTGGTCAAAGATTGCGCAGAAACCCTAGACCGAATTCAAAATTGCTGCTGCCAGATTTCCCACATGTGGAGAGAGAAAAGCCACCAAGGTTATCGAACCAATCAAATGAGGAGAGAGAGATGTGTGAAAATGAGATGAGTGAAATGTCCTCCAACGTTGACCTTATTTATATCCATCAGTGAGGGTGTGTGACACATCTGCTGGGGTACAAAACCTTAAAGTCGACCTGCACATATTTTGAATAGATTAAAAATAAATTCAAGTAAATGTTTTACTTATCGGATCAAGATGATCTTTAGATTGATCTTACACCTCTCTGAAAGAGGAACCCAATAAAAATATTGGTATCTTCATCTGAGCATCATAACATGGAGTTTGGACCTAGTTGTCCAAAATTAACACTTCTAAATTTGAAATGAAAGATCTTCTTTGATACACTACTTTTTGGGCCTAGAGGTATGGCAGAGCCCTAGTGAGATTTTCCTTTGTCAAGGAAAGCATGTTTTCAAGCTTCTAGAAAGATTTGGCATGACATAATGTAAGTCTATGAACACACCAATGGAAACGAATTTCAAAAGTTATGTGGTGAAGTTGCAAGACCTTATTTGGCTAATCCTTCCAAGTATCAACAACTGATTGGGTCACTCATGTTCTTAATGAACACTAGACCGAACATATGTTTTGTGGTCAATACTTTGAGCCAAGATATGATTAAGCCATCACATGCACACTGGATTGTTGCAAATCATGTGTTGAGATACCTACATGGGACCATCAATCTTGGATTGAGATATATTGTTGGAGATGTGAGACTACATGGATACTCTGATGTTGATTGGGTTGGTAACTTTTCTGACAGAAAGAAGCACATATAGATGTTGTTTAGCTTGGGATTTGACATGATATCTTGGATGAGTAGAAAACAGAAGTTCGTAGCCCTTAACACAACTGAAGCCGAGTACATTGTTGCTAGCATGGCTAGCTATGAAGTAGCATGGCTAGTTGTGAGGCAGTATGGTTGAGGAAGCGAGGCAGTATGGTTGAGGAAGCTCTTTAGAGAGTTCTTTGAGCATGTGCTAGATACGACAGTAATATACTGACAATAAAACTGAGATTAGACTTGCAGAAATTTTCGTGTTCCTTGACAAGTCCAATCACATTGAGATCAAATATCACTATATCCGAGATTTGGTGCAGAGAGCAGCAGTAAGACTCCATCATATTGCAACTGATGATCAAATAGTTGACATACTTACCAAGCCTTTGTCAAAAGAGTAGTTCTTGGTATTCAGAGAATAGCTTGGACTAACAGATGTGACCCTTCCTGGTGGGGGCGTTCATGGATGATCGAAAACATTGAGCTATGCTCTTCCCTCTTGTTTGAGCTCCCAAGTTAGGAATGGATCCAGAAGAGCTCTTGGGGTTGAGGGAACTCTTGGACTGACGAATGTGACCCTTCCTAGGAACTTTTGACTGTAGGTTGTGCGTGATCCTTGACAAGTGGTAATCCCCCCAACCAGAGGTAAGACTTGGTTGTTCACGATTCTTGTCAAGTGGTAATCCCCCCAAACAGAGATGAGACTTGGCTGTGCGTGATCCTTATCATGTGTTGACAAGTGGTAATCCCCCCGAGCAGAGGTGAGACTTGGTCGTGCGCGATCATTGTCATGTGTTGACAAGTGGTAATCCCCCCAAGCCTGTGTCAAGATGGGAAGATCAGTGGATATAGGCTGATAGATGAATCTCCCCTATGATGATTTTTCTTCATTAGATTGTGGCATCATTGTTCCAAATGATAGAGAGCAGAGATGAACAGAGATGAGTAGAGAAAGCAGAGATCTTTGATGCAGAAAGTAATTCCTCCCTAGTTGAGAGGGAGTGTTGAAAATTGGCAGCTTAGGGATAAATTTCCTTATCTAAAATCTCATTTCTAACAGTTCTGAAGTGAATTTCTAAAAATAGAAAGTCGTGTCTAGCATCTCAAGTATGACTTTCCAAAAATAGTAAATCACCTTGCATCAATTGGTAATCAAGTATAGTTGATGGAAAATCACTTAACTTATCATTAACCAATCCTAATAGTTCAATCTCAACTCAATCATCGATATTATTATTATTATTATCCTTTATGATACTATTATATTATTATAAGGAAAATCATGTCTCTCAATCATGGCACTCAAACATGTCATATGCAACTCCCCTCAATTAATGCAGATGTTACTCTCTCTCACTTAATGGATATGTTACACTCTTACACACTCATTAAAAGTATGGCATATTCCTCTTACACACTCGTTAAAGCATGTCATAAAAGACTTTTCTTATGCACTCTTTAATGCATATCTTACATTCCCTCATTAATGGCATGAGTCACAAAGGCATGTGTATCTCCTTAGTGGCATAAGTTACAAAGTCATGTGTACCTCCCTAAATGGCATATGTAACTCCTTGTCAAGGCATGTGTATTGCTCCTTTATGACCAAAACTCGTTGCTCCTATATATGTATTTCATATCATCTCATTCTCACTACTTGTGCATTGTGAAAGACGAATTCGAACTTGAGAGAGAGTTGGAGAGACTTGAAGAAGATTGTGAGAGAGGGACTTGGAGAGTAAGAGCAGGACTTGGTGAGCCAAGGTTGATTCAGTGTTTCAGTGTTGATTCAGTTGAAGGGAAGGTTGATTCAGTGTTTGCATCTGCTGCTACTACCAGTGATCTTTATGCTACAGCTTGTTCAGATTTGGGTGAACTTACTCATTCTCTTGATCTCCCATTGTACTTTGTATTTTTGTTGAACAATTGATATCTAATAGAAGAAGAATCTAGTTGGGTTTTCCGCTTGTGGGTTTTTCCTTGGTCATTGGACCTAAATTCTTTGTGTCTCATTTATGTTCTTGGTTGTCTTCTATTGTGCATTTGGTTTATGTTCTAACTGCAATTGCTTAACTAATATTGCAGCAGAAAGAAGTTTTTGAAATAAGTAATCGTTACAACATAGAACATCAGAATTTCAACAATATAATCACTTCTATGAGTGTTTTCCTCTCCCATGCCCAGCACCAAGGACACGTGAGAGTACCTCCAAATGCTAGCAAATTTCAACATATGTCATTAAAATCAGTATGGCCCTCATCTTCTCTTTTCCTATAGCATGTTAATTTTATCTTGTTGCTGCTGCAATTGTCTCCTCGAATAAGTTTATCTCTTTATGTACTATGTGGATTTATTCTTCCCTTAGTTGTATGAGCATTTGTGATTTAACAATGTAATCCAATCCTCCAGCGTTCATAGTATGAGGGTTGGGTTTAGTTATTTTGTGAATCAGAGTTTGCTACTTGTAGCTTTGACTTTACAAAGTACTCAATTTTACCTTATGCTAGACTTGGTCATGAAGTGGCGAGCATAGAATTGTATGCAACATTTTTCCCCTATGGGACTCACCTGCCAAGCAGCAATAAGGAGGTTTACTTGCCTTGATCCAACAGTATTTGTCTAAACCAGATGCCCCATTGGAATTCTCCACTTCCAACCAGGCCTCTATTTTCTTTTTGACTCCATAGCCCAGGGAGCAGACACTGGTCTTGCCAGAATCATCTTTCTCTCATTGATATATCCTTCGTTTAAGTTTTTCTAGTTTCTTGATCATATATACTCCTTCCAAGCTTGATTTGTTTTTCAGAAGCAACACCTAGGGATATTGCTTGACACTACAAAAGCACAAGCGCAAAGCAAGAAACATGAATGCCAAGGGGATAATGGGCATGGTATCCATAGTTGCATTAACTCTCCACTGACTATTGTGGTGTAGGCTTGCATCTGAAAATCACCACACCCATATAATCCTATTGAGGACACTTGAACCCTAGGTTACCAGGATACAAATAAGCATATCAATCCACCATATTTTTGAAAAGTAAAGATCTAGATATAGTGGGGAAACAACAAGTATTAGAGTTAAGAATCAAAACCGTTCAGGAATCACAACATTAGAACTATGTGTTATAACCAAAAAAGAGAGTCCTCGTGCATATTAGTATATTACTATTAACCATCCATACAAATAGCTAATAATGTGATAAATTCAAACCATCATTAATAATTGATAATTTTGAAGATCATTCCAGCATGAGCATGAAGCACAGATCATAACAAAGTTTTTGTCAGGCACATCTAAATGTCCTTAGCAACAGTTAATAAAGTGGTTTTCTTGAAGGATAAGGCAAGACTAAATAACAGTGTTGATGATGTGAGCAACAATGTAGCACATAAGAATAGATCAGACCTTGACAATAGACCTTAACAATAATGATAGATCAAACCTTCAGATTTGACCTTGATAAATCAGACATCGAGAGAAGATCTTGACATGAGGATAAATTAGACCTTAACCAAGAATGTGGTTTAAAATTTTATCCTTCAAGGCGTTTAGGGTTTGTGATTTTTTCATAAATAAAAGAACAAAAAAATATGGGGGAATCAGAGGGTCAAAAATGCACTAGAAGTATTGGGATCTATTCCAAAATTTCAAAATCCATTTCATTTTCCACAAATCTATTTCATGAGCTTAGGTTATGTTTCCTTCTCATAGGAATCCACTTCCATAACAAATCCTTAGTGGATCCAAAGATCTTACAAACCGAGCTGCTTGATTTGGAAACATGGCTTAAACCTAAAATCTTGAAAGCATTGGCACCAATCACTAAATCACAAATCCCAAAGGGCCAAAAGGGCCTTTTCATAGCCATGGAAATCCATTTAACTTCCATAATTGCTCTATGTGCCATGACAATCCATAAAAAAATCAAGACCTCTGACCTCCCGTGTGTTGAAGTTCTTGGTAGCTTCGGAAGGTCTTCCACATGAGCTTGGTGTCTTAGCATGTAGAAGATGGTTGATTGCCCCTTTAGGTGCTTGCAAGGTGGAGTAGGTGATTTTATGACTTCTTTCCTAAGTCTAACTTAGCAAAAGTACAATAATTGAAGTCAATTAAGTATTGTGGACTGTTAAGCCAAGTGCTAAGAATAAATAATAAAATTATTTAAGTGACTTAGATATGATCTCAACCATTGATCTTAAGTGAGGTCGTCAATCACTTAGAATATTTGGATTAGGGATTTGGCTTAATGAAGTTACAAAATAAGCCTAATGGAGAAGTAATGACACAACGCGGCCACACAGCATTGAGAGAGCGATTTTCTCAAGGGGAGGTAGCGATTTTCTCCAGAGTGAGAGATTGAGCTAGACTGAAGAGAAGGGAGGAAGAGTGCAGGTAAATTTCGGAAGTATTTGAGTTCAGTGAATTGAGAAGCCGAGTAGTTGAAGCACAAAGGAGGCCGATTTGTGGAGAGGTTGATTTATCTAGTGGGTTGATTTCCTTGAGTGCACAGGGGTCGTATGAGAAGGAAAAGAGATGGTTGATTTGCTAGTGCTTGAGGCCAAGTTTCAAAAGGGCCAAATTCTTTAGGAGGTTGATTTTCTAGTAGGCCGAATTCCTTGGACCAATTTTCCAATCGGGACGAGTTACAGGTTCCACCAGTGCATTTTTCTAAGTATTTCCTCTGTGGTCTAGGCGCAAATTCTCCCAAGAATTTTAATGAAGGAAAATTTTTGTGGGTGTATACTTTTTGTTGTGATGTGATTGATCTCTCTATTTTTATTTTTCTACTACAAAATATTTTTTCAGAAGTTATATACCAGTGATTTTATTTTCCAGCAATTCAAAATTTTATTTAATATTTTCTGAGAATAGAAATTGTTGAGGCATGAATAAATTTGGGCTGGTATTGGAAATTTAACATCGAGGCATTGTACAAATGTCCAAGGTAGCTAGTAGGACGTTTCTCTTTCTGATGGCTTCCCCCAAACAAACCATCTAAGAAGCATTTTCAATTCATGTACCTTGAAGCGACAAGGAGAAGACAGAGTAGAAAATTTGACCTTATGTTAGGTGTCTATCTGCTATAGTCATTTTGATTTGAATCTTGGAAGCACTGGCTCCAATCACTAAATCACAAATCCTAAAGGGTCGGACAATACATCAAAAACCAAGGCTTATTACCTTTGAAGCAATTGTACAAATGTCCAATGTAACTAGTAGAACGTTTCTCTTTTCCATTGCCTCCCCCGAATGAACCATCTATGAAGAACTTTCATTTCATGTACCTTGAAACAAAAAGGAGAAGACAAAAAGTGCAAAAAAATTGACCTCCTACTAGGAGTTGATCTGCTATAGTCATTTGTTCTTATTCTTACTCTCGTATTTGTTCAACAACTATTTCTACATATTTTTTGCAGAAGCATCAATTCCCAAGGTGATACTCAGGTATCATATAATACAGATGGGTTGAATAACCATTGGCGTTGTTGTCAAACATTGTTCTTCATAGTCCCATTGACCTATTTTGCTCACATGTGGACATTGATATAAGGTTTTTCTTTCTTTAGGGTCCAAAAATGACAACCTCTATATTTTCTTCTGCTATCTTTCCAACACCTAACAAATTCTCAAAAGATCATCAACAATTACACACAAAATTTCTGTATAGATTTCTCAATAAAACCTATTTAAACCCAGTGAATAGATTTTCCCTTTTGCCATATCCTATACATATTTGAATAGTTCATCCTTTCTAAGATTCGTGATAAATAGGATTGTTCAAATCTTTGAATTTTTACAGAAGCATGCACCAGACAATTTCCTTTGCATCTTATCTACCATCACTACACCCTCCAAAAGAAAAGATTTTGTGGAAATTATTCTATTAGATTTCCTTTAATCTATCCCACCTCTTGTTTATAATACATCATCTTTAAGAATGAGAATTCATTCAGTTACCTGTATTTTCTCAAAATCAAAATCAAACCTACAAGAGTTCAAACTTATGTTCATTTTCCTACAAACCTATCACTCAACACTTAATTCCAAGCAAATTTTAAATTCACAGCTAAGTTCATAAACTCAATAAATTCAACAGGAATAAAATATACCAATCTCAATCACAAAATAAGTGACACAATAGATTCTACCCAATCACAGTTCTTCATTGAAATTATGAACTTACTTGAGCTCCCATCTTGGGACAATGGCCCAATCGAGGAAATATATACAACAATAGGATCTAATCCAGTTGATCAATCCCTCTTTGGCTGATTGGATCTCCTTGTTGGCCCCTTCCTCGAGCCAACACACTCACTAAGACGTCTCTCTCAATGTTTTGTTCTTGTATGTTGTGTCTCTCTATCTCCTTAGCCTTGCTTTTATAACTTTAGATTGAGCTAAATCCCTAACCCTAATCTCGAAGGTAATTGACAGCCAAGATTAGATCTTGCCTACTTGAGATAGAGGGTTGAGATTGAAACTTAATCATTAAAGTAATTAATTTATTTTTTCTAGGTTTACTTTAGCTCAATATGCCAACATAACAAGCTAAGTTACAAACGCAACTTGCTCATACTAGAGCAAGTGTCTAAGGAGATCTTGAGGGACTTCTACATGCTTAGACACTTAGGCCTATGCAAAACTACATGCCTGAGGTACAAACACCAACACTCCCTCCTAGCGAGGGAGGTACTTTTGCCACCTAGAACTGACTTTAATCCTGGAATTGCATCCATTGTCGTGGCTACTACCTCTGAACTAGAATCCTTCCCTGCCATCTGAACTAAAAGCATCCTTAAAGTCCTACACTCTTTGGCCTAATTCCTAGAAGCCTCATGCTCCTAAACATCGTTTAAAGTCTTCTCACACCAAGAGACCTTCTTGACAAAATTGGAGGAATCTATCGATTGCTCCTCCCATCTTGAACCTAAAGGTTGACTCCCTTTGAGCTACTCAACGTTCGGAGCTACATGCTCGTTGTTCTTTGTCACTGCTTTGGTTCCTGCCAATGCTCGAATTGACTAGCCCTTCAGTCGATACAGGTTGCTCTCTCTAAATCCAATGACATGTCCCTTTCAAATTTAGATCCCTTGGGTCTAATCAAACTTTCCCATCCTAGAATGTTACATAGAACCAATGAAGAGAACACTGCGATTTATTTCGCAAAAAAGATATAATTGACGATAATATCAGTGATTTTTTTATTTCAAAAGAATCACGGTTTTCTGACGGGAAAAAATCATGAGTGGCGGAAACAATGAACTTTAAAGGGGAAAATTGGTTTTTTTGTCATTTTTTTCATACAAAGGGCAAGAGAGAGAACTAAGGAGGAGAAGTCATCTACAAGGGCAAGAAAGGAGAAAAGTGAAGGAATTTAGCATCCCAAGCCAAAAAAAATCAACTTTAAACCAAGTTTATTCAGCAAATCGTGGTTTCTAGGTATGGGCATCAAATTTGGCCATATTTTTTTGTTTTTTTCTTGTTTCTCCTTAGGTTTCTATCACCCATGTATTTTCCATGATTTTTGTTTAAATTTGATTGTGTTTTTTTTTTTTTTTAATTTAGTGGAGAGGGTTTATTTTGGTCAAAAATGCAAAAACTTGATTGTTAGATTTATTTGTTTCATTTATTCTTGTGCCCTATAGTTTTTTTCCATCATTTTTGCTTCGGTTTGAATGAGTAATTTTTGTCATTATTGTTGCATGGAGTTGAAGGTTTTTTTGGGTCAAAAATTCAAAATGTTGTATGTAAATTTTATTTTTCTATTTTTTTAACTTGCAATTCTTCTTGTGCCCTAGGTTCAAACTTCAAACTTCATCTTACATTAAAACTCAAAGGTTCAACAAAGTTACAAACATGCGAAGGAAATTGGCCCCTGTGTGGTAATTTGGTGAAACTGATGGGGGTTTGACAAATCAAATTCGAATTGCAAGTCATGTGGGCCCCATATGACAGGGGGGTATATAGATTGACGTTCTACCTTGCACAAATTCCTAAACATGAGGTAGGACCTTGAACAAATACAAATTCAGAAATCATCCGAGGATCCCTCAAATCATTGGAAGGAATAGAAACAACCAAACTTACCAAGGCAGCTTTGAGGAGTAAAATAGCAAAAGAGTGGAGTGTCGGGATTGGGGGGTGACCATGAGTAGTACTAGTTCTTCCCCATCAGCATCTTCTACACCCAACCCCATAGCTGTTTCATCATATTTTGTTCTTAGAACCACACCTGGTGCACAACCATTTATCTCGTCAATTATTAAAAAAGGGAGAAGGAAGAAGTTGACAAGTTGTTGGGCAAGTTTTTTCTTTGGAATGATATTCCTTTGAGTGTTACCAGGAACAATCTCTTTTACTAGGCCACGGTTAATGCTATTGTTGTTGTTGGCCCAAGATACAAAGCCCCTTCATATGATGACTATAGACGGAGCATTCTTCAAAATGAAAAGGTTGACTGCACTAATAGATTGGAGTTAAGGACATCATGGACACACACATGATGCATTATGATGTCAGATGGTTGGACCGATCAAAAAGGTAGAACCCTTGTTAACTTCTTGGTCAGTTGTCCCAAGGGAACAATGTTTATGAAATCCATTGATGCATCTACACATATCAAAGATGCACGTTATTATGTGATTTATTAGATGTGTTCATTCTGGAGGTGGGTCCACAAAATGTTGTCCAAGTCATAACGGACAATGTTGCAAATTATGTTGTTGCTGACAAGATGCTTATGGAAAGGCATTCTAACTTATTTTGGATACCTTGTGCTTCACACTGCATTGATTTGATGTTGGAGGACATAGGAAAAATTACTTTTGTCAAGGATATTGTTAAATCATCAAAAAACATTACAAAATTTATATATAATCATGCATTTGTGCTTCATTTGATGAGAACATTCACCAACAACAAGGATTTGGTGTGCCCTACCATTACACGGTTTGCCACCAGTTTCATATCTATTCAATCCCTCATAAATTCTATGTGGGATGTGGAAAGAATGTTTCTTTCAGAGGAGTGGAGTGCTTTGACATATAACCCCAAACCAGAGGGAGAGGCCATATGCAGGTTAGTTTCATACCAGGAAAAATTCTGAGCAGGAGTGCAGGAGGTGTGCAGCATTACTGAACCTTTGGTAAAAGTTCTTCGATTAGTTGATGGAGATAAGCCCACAATGGGCTACTTGTATGAGGCCATGGATAGGGCCAAAGAATCCATTCGGAGCTACTACGATGATAAGGGGGATGAGGAGTTTCAGAAACAACTTCTTCTATAGAAAGTGATTGATGAGCAATGGAACCAATGTGCAGGAAACGTCCCCCCCCCCCCGGTTCCAACCCCCAAAACGTGGTCCGTACAGAACCGTACGAGATCCGTACACCGAAACACGTTTCGGAAAAAAAAAATTGTGGTTCCTGGAATTTTGGTTCCATACGACCGGATCCGCGTTTCCGTACGGCGGATCCACTACGCTTCCTGTATGGATCGCCAGCGATTCCATACAGCACCGTACAGATCCGACTAACGCAGCAAAAAAATGACTTGTGACATTCTCCTTTATTTTTCATTTTCATCCTTATACTTAAATTTTTAACATTACCATGAAATGACTCAGGATGTTTGAGAGTGGTTCCAGCCTGATCGGACATCATATGGAGAAAAAAGAATTTCATATCCTATTCAAAATTCAGCAGACTTAACAGTTTTCAGGAATTCAGGATCAATGGTATGGTGGCATTTCATTTGATTATATCATGTATGAGGGTATGTGATTAGCATTTAATCAAGAGCACCAAGCTCTATATGTACCCTAGTGTTGGTGGTGTTAATTGTTGAACTCCTTTGTCATGTCGTTAGAAAAAATTACATTTCAATCAAGTCAAAATCATCGATCAAGCATGTTAAGTTCTTTCTACCATATTTTAAGGCTTGCATTAGGTAGTTTGATCAAAATTGGGCAATTTTGACTAATGTCCCTAGATAATTGAGGTAGAGGCAAAGGCTAGACAAGAGGAGAAGAATCTATATTATAGATGGTTGATGCTCAAATAATTAATCATCACTGTACAATGGATGTTCATATCTATCTTGATTTATGTACAAATATGCATGCTTCCATATCTTCTACAAGTAAATTGGTATTTTGGATGTTTTTTTTAATATAAATGCAAAAAAAAAAAAAAAAATATATATATATATATATATAGTAGACGCTTCGCTTCCTAGATTTTTTGAAAATGACGCTTCCGCGTCCCCGCTTCGTGCAACGTTGAATGGAACAACACACTCCATCGTCCCATTCATGTCGCAAGGATCTTCCTAAACCCTGCATTTTCTTACCCATGTGGTTTCTTATTTGATGCTAAGGTCATGGATGGATTATTCACTTGTGTTCAGAAGATGGTGTTATCTCCAACAAAACATGCAAAAATCTCCAAAAACATGGAGATATACAGAATGGCAGGTGGCACATTTAGCTTTGACATGGCTATCCATGATAAGAATATTAAAATTCCATGTAAGATTTAGTTTGTTTCAAAATTCATTGTATCTTCAAGTTCATAACTTCATACTTTGCTTCAACTTTCAATTTTCAATTTTTCATTATTTTTCTTATGTTTATAACTTTATCTTATTTGTTGTAAATGCATGGTGGAGAAGCTACTGTGGCAAAATACCCAATCTCCAAAGGCTTGCCATTCGAATACTCAGCCAAACATATAGCTCCTCAAGATGCGAGCGCAACTAAAGTGTATTTGAAAAAATACACACCAAAAATCGCAACAAGTTAAAATATTCCAATGGATTTTTTGAATTCATTAAATAAATTTTTTTTATAATTATTAATTTATTATTTATATTATATAATTTATTAATATATGACCCTTGTACAGGTTGGAGTCTCAGCGACTTAATGACATGGTCTACGTCTACTACAATCTAGGTGAAGAAACTTGAGAGGACACCTGATGTTGAGGCCATCTCGTTGGATGCGATTGACAACACTGTTGCATGGAGGGTTAAAGCTAAGAGGCCTATCATGGAGTCGGCCCCTGATTGGTTAGAGCAGGAGGTAGTGGAGGAGGAGGAAGTGACAACACCTACCGCTGTCACTGGTAGAGGACATGGTCTACCTCCTATAGCTCATGGTGCTTTAGCTTCTAGAGCACAACAGACTCCACTGCCATCCCCACCAATGTCTTCATCTAGAGGGAAAGTTGTTACATTTTCACGCAAGAGGGCCAGAGGAAATCTGTAGTATTAGTTATTTGGTTCATTCCTTTGTATATGACATTATGACTCATGATATGAGATACATTATTATATTTTTTGTTGATATTTTGAGGTTGAGTTGGGACTCATGACTTAGTATTCAGGACATGATTCACTGTTATGTGTGATGTAGCACTAAACATGATATTAAAAATCTTATATATTAGTTCTCTTTTCATATTTATGTGTCAATGCATTTATTTTATAATGTGGATGCTTTAGATATTAAAAAAATTGAAAAAAATGAGTATTTTTGTATGTGACGATTTTTTCCTAATTTTTACTGATTTTTACGATTTTTCCCCTCGTCGATTTAATTAGAGTTGCGGGAGAGCACCCTAATTTCCTTGACGAAGGGTCTAGGAATGGTGTAGATTCAAAAAAAATTGGTTTCTTTATGCATGTGGGGTACCATTCAATGTTCTTCGCTCACCTTATTGGCATGAAATGGTTTCTGCCATTAATGATTCCCCCAAAGGATACAAGAGCCCTAGGTAAAAGGCAAACCATTGATAAGTGTTCTTGTTGTGTCTGTAAGTGGTGCAATCTTCATTTCATCATATGATTACTTAGATAAGTTCAAGACTGGCATCAACATCGCAGAACCATTACTTGACACAATTGAACGTATTGGACCATACAATGTTGTCCAAGTCATCACTGATAATGTTGCTAATTGTAAGACAGTGGGAACAATTATTGAGAATAAATACCCCAACATATTTTGGTTTGGGTGTTTGGTTCACACAATGAACCTTTTGATGCATGATATAATTAAAAACAAACAACCTCAATACAAATGGATTGGTGATTTGTACAAGAGGCAAAAAAATGATAAGATTTATTACAAATCGTAGCAATACCCATGGGCTTTTCTGCAATCACTCAATATTGGAGTTGTTGAAGATTGCAAAGACTAGATTTGCTAGCTATTACCTCACCTTTAAACGCCTTTTGACGGTAAGAGAGTCATTGGCTAGCATGGTATCAAGTCCACTCTGGCGGTATTAAAAGATAGGGCAACAACATCAGTTGACATGCAAGATTTTGAATAGGTGGAAGAGACCGCTCTTGATGATCTGTTTTGGGCACGTGTGCGGGAAATTTTAAATTTCACCAAGCCCATTTATAGCATGATTGCTTTGCAGATACAGATAAACCAGTGATTGGGGAGGTGTATGAGCAGATGGATAGCATGTTGGGGCAAATAAAAGATGTTGTTAAAGAAAATGATCCCAACTTGTATTCAATGATTCACAATTGTGTGTGTGCACGATGGAATAAACTTAATGTTCCACTACATGCCTTGGCGTATATCCTTATGCCAAAATATTACTCTCCATCTTGGCTGGGCCAACCTGCACCTAGGGGTGGGCTTAGAATCAAACCTCATATAGATCCAAAGGTACAAGAGGGATATATGAAAGCATTAGACAAGTTGGTCCCTGACAGGGAGGAGTGTGCTAATCTGCGCCTTGAATTAGGAAGATACTTTAGTTGCACTGGTTTGTTTGGTTCTTTGCATGCAATGGAAGATAGAAACAGATTTGATGCTATTGCTCTCACATGGTGGGAAGCATATGGAGGCATGGGACTTTTGCCAAAATTGGCAAAAAAAGTTATCTCACAGGTTGTAAATACTTCTTCTGCAGAGAGGTGTTGGAGCACCCACAGCTTCATCCATAATGTGAGAAGAAACAGACTAAATGAAAATCGAGCAGAAAATTTGGTTTATGTGCACTACAACTTGAGGTCGTTGAAACATTATTGTGATCGGGCTTATGAGGATCTATCATATAAAGTTTGGGACAACAACCTAGAGGACGATAATTTGGAGGACTGCACTATACATCTAGAAGAATTGGAAGCAGAACTTTTGAGACATGAGGATGAAGCAACAGCAACCATGCCATCGCCATACAGTAGCAGTGCCAGTGTCAGTGTTCGAGTTCCAACTATTGTTCCTTTGCTGACGCGGCCTCCACCTACATCCTCACGTGGAGGGCATGTGCCTTCTTGTTATGGTCGTGGTACTATGTGAGAGGAGACTACTGGAAGACCACCATTACCACGAGTTGCTCAAAAATTAGACATTTCTCATGGCAAGAGGCCAAGAAATAGATAAAATAGATTTACAATTTACTAGTCTTTTCTATTTTCTAGTAGTTTTTAAGTTTTTATAACTGTTGAAACTTGACTCTTTCATATTTATTATAATATTTTTTGTAAACAATATATGACAATTTAAGCTTGAAGTTTGAAACTTTGAAGTTAGCAGTTATAAGTTTATAACTCATTATGAATTATGAATATGATGCTTCATGAAAGTTGAAAGTTGTTTCATTTCGTTTCATTTTATAACATTTCATTTCATGTTAAATATTCTTTGTTGTAATTACTAATGATTACACTTAGCTTACAAGTACAAGTATGGTGATCAATGAATCAATGATGATAAATGTTATTTATTGAATTTTGAAAGCTTGAAACTTTAAGATTGATGAATCATGAGACTCAAGAGTCAATATGTTGTATGTTTCTAACTTGTGGTCGTGGTTGATGAAGATTATAACTTCTAGATGATTGATGTTATAATTCAATCTATGTTTTTATGTTTTTTATGTCTAATTCATCATTCTACATGCTTTTGTTGACATATATGCATCGAAATATAGAAATATATATATTATAAAAAAACACTCCCCGAAATGCTCCCAGACTGGAAGCTTCTAAAAATGGTGCTCTCGCTCCCCATTTTCACTCTCATTCCCAAGTAACCTTGGATTTAATCCCGATCGCGATGTTCGCAATATTGCATAGAACCCCTTCTTCTCCATCATCGAGACTCAGAACAAACTCCACCTAAGTTCTAGCACCCACAACACGTCCTTCACTTCCATCTTGCCTCTTGACTCAAGTTGGAATATCACTATTCCAACCCCCTTCACTGCATGTTTAGTATCAACACCAAATTCCAGATGTAGTTCGAAGTCCCACTCGCTTAGGCTATCAAACTATTCCAGTGCTCCTGTCATATGCCTTGTGGCTCTATTGTCTAACAGCCACGCAGCCATTGGTAATGTGCCTGAGGTAATGTAGGAGACAAGTACAAATTCGGTTTCAAACTTCCCAACGAACTCCTCTTGAGCTTCTACCGATGCAGCTACAGTTGGTTGTGTGCCCTTTCCCCCTTTTCTTCCTCTAGACACTGTGAAGCATAGTGTCCCATATTATGAAAAAAACTTGACCTTTGTCAAGTCCTTCTTGGGTTGTGCGGTTGACTAGTCACCCCTACTACTCGAACCTTTGCTCCTCGTTGCCCAATTGGCAAGAGCAAAACTCTCATCATTCCCAATCTTTTCTTGTCCTCCGAACAATGATTTCTCCCAGATCTCCTTCTATGTGAAATCATCCCACAATCTATTCCAATCTGGTAGTTTTTCTCTTACTAGACACCTATCACAAAGGTAGCCCAAGGTTTTGAGAACCCGCTCAAGGCTATCCTTACAAGCTCATCATCTAGCAAGGCTACCCCAACATCTCCAAGCTCATATCAAACTTGATGAATCCTAGTGAGGTATGATACCACAGTATCTAATTCAATCATCTTGGTGTTTCTGAGCTTCTCCCTCAACACCATTTTCCAATTCTGATTGTCACTCTGATATAGGCTCATTAGAGCAGTCCACATCTCATGGGCACTATTCTTCCCTAATATGTTAGGGATCACATGATCCTTCACCCCATCGATGATGATATTTCTGGCCTTTACATTTTTCAATTTGTGGGCTACCAAAGTTGTAGCGTCTAAAGGAGTTAGAACCAAAGTGTTGGCAAACTCCCACAAACTTGTCTCCTTGAGAACCAGCGCAATCCTCTACTTCCATGGACTAAAGTTTTAAGTGCCATCCAACATGTTTTGAAAACTCAAACCAATAGATGCCATCCTTAAATTAGAAAATCAACTGAAAACTTTTGACTAGCATGCCATGATTGATATAGTCTCCCTCTCTCCTTGTGAGTGTTAACCCTGCCATTCTCTAGGTCCTAAGCACACTTTTATCATTGTCCTGGCTCAATTGTTGTCTATCCCGAGCCCTTACTCGTGACTTGACTTGTCTGTCCAAATGGTTGAGTCCCTTTTTTCTTTGTTTTTGGCAATTGTTGGCGATCTGGCTATGTCATGACTAGGCTACTAGCCATACCTATGTTGTCCTCTTGACAACTTCGGTTGCCCCATCAATTGTTCAAGTTGTTGACCGCCCAAAGCTCCAACTCCTATGTTGACATGTTGCTCTACCTTGACAACCCCTACCCTCCTCTCCTCTTTGTGTCGTGAGTTTTCCCAAACCAATCATGTGGCCCTAGTGCTATTGTTGATCCAAATGCAGCAATCAACTCCTGTTGTGATTCCGCTACTCTTCCTCTGTCACGCGATTGTTGGCCGCTTGGGCTCCCTATGCCCTGCCTAACTCACACCCGTGTGATAGCTCATGCTACACTTTGTTGCGTTGGTTTTTGTTCACCTATACGATCAATGACCCTCTAACACCACTTCATACTTGTCTTCCCTTTGTCTAGACTCCGATCGTGTCGTTGGTTGTGGCTGTTGACGATTGTATCTAGGTTCGGTCTTCATAAATTGTACTTGAGTCAAAAATATAATATACTTGTCAAAAGAATAAAGAAAAGAATTTATTTTATTATTAAATGACTTATTAAAGCATGGGTTTCATGCTTAGGTCATATTATTTTAGGTCAAAGTCCCCATTGTGGACTTCTAGGATTTATACTTAGTTTATAGAGTCGTTACAGATTTAAAGTGACCATTCTTGGGCTTTTGAATCATGTAATAAGGTTTAACATTGAGTCAAAATTGAATTATCGAACCTCCACAACAAGTCGGCCTCAACTCAAGGAATTCAAGCTCACCTCAAGCTTATATTTACAAGAAGATCAAACTCATTTAGAGCATCATCTCTCACACACGAAAATTCGATATCAATTGTTGCATAGAGAAAAGTGCGGAGTCAAGAAAGGAACCAAAAGGATTGCAAGTTTGGACAAGCTAAAGGAGTGAAGAAAAATCAAAATTTTGGTATCTCTCTCTCTCTCACATGCCCTAGATTGAAAGATCGAAGACCCTCATTGTTTTGATGCTACCAGTTGCTGCCAGTTGTTGCATGTTGCTGCTGCCAAGAGAAGAATAGATCGAAGTTGTTTTTGCTGGATGGTGGTGCCTTAAAAAGTCGTATTGGGTCAAATCAAAGTCTTTTCTCCAAGATCAATGTCTTTGAAGCAAGGTCGAAGGAAGTGTTGCATAGTGTTGTTGTTGTTGTTGTTGTTGTTGTGAGTCAAGGTCTAGAGTCTCAGGAAAACTATTGAAGGAAGAATTACTTCACCGTCTTCTCCCCAGAGTGGCGTTTATGTGGATGTCCGTCTATATATGGTGTCCTATTGCTTTGATATTTGCTTGATGAACTAAGAGGGAAAAAAAAAAGATAATAAGAAACTAATAAGAATTAAGGAACATCACAACTAAATTATCAAGAACATGAAAATCTTTCTGCCTTTCTGATTTTTTGACATGGTATCAGAGCTTTAGTGAAGAAAGAAGGAAAAGGCAGTCTCAAGGAATTATAAGAGGATCATAAGAAGAAGCTCTTTAAGGAAAGAAGTTTCACTATCTTCAAGAAAGATGTTTAACACAATCAAGTGAGAGAACAAGCTTGAAGGAGCATCAAACTACAAATCTTGGAAGAAGAGGATTGACCTCATCCTTGAAAAGAACAAAGTATTAGATGTGGTGAAGGGAAAAGTAAAGAAGCCTACAGGAGACTCCAGTGATGCAGATAAGGTGAAATACAGGGAATTGGAATTGGTGGCAATGACTCTAATGGTTGAAGGCATAAAAGACAACCTTGTCCCTTACATAGCTAACATTGACCATACTCAAGAAATGTATAAAGTCTTGTCAAAACTATTCACCATTTAGAACGTTGGGAAAGTAGCAAAGGACCACCAAGATGACTAAGGAAGATACTGTCGCCACTTTCTTTGTGAAGATAACAAGAATAAGAGATGAGCTTCTTGCCATTGATGAAATAGTGCCAGACAAGGAACTTGTGATCACAACCTTATTAGGGTTGCCACCTTCTTGGAGTGCTTTTGCTTCAGGTCTCAACAGTTGGAAAGAAGCTCCCACTTTTGAGGAACTATGGACAACCTGCAGTCAAGAAGAGTTGAGAATCTCATTAGCAACCAACAATGAAGAAGTTTCAAATGCCTACATTGCTCATCACAAGGGAAACTTCAAGAAGAAGGGGCTAAGAAAGAAGGTTGACATGTCCAAGATGGAATGCTATCATTGTCAAAAACTATATAACTGAGTGTCCCGACGATCCTAGAAATAAGAAAAGAGAAAGAGATCATGCAAATGTAGTTGAAGAAGCCTCTCCCAAGAGAGTGAAACCCAAAGAAACTAACATAAGGGACTTACACTACTAACCCCTAGTTGAAAAGTGTAACTAGGTCGCTCTTCATGTTGACTATGTAATTATGTGCTTATGTAAAGAAGAAGACAAAGATAATAAAAAGTATTTTGTTGTACTTGCTTCATGGGTTTCATGAGCAAGATTTTATTATGTAGATAGACTTCTTCTTGATGTCTATTAGGTCTTTGTCTTCTAGGTATAAAATATAATTAAGTGTCATATTCATGAGGGACTAGTCTAGGAATATATGCTCCAAGACCTTGTGGAAGAAGGGCACCTAACAGCTCTAAAACAACGTTGGAAGACGAGCTCTACAGCCTACATCAACGCTGGAATAAACCTCTCTCAAGTCGGCCTAATCCAGAGTGAAGAAGTCCGCTCCAATTACCAAATGACAGGTCGGCTCAATTACAGGTATTGACAACTATATATACCCAGCTGGACTGCGCAGAAAAAGAGAGCATAGGAATTCAGTCAGCTCTGAAAAATTGTGGATTTCTCTGTGGGAAAACAAAGACATTTTTGCAGATTCTTTAAAGGAGTTTCAGTGTGGATTTATGGGAAGACTTTTCAAAGTGAAGTTTGAAGTATTGTTGGACTGATTGCTTCATATATAATCATAACACTATGTGGATCACTCTAAACAACAAGTGCGGATACCAGAGGTACAGCAAGTGCAAACACCAGAGGTACAGCAAGTGCAAACACCAGAGGTACAATAAGTGCGGATTTTCTCTAAGTATAATTGTGGATTTCAGGAAGTTGTTTTAGGGTGTCAACTGCAGATTTGTTTAAGCTATCTCAGTCAAGGAAGAATTTGTTGAAGTTGGGACAGTGATCATAAGAAGAAAGGCAGCCTTGAAAAGAGGAGAAAGTGAGGAAGGAGATTTACCTTCCTAACTACAGCTCAATGAATTCAACTAAAAGTATATGCAAAAAGAAGATAATGTTGTTCCTATATTTGATCGAGATATAAGAAGTGAAACTTGGAGACCGAGCTCTCTAATACCAATGCAGAACAGTGCAGATTGGTGAAGAAGGGAAGAATCAAGTTTGAAGAAGCTGGATCAAGGTCTTGGAAGCATATCTAGGTCAAGGGTTTGAGTTTTGGTCATGGTACTTGTCATTTGAACATCTATAAGAAGAATTTCTCATGGGTTTTCCTCTCCAAGAGGGAGAGGTTTTGCCTTGGCTCTAGGAGCCTAATTTTGTGTCTCGTGCATTTTTTATAATTGACTTGATGAAAGACTAACTAAGCTAAAGAAAGAAAGACATAAGTAACTCAAGCAAGCTCATGAGTAATTATCAAGAAGAAAATTTGTACTAATCACCAACCCTCTAAATTCTCAACATGGTATCAGAGCTAAGGTGCTAAACTCAAGGGCTACTTGACAAAGGAGGCACTCCAGGAAGCAAAGATCAAAGTTTCAGTTGAAAAGTCAAATCAGTTTGCAAGGAGGACTCTCTAGCTACTTCAAGAAAGATCTCTTATCTCATTTAAAGGATCAACTCAATCAAGAAAGTAATCTTTTGCCATCAAAGATTCACATTCAAGACATTGTTAGAAGGAGGACTTCAAATTCTAAAGATATCCTTTATCATCAAGGATTCAAAAACATCTACATTGAAGATTTCTATCTTAGAAGAAACTCTTGACTTCATCTTCAAACATCATCAAGGAAGTCGCTGAAGGAGAAAGTCACTCTCTCAAGTAAGTATCTATGACTTTATCTAAATCTATCAAAATGTCTTCTTTGCAAAGAAAGCAACAAACTGGTTAGGGTTTCAAACTTTGCTGCATGGTAGACAAGGTCAATGAAGTCATGCCAAATACATGAAGGGATATATAAGAGCCCAAAGGATTCTTACAGAATCCATAAAAGACTCTCTCATCTTCGATACATCAAATCTAGAATCATCAAAAGGAATATATGAGAAATTGGTGGAGCTATTCTCTATGAGTACTGCAAGAGAAGCAATCTCTCTGATCAACTGCAAGAACTAGGAGAAGTAATGTCTGACTCTAAGATGACTACAGTGGTGCTGAATGCTCTGCCAAAAGAATGGGGAAAACTTCACTTCAAGTTATACGGGAAGAAAGAAGCCACACAATTTCATGATTTAAGGTCTCTATGTAAAATAGAGGGAACAAGATTGAAAGCCAAAGGTGTTACAGGATCAGGTGAAGGGAATCAAGTCTTTGTAGCCACGTCAGGGAAGAAAGGAAAATTTGATAAGTTTGGTCCTCAGAATAGTATGGACAAAACATGATGCTTTGGATGTGATGAACTTGGGCATTATAAAATAGATTGTCCTAAATTTGAAAAGGACAAGAGAAATAGGGAAGAAGCCCATGTCTCAGAAATGAGAGAAGTACCTGATGCAAAGAAATCTAAGAAAGAAGAAGCAAGGGATCTCCACTATGATTAAGATCATCTTCTCCTTTAAGTGATTTTTGTTGGTTGTATGATAGGAATCAGTGTAGCATCCTGATCAAAGCATGGTAAGAGTTCTTGGTAAAACCACTCCTGGAAGAACTCTCTGATAACTATACTGATGGAAGGAAGTCATCAAGATCAAGGGTCATCATGAAAAACAAAATTCTAGGATGTGATGACATATTGATGGAGCAGGCCAAGGGAATGATGCTCTTCATTCTAGTAAAACTGTTAAAGGATGACTTAAATGAAAAAGGTATGAGGTATGTATATATTTATACGCTGACAATAGATGTTGTGAAGTCATGTCATATGGTTGCAGCTAATAGACTTCTATATTTAGAAGTATGATCTATGAAGGAGGATCTCTCGATGCACTAACAAATGAAATTAACATTATATATATCCTCATGAAATATGAGGTGGCTGTATATGAACGAGGAACTGGAAAATGTGTAAGTTCCTGGGAATGAAGAATGTGCAGAAAGAAAGAGATCATGAAATGCAACCATGTCAAGAGGCAGTTATCATCCGGAAGCCAAGAAGATGTGACTAGGAGATCTCCTGGAGGATATGTAGACTCTGACAGAAGTCTGGTAAAGAAGACCCCTGACAAAACATATCATTAGGAGATGTGTCAATCTGAATAAAGGATGTTGATGCCTACAGGAAGATGTCATGGTGAAAGATAATCAATGAGGTAACTTTTGTTTTAAAAGTTCATATGTTTATGTTTATCTAGATGACTTTGTACAGGGTTGCTAATTATGAGAAAGGATGTATGATCCTTGGAGATGATTCGAAGGAAAGTAGCATGGCATAACGGAGGACCAGATGTAAAAGAATGATGAATCACTTTCTGATAGTGGACATGACTCGTGACTGAAAGTGATGGATGATCTGTGCCCTATGAAGCCAAAAGTTGAAGATTCCTCAATATCGAAATCCATGACATCGAGGGGAGTGCTGCAAGACCCTAGTTAAGAGGGAGCCTGGGGGTAAGTTTCTTACTTGGAAGAAACTTGAAGCATGTCCTTTTTGTGCTAAGAGGGAGTGACATGTGATTCTCTAATACATGTGTCATGCACTAGACCAGGACTAACAGTCGTATGTCTTAGTGAAGGCCATGTGGAGAGAATGGATAGACACAACATTCTGGTCTTCACCTAGAAGACAGAATGGAGGATTGGGTAATCATCTGGCATTCGATACTCTTTGAGAATGAGATAGGGCATTCAAGATAAGAGTAGTAGAGGACCGATATTCTTTGAGGGTTGGCTACCCAAGAGAAGAATAGTCCAAGAAGGTCATATTTTGGGAACACCTAGGTGGAGTATGTACCTTGGAGAGACAATGACTATGGTGCCTATTAGTCATGTGTCTCGCCAGCATTGTAGCCCATTGTCTTGTTGAGAGATGGGGCTATTAGTCAAGGCCTTGCACTAGGACAATGCTGGTTGATATGATGATATACAGATGTGATTACCAATCCGATTCTTCTTATGAGATTCTTCAGTTTGAAAGTGACCGTGTACCTATATGAATACCTCCCTAGTTAAGAGGGAGTGTTGAAAAGTGTAACTAGGTCAGTCTTCATGTTGACTATGTAATTATGTACTTATGTAAAGAAGAAGACAACATAAAATGTATTTTGTTGTATTTGCTTCATGGGTTTCATGAGCAATATTTTATTATGTAGTTAGACATCTTCTTGATATCTATTAGGTCTTTGTCTTCTAGGTATAAAATATAATTAAGTGTCATATTCATGAGGGATCTAGTCTAGGAATATATGCTCCAAGACCTTGTGGAAGAAGGGCACCTAACAACTCTCAAACAACGTTCGAAGACAAGCTCTACAGCCTACATCAACGCTGGAATAAACCTCTCTCAAGTCAGCCTAATTCATAGTGAAAAAGTCGGCTCCAATTAGTAAATGACAGGTCGGCTCAATTACAGGTACCGACAACTATATATACCCAGCTGGACTGCATAGAAAAAGAGAGCATAGGAATTCGATCAGCTCTAAAAAAAGTGCGGATTTCTCTGTGGGAAAACAGAAACAGTTTTGCGGATTCTTTAAAGGAGTTTTAGTGCAGATTTATGGGAAGACTTTTCAGAGTGAAGTTTGAAGTATTGCTGGACTGATTGCTTGATATATAATTGTAACACTGTGCGGACCACTCTGAACAGTGAGTGTGGATACTAGAGGTACAGCAAGTGGAGACGCCAGAGGTACAATAAGTGTGGATTTTCTCTAAGTATAATTGCGGATTTCAGGAAGTTGTTTTAGGGTATCAACTGCGAATTTGTTTAAGCTATCTTAGTCAAGGAAGAATTCGCTGAAGTTGGGACAGTGATCATAAGAAGAAAGGCAGTCTTGAAAATAGGAGAAAGTGAGGAAGGTAAATATGAGATTTACCTTCCTAACTACAACTCAAGGAATTTAGCTAAAAGTATATGCAAAAAGAAGATAATGTTGTTCCTATATTTGACTGAGATATAAGAAGTGAAACTTGGAGACCAAGTTCTCTAGTACCAGTGCAGAACAATGCAGATTGGTGAAGAAGAGAAGAATCAAGTTTGAAGAAGTTGGATCAAGGTCTTGGAAGCATATCTCAGTCAAGGGTCTGAGTCTTGGTCATGGTACTTATCATTTGAAGATCTATAAGAAGAATTTCTCGTGGGTTTTCCTCTCCAAGAGGGAGAGGTTTTTCCCTAGCTTTAGGAGCCTAATTTTGTGTCTCGTGCATTTTTTATAATTGGCTTGATGAAAGACTAACTAAGCTAAAGAAAGAAAGACATAAGTAACTCAAGCAAGCTCACAAGTAATTATCAAGAAGAGAATTTGTATTAATCACCAACCCTCTAAATTCTCAACACCCCTTTGATCTTAGCCTTAGATATTTCATTTGTATATTTTATATTTATTTTTAGGTTTAACAGATTTTTGGAAAAGACATTTTCTTGTTTTATAAGTTTTAGGTATCCCTCAAAGCTTTGGAGGGAGCCCACAACAACTCCTCAAGATAAGTATCTCATTCCTTCTCAGATTTGGTTTCATATACTTGTTTAAAGTTTTGATTATATTAAATACTAATCACCTTTCTATCTCTGTTTCCTTGTCTAGAAAATGACCTGCTAAATGTTCAAGGAGTATGAAAGAAGGCATCACAAGACAAAGCATTGGAGTTAAAAAGGTTTGTCAAGAAACAAAGGTATGTCTTAGATCATAAAGCTTTGTTATTCTTTGGAAAATCCATTCTACATTACTAACAATTGTTGTGTCTAGCTCTCTTGAATCTTAAAGATTCTTGTTTGGGGTGATTCATCATCTCATACATCTGGCCACCTTATATCTTTGATTATCTATATAAAACAACCCTAAAAGAGTTCTTTGGATATTGGTATGATCATGATGATGTCATGATTGGGATCTTGGTATGATCATGAAAACTCTAACTTGTTAGGGTTGAAATGATGTTATCTGAAATCCTGAACCTTTGAAGTGTTAATAAAGAAGGGTTTGCTATAATATGAACTAAAATCCTAAATTCTTAGGGTTTGGTTGGGTCTATAAGCAATACTCTTGTCTTTATAGTAACCTCTTAGGGATAAAACCCTAGGTATGTGTCCATTCTGTTGAAACCCTAGCTTGGTTGATATATGTCTAATATATTAATATTGTCTAACATATGAAAAGCTTATGTTTAATAATGATTACCTAGATATGTGTGCTGACCTAATTACTAATGGTCATAAGTCCTAGGGTTTGGAAACAAGCCCTAGTCAAAGTTTGAAGTTCTAGGATAATGTTTTGGAAATCTAGGGTTTTGCAGCTAAGCCCTAGTAGTAGTCAAATTCTCTAGTATGTACAACCATCTAAAATCTATGAATCTATCTAAGTGATTGCTGAGAATTTATAAATGGAAATCTAGGATTTACATCGAACCCTAGTAGAAGTTATTCATGTTATGATTGTTTTGGTTGTTAAAGCTCATATATGAAATCTAGGGTTTACATAAAATCCTAGTAGGAAATCTAACATGTTATATATGAAAGTTATTAGATACTTTTCTTTTCGTTTGACTTATTTCTAGGCATCGCTATATGATAGAACTTGTCTTATGTCATCTTGATTGAGTTGCTAATGTGATTTAGGGTTTGTAACAAAACCTGGGCTAGAAGTTGAAGTGTTGAAGTATATTCTCTTATTGATTATGTTTGTAAAGTTTAATGCTTCCGCTACTATAAAATTTCGTTATGACTAACTTCATGCTTCTGTAGATTTGGTTGTACTTGTTATCTAAAGTTGTGCAAGTACATCATATTCAAGTTGGTGAAGATGTCCATAAGAAAAGACGATATGTTAAGCATGATGAGAAGGATGGAAGCCATGAAAGATTCTCCAACGCCGAAGGAAGAGGGCATAACATAGTTTTTGATTGGAGAATACATTCTGAAAGATATGTTGCTACATGTGAAGTAGGAAAAGGAATCTTCTCTCAAAGATTCGATTGATAGTCCTACTAAGATAAGTTGAAGAGCAACATTGAGACCCCAAAGGTTTGTTTTTATTGATGTATATTTAAAAGTGTATTACTGATTGGGGTTGTGTTTGTACAGGTAAATCTCTCGAAGGTTTGATAAACATAATGGTTACCAATCAGTTTGATTCAGAGAGATCTGTTGTTAAGGCATTGTGAGTGAAGCATTGCCTGGAAAGGACAGCGAGTCGACACTTTGTTTTGATGTCTAGTCGAGAGGGCGGCATCGAGTGAATGTGCACGTAGTTCCCTGGGTTGATGGTTATTAAGTAAGCCTAATGGTACCTATAGAAGTCGAAAGCTTTAGTCCATCTTAGTCCCACTTGGATAGATTGCCTTGGTTAGGAAACTAGTCCATGGCATTGCGGTGCCTAAACTGTTGAGAGACCAATGGATAGATTGCCCTGGTCAAGAATCTAGTCCATGGCATTGAGGTGCCTAAAAAGTCTTCATAGTTCAAATAGTTGAGATCTTCCTTGTACTTGTATATTGTGAATACATCCCTAGTTAAGAGGGAGTGTTGAAGATTGTAACTAGATTCGGTCTTCATAAATTGTACTCGAGTCAAAAATATAATATACTTGTCAAAAGGATAAAGAAAAGAATTTATATTATTATCAAATGACTTATTAAAGCATGGGTTTCATGCTTGGATCATATTATTTTAGGTCAAAGTCCCCATTGTGGACTTCTATGATTTATCCTGAGTTTATAGAGTCATTACAGATTTAAGGTGACCCTTCTTGGGCTTTTGAATCATGTAAAAGGTTTAATATTGAGTCAAAAATGAATTATGGAACCTCCACACCAAGTCAACCTTAATGTGATCAAGGCGGCCTCAACTCAAGGAATTCGAGCTCAATTTAAGCTTATATATACAAGGAGATCGAACTCATTTGGAGCATCATATCTCACACACAGAAATTTGATATCTAATGTTGCATAGGGAAAAGTGCTAAGTCAAGGAAGGAGCCAAAAGGATTGTGAGTTTGGACAAGCTAAAGGAGTGAAGAAAAATCAAAATTTCAGTGTCTCTCTCTCTCTCACGTGTGAAAATTCCATAAATCTCTAGAATCCTATTGCAGCAACTAGAAGATATCCGCCTAATTGTTAAATTTAACTTAACAATCTATTTGCAGTTTACTACAGAAAACACTAAATACATCACAGTGCAACCTACACAAATACACTGCAAAAGAAATACAAGTGCGGAAACAAAACTGAACAAGAATAGATCACACAGACATTTGACACAATTATTTTTTGAACAATGTTCCCGGAAAAAACCAATGCGGGAAAACCGGTGCAGCAGTTGAGGGTTTTTATATTATGCAGTAAATATTTCTGAGTACAAGTCTATGATTGACACATCCCTCAAATCATGCAAAGAAACTGACAGAAAAGATCTTGTGAGACAAACCTCACTCCTCCACAAGAACTTGGCACTAATCAGCATCCAAACTAGACTGCCCTGCACTACCTCTGCACAGTGACTGCATCACTTTGCGCAGTCTTTGCATCACAATAACGGTTGCCCTCTCTCTCTGCGTTGGTCTCTCTATTGGCTGGAAACTGAGGTCTTGTGGCCTCCAAAAAATCTCTCCGAGATCTGGCACTGGCCCAACACTATCTCCTCAACAAAAATAAGATTCCCCTTCAAGCTCTGTGCAATGACTGCATAAGCACTGCGTCACTGGCTTTGTGTTGCCTCTGTGGCTCTCTTTGTCTCTACTGCTATGCACTCTCTGGCTCGAGAATACTTCCAACTGGAATTACTGCCCCTCTCTACAAAAGATCTCCCGAACGAAGTTTCTCTCTGAGCACTACTCACTAAAGAAAACGATCTCTTGATCTTTACTTTGCCAAAATGTGCTTTCCAAATGACCCTTCAAGCCATTCTTATAGTCTTCTCGTTAAAACTTCAACGGCCCAGATTAGATCTCTAATCAACGGCAAAGATTAACTTTTGACTTGATCCGCCTTTTCTAGAACATTCACACCCATATTCTATTAATTCCCTTTAATTATTTTATTCTCCTATGTTCAGACTTAGGGTCCCTTCAATAAAATACACTCTGGGTGGAATTTCCCCAAACGATTTATGGTTATCTATAATACATGTGTCTAAGCCTCTCTGCAAATTTTGAGACTTAGAGCACATCCGATGCTACCCCAAAATCAACATCACGTGCCCTAGATTGGAAGATCAATGTCCCTCATTGTTTTGTTGCTGCATGTTGCTGCTGCCAAGAGAAGAATAGGTCAAAGTAGTTTTTGTTGGATGTTGGTGCCTTGAGAAGTTGTATTGGGTCAAAATCAAACTCCCTGAAGCAAGATCGAAGTCTTTTATCCAATAAAGTCTCTGAAGCAAGGTCTGTTGAGATTTTGTGTATTTGGGGTTGCATTAGTTGAGCTCTAGGTCCCAAATTTTGAGGAAGGACTAGAGTTCACCTAATCTACAAGACCCAGAAATGGATTTGGGAAATTTCATCTGGTTTAGGAGATATTAAATTAATTAATTATTTTAATGTATTTCCTAAGTTAAAACTTAAGAAAATAAAATAATTAAAGTGAATTTAATTAAACATGTGATGAAATTGTCTCAAGTCACACGGATCAAGCTTTCTTTTAATCTTAGCCATTGATTAAAGATTTAATCTTGGCCATTGATTTGTCAATGAGAAAAGTATAAAGGAAAGGCTTGGGGTCATTTGTAAGACACACAGAGGCAGAGCACTGAAGCTAAGCTGAGATTCTAGGGCGGGGTTGCTAAGAATTCTCAAGTGTTTCAATTGCAAAAAGGGGAATTTAGACCAAGGGGATGATCTAATCCCGAGGTCTAGAATACACAAGAAGCAGAGAAGAGATCAAGAAAGACAGCGCAGAGGAAGGAAGCAGCAGCAGCAGTAGACGGCAACAGCAGCAGACGGCAACAGCAGCAGACGGCAGCAGCAAGTACAGCGTGATTTTCAGGAAACCCTTCAGGGGTTACGCAAAGACCCTTAGGGGTAACGTAGTGACTGCGTCACCCAGTCTGGAGGAAGTGTGAGTCAAGGTCTAGAGTCTCAGGAAAACTATTGAAGGAAGAATTACTGACTAGGTTTTCCCCTAGAGTGGGGTTTTGCCCTGGTTGTCTGCTTATATCTGTTTCCATTGATCTATGTGCTATTGCTTTGATATTTGCTTGATGAATTAAGAGAAAGAAAAAAAAAGATAATAAGAAACTAATAAGAATTAAGGAATGTCACAAGTAAATTATCAAGGACAAGAAAATCTTTTTGCCTTTCTAATTTTCTAACAGTGGCCTCTGGCACCTCTCGACCCAACGAATTGCACCCTACCAGCAACTATTGTGCACACCCAGCAATCATGTCATATATGCAAGTCGATCGACTACCTTGTTCATGCACTTTATCATTTCGCAACCTGGCCAATTGCTTTGTGGTCCAATCCACTCACCGTCTTATACAATGTTCCAATTAGTGTTATTAGGATCGGACCAAACCTATATGAACCGACTGGTTTGAGGCCAAAACTAGTTTGGACCGGTACAAGGATATGGAACTAATATTTAATCAAGAGGACCAAGCCCTCTATGTACCTTGATGTTAGTGGCATTGGTTGTCGAACTCCTCTATCATGAGCCTACTAGAAAAAGTACCCATAACTCAAACAAAATCTTGACTTGACATGTTATGACTTTTCTATCTTATTTTAATGCTTAGAGGGTGATATTGATGACGAAGATCCCAATATAGGCAATGATTTTGATGATATGTAATTAGCCTAATTTTTTTTGGATGCTAGAGGTCATGTAGAGCTTGTTTGTTGATGTATTTTCGGTTATAGATGGATTGCACTCTATGCTATTTTGGTTATGTGCACACTTATATGCTATATAAATGAGAACTTTTTCTTATTTGTGTATAAATGGTTTGGATTCATATGGATGCACATAAATATATATATGCTTTTCTTTAAAATTTGAATATTTTATCTATTTTTGGTTGACAGGTATTTTGGTCTGATTTTTTTACCGGTTTTTGTTCGATTCTGACTACTTCCCATTCCAGGGGGCTACCGATTCAATGACCGGTCTGGTTCTAATAACTATGGTTCCAATCCCAATCCTATCATATATGCAAGCCAATCGACTACCTTGCTCATGCACTTTATCGTTCCACGACCATGGCCAATTTCTTTTGTGGTCCAGTCCATACACCGTCCTTTACAATGTTCCAATCTCGGTCGTTGTCAATTGTCTCATCATTTATCGCCCCAGTACTATCAACCCTTGCGGCTAGTGGATCAGGGTTGCCAGCCTCACTCTCCTGCACCCAGTGATTGGGTGCAGTTGGCCTATATGCCACTCAGACACTAATACTATTTCCCTTTTTTTACTTTTCTATTTTCTTTTAAATCTTGAAACTGGGTTTTCGGCCCCCTAAAAAATTTCTTCAATAGTGCAATAGTACAGTCAATTTCCTTCGACTTCCTAAAAAAATTCTCACGCATATGGTCACAACTGAATATGGCCATAGCAATCCTGTACGAACTTGGCACCTGTAATTAAAAAGATTTGTACCTCAAAATTTACGCACTTATACCATGTTAGCTTTATTGCAAACCTAGCACTTGACACTTAATTCCTAGCAGATTACAGATCTACTAATTAATTGCATAGCTAGGTTCATTAACCCAATAAATTCAATAGAAGCAAAATATACCAATCTCAACCATAAAATAAATGAAACAACAAATTCTACCCACTTATAGTTCTTCATTAAAAATTCTAAACTTACTTGAGCATCTATCTTGGGATAATGGCCCAACTGAGGAAATACATACAACAATTGGATCTGATCTAGCTGATCTAGCCCTCCTTGGCTGATCTGGATCTCTTTGTTGCCCTTTTCCTCAAACCCACCACACTCTCTGAGATGTCACAATCTTGTGTTGTTGTATGGTGTGTCTTCTCCATCTCTTTAACCTTTTTTTTTATAACTTTACATTGAGCTAAATCCCTAAACCTAATCTCCAAAGTGATTGACAATCGAGATTAGATCTCGCCTCACTTGAGATCAAGGGCTGAGATTAAAACTTAATTACTAAAGTGTTAATTTATTTTTCCTAAGTTTACTTTAGCTTAATAATCCAACATAACAATTATTTGCTTTTCCTAACTTAAACTTAGGCTAAGTTACAAATGAAGCTCACTCACACTAGAGAAAGTGTCTAAGGAGATAATGGGCAACTTCTGCACACCAAGACACTTAGGCTTGTGCAGAAGTACCTGCCTGAGCTACAAACATCAACAGCTTAAGACTATAAGACTTGGAGTGACTCCTTCGACCCTAAGTCTTATACTAAAGACTGACAAACAAGTTTAAGAATTGAGGCACATTTACAGAAAAAACAAGATCTAGACAGCCAATCATGAATCAAACAGTATTTTTCGTCCACAAATATTCAACATGCAAAAAGGGCACAAAATTTATTTGTTATGAGATGCAAGTCACATGCAACTACTGCTGATGAAGTAACATGAGAATCAAATGCTATGGTTACATCATTATAATATCTGGCATATGGATGTGGTAAATAGTTATGTACATGTAAGACTAGGGATTCCTAAAGGTAATTTTTATGTCCAGGCAAGCAGGAACAGTCTCAACTCTTCCAGTAAGTGAAGAATCATAGCACTATAAAGGATTATAGGTAAGATACGTATATGGTTTTGTCAGAAAATATGAACAATTACCAGATTTTTGATGTACTGGAACAAACATTGTTGCTTGTATTATATTGTGCAGCTAACAATGACTATCATTTTCAAGTCTACAAAAAAAAGATGTCAAAAGATTAAACAAATAAAAGACACGTATTGATAGTATGCTTACCTCGATTTTGCTGTTTGGCTTCAGGTTCATCAAAAAAACCAGCAGGGAGAGTCGATGACAACCGAGTCCCAGAAGCAACAGGGGGTATCGACTGAGTCTCAAAATTGACAGCACCAGTGTGTGTAAGCTTTGTTTTATGCGTTGTTGATTTGGCAGCACGGGCCTTTAAATTTTCCACAGCCTGCAGTTCGTACAATATGTTCAATCAGCTCACCTGCACATGGAGTCGGAATGCTCACGACCTTACTAGTTAAGTATGATCTACTTTAAAACCTAGTTACGATATAATTTATGCGCATTTCAAAGAGTTAATTTTTATTGATATGGACATAATAAATGTTCGTCCCAATAACATTAACCTCAGCAAACTCTTGAAGGATAAGCAAACTCTTTGTACATTAAAACCATTGATCTTCTGAAATTGCGGTGATCAAACTTGGCTTGACCATATCTAACATTACAATCCTCATTGAAACTTGCTTCTGAAAGTGCTTACTAGACTGAATTGTTTTACATCTCAAGGTTTTGGTGCAAATATGGAGCTACGTAATTAGGGCATCTTCTTGTCAACAGAATTGAAGTTGTTATATCATGGGAAGAGAAAATGCAAAATGAGCTTTAGGGGTCAAGAGGTCACAGATATGATTTATATGCACAATAATATTCTGTTGCTGCAATAATGGATTGCTTGCATTTTGAAAATAGGGGTGTAATCTTCACTTTCAGCAATGGTTGACCTTCCATTGTATCATTATAGTTGTAGGTTTGGTTAAGGCAGACTATGTACACTTAAGCTCAAAACCTTGTTGGGTAAAGCACCCCGTCGTTGAGTTTGGGTTTTTAGACAGCCATATTGAGATTCACAAGAAATAATTTGAGACTCAAGATAAAACCTGTAATATTCCTGCTTAGCAATTCTGCTAAGTATAAATATCAATTTTTGCTACTAGTACAATTTAGACTTAGGAGAAGTGGGTTTGGAAGCCCACAATGAGACTTAGGCACCTATGAGCCACAAAACATTAGCCTAAAGTAAAATATTGCAGCATTAGTGGAGAATTGGGCCCACAAGAAGGAATCTGTGGCCCACATGGATGATGGAGGCAGCGCAGTCATTGGAGCGGAATTGAGGCTAGAGGCACGAAGTGGGGCCCATAGGAACGTTGGGGAGGGCTTGTACAAAAGAAGGATTGAGGCTCATTTTTGGTCATTCATTCATCTTTTCAGAATTTGTCTATTGACAAAGCACACTCGAGCAGTGAGCCAAGTCTGTATGTCTTCGACGAAGATCCCAGCCTTTGCTTCGGTGGACTTCGAGTGCCATCCCAAGGAAAGTGTTCCATCCTAGTCCGATTCAGTTCAACAACAGAGAGCCCATACCTCAGCGCAGAGACTTCTCCAGCAACGCTGAGGCTGCGCAATCAATTGAGGGAGTCACTCCAGGAATTGGGGAGTGAAGGGAGATTTTGCAGGAGATTTAGTGGGAAGGCTTGGGAAGCCTTCTAACAGGGATTTCAGACATTTTGGTGGCATCCAACAGCAGAATCATCAGGAGAACCAAATTGCCCAGCGGCAGAGGCATCCAAGCCCAAGAGGGCAATTTCTAGGGTCAAGCTTTGGACAAACCCTTTGTGGGTTATTTTGGGTTTGTTGAGAAGAGGCTGGGATTAATTTCCCAGAATTCTCTAAGCAACGTAGCAGACCCTAGCAGCGGACCTTTCTAGCCAACATCACCATTTCTGGGCAGTTTCCAGCGCAGAGCAGGAGCCACGCAGAACAAAAAGTTTGAGGGTGTTTGTCATTCTATTTGTGGGCTTCTCTACCTTGCATTGAGCAAGCCTAGGTGCATTCCTTCCAACACCTATTTTTGTACACCCATTCACATTAATAAAATAGCTCAGTGCAATTTTTATGGTCCAATGGTGTTCTAATATGCGTGTTTACTTTTTGTGCATTTTTATGTCTTTGTATGTTTGTTTATTGTTGTAAATTGTTCTTAGGGATATTACAAAACCAGAGAATTTAATGGAACCAACACAAACCCAAATTATGCCATAAAGAGAAACAAAAATAGTACTATGGAAGTGCAATGCTTGAAAAGATGTCCCGTAAGATGACAACAACCCTAGAGAAAGAAAAACTGTAATATTCCTTTTTTTTGGTGTCACCTATGACAGGGTTAGGATGGACTTCCAGAGTTGGGAGCAGACAGGTCACAGGTACATGTCGGTGTCATCAGCAAGCCCAAGGGCTTTTTAGAGGATTTTTGAGGAGTTTCTATGAGGATCGGTGGCATTCGCTTGATATATTCCATCATCCGCAAAGTTTTCCTTTCGTTCTAGTGCATTCCGACAACTTTCGGAAAACTGAGTTATTTTTGGGCATAACTTAATTAATTACGCTCAAGATGGCATTCAGGGAGGAATACGTGATAGAACACCTTAGTGTAATAGCTCGTTGAAACCGGGACAAAAATACTACATGATGGGATGGTTGGACATAAGTTTCAGTGACCTGAGGAGATATGGTAGCCGATTTACTCTTTCTTGCATTAAAAAGAAATATTTTAATTGGAAAGTAAGAGGGAAAAGTGCTCCATGATTAAAATAATAATAAAATAAGGCTCTAGAAGGATCCATGAGATCTATAAAAGAAGAAGAGGAGGCCATTGAGGAATATCTTGGATTTGATATATTTTCTTGTATGTGAGGTTGAGAACCCGGTTCTCTTCTCCATTAGTAGCCCCAAGACGAAAACCCTCGGGTATGTTGTCGAGTGTTTAAGGAAACCCAACTCCCTTTGAGGAGACTTCATTCAGGAGTTTCACCGAACTTCAGGGATATTGGAGTGAGGATCATTCAGATCCTCAATTGGTGCTTCATTGTCTTCAGTTGATTTAGTGGCAGCTGTTGTTGGAGGGAGAGTGCAGTTGTTCAGTTTTGGAGGCCAGCGCAATGCAGTAGTTTATATTGGTGGCTAGTTTTCCATCTCAGCTATTTTGGGTCAGATATGCATGTAACCCCAGTTTTCCATTTATAATAAAAAGTCGAGGTTCTTCCTGTTCAATGTGTTAATGGATTGCAGTGTTCTATTTGTTTTTATTTTACATGGCAATCTTATGTTAAATAAATGTTGATTTTATGGAAAAATGTTGGGTTAAGATATTTTCTGCATAATTGGTCGAAATATCCCGTTTGGGATATTACAGTGGTATCAAAGCCCAAGTTTGTGAAAATTCTATTGTAGTATCATGGTTTACTTCTCCTACTTGATTAAATTATACAAGTTATCTTTAGAAATAAGTTTCAGAAAACCCCCGAAGTAAACACAACTAACAGCCTACACATGTAGATCATTTACTGAATATTACGCTCATTCAAACAAAGTGACACACTGATTTTTGGACATAAGTCCCTGGAAAAACCCAAAGCGGGAAAACCAATGCAGCAGATATGAGGGTTTATTATTATAAAGTTGATTATTAGTACAGTAAATCTGGGCACCAGATCTGGTTCACCCGACACAGAAAAACATAGATCTGTAGCTAACCTGATGTTCTGTGGCCAAAATTCTGACTGATCCACACACTCAAACGGGATTTACAAGACTCAGCCCGGATCTGGCCCTAGAAACTCTAGCACTGCCCTTGAAGCCCCAGCGTCAACCCTGTTAGGCTCTATGTGCCTCTGCGCTGCTCAGAGAGGGACTGTGTAACCCAGAGTGGGTGACGCAATCCTTACGTTGCCTCTGGAGGCCTCTGTGTAAGTCTGAAGCCCTCTGAAGCTGCAGCGCTGCCCCTTCCTGGGCCTGCATAGCACCTGCATAGCGGCTAAGCCTCTGCGCTGCGTAGCTGCTACTACCCTTGCTCCTCTGCGCTGTCTCTGAAAGCTGCCTCTTGGCTCCGAGATCAAATCATCCCCTCAACCAATACTAACCCTCGCTGCAAAAAACCCTTCCGAAAATTCTTAGCAAACCCTGCCCTAGGATTCCAGATCTGTCTCTCACCGTTGCATCTGTGTGTCTCTCCAACTAACCTCGAGCCTTTCTCTTTTGCTTTTTCAATGATCTCATCAACGACCGAGATTAAAACACTCATCAACGACTGAGTTTAAAAGACTGCTTGATCTGTGTCATTTAGAACATTTCAGCACATGTGTTAATTAATTCACTTTGATTATTTAATTTTCCTAAGTTTAGACTTAGGAGATACATTAAAATAATTAATTATTTGAATAACGTGAACACTAGCTGAAATTTCTCCAAACATTTTCTAGGTTTTGGAGTTCAAGTGTGTCTGAGCCCCTCCACAAAATTTCAAGGCTAGAGCACACCCGATGCTACCCCAACTACTCAAAATCTCAACAAGGTCTTCTTGCCAGCCTGAGGGTTTGTCGCAGAAATTCCATATTCGTCAGTATTGTACTCTCATTGCTGAAAGTTTTGCCAGAGAAAATTGGTCTCGGGCATCAACTACTCTACGTATTCTCTGCAATTTTGTCGTCTAGTTAATAATCACTCGACAATTTGACAGAGTCAAATATTATATGATGTTGTCAGAGTTTTTCCAAAAGGCAAGAATCATTAAAGGTGGGTTGGGCATTTATCTAAAGGCTGAAATTAAGCAGTGGGTACGTGCAGTCAAGACGGTTGTTCAAAAGGTGAGAGCCGAATAGGAAGTGGAGGGGACATGAGTTAGTGGACCCAAATATTTGATCGTGCACAAAGTAAATGTTAAATTTGGACAACTAGGTCCAAACTCCATCTTGTGATGCTCAGATGAAGATTCCAATATTAGTATTGGATTCCTCTTTCGGAGAGGTGTAAAATCGATATAAAATTGATTTTAATCTGATGAGCAAAACATTTATTCTGAATTTATTATTTATAAATTATAATAAATTTAAGTGCAGGTCGGCCTTAAGGTTTTACACCCCCAACAGATGTGTCACACACCTCAATGATGGATATAAATACAGTCAACGTTGGAGAGCTTTTCACTAATCTCATCCACACACTTCTCATTGGATATGAGCATCTAAGAAGCAGTGCTCACGTGGGAAAAGGACTAAGGTCATACCGAAAGCACCTGGAATTTCCTGGGTGCAAATAGGGTTTATGGATGAAATTTTCTGCAGTTAGGGTTTCTGGGCAAGTTTGACCAGCGTTGACTTTGGTCAACGCACGGTCCGTTTGAGCTGAAATTTTGTGGAGAGTTCGATTTTTGAAGGCCGTACTCGTTGGCACAAAAATCGAGGTCAAAAGGTTGACCGAAGTTGGAGCTACATTGACTTTATTGTTGCTGCCCTGCATTGACTTTTCTGGACTGCATTGACTTTTCTGGGGTTGACTTTGAGTTGACTGGATAATTGATTTGAGGACTGTTGTGACACATTTTGGGTTGGCCGACCAAGAAGACTTTGTTGGTTGAAGCATCTTGCTGACCGCCGTAACACACCAACACATTCTCCTATTTCTGGTTTGTCTTCTATAGATCCACTGGTATGTTCTATCAGCATTTTTACTTAACTGTTTATGTGATTGCTGTTATAAAAGTAAAGTTGCATCAAGCATAGAGCATCTACAAAAATTTACATGGTATCAGAGCTGAGGTGAAGACAAGCCCTAACTTATAGCAATCACCAACTTAGAAAAATGAGTTCCACAAGTTATGGCTTCAAGGAGGATGACAAGCTGACTGGAAGGGATGACTTCCATGCTTGGAAGATGATATTAGATCTCAAATTGGAAGACCATGATCTCATGGACTATGTTCTGGGTAAGAGACAAGAACCTCCATCCACTGCTACTACTGCTGCTCAAACCAAGTATAAGAAGGGGGAGATCAAAGCAAAGCTAATGATCAGCGAATCCATACATAAAAGTCTGGTTGCCTACATATCTGAGCTAGACACATCCAAAGAGATGTATGATAAGATGATACAAATGTTCAAAGTAAACAATGCAAACCAAGTGCTATTCTTCAAGAATCAATTGAAGAATCTGAAGAAAGGCAAGGATGAGTCTGTCCAAACATACTTTCTGAAATTGACCGAGATCACGAACAATCCGCTGGCTATTGGGGAGACAATAGCCGATTGTGAGATGGTACTCACCACACTTGGAGGGCTCCCATATGAATGGCAAGTATTCAACACTACCATTCTCAATAATAATACAATTCCTAACTTTGATGAGCTACTGTCAAGATGCATGCAAGAAGAGACAAGAATGAAGGTATACGAAAATGACAGAAATGTTGCCTACGCTGCTCATTCTAGAAAGAAGAACTCTGGTGGTCCTAAGAACAAAGGAAGAGCAAGGGCCCAAGGAAAGAAGGGCAAGTGTTTCACTTGTCATAGGCCTGGTCACTATGTTAGAGAATGTCCTTTCAAGAAGGATTCTCCTGATAGTGACGACAACAACAACAATCGGAGAAATGGAAATCAAAGAAACGACAGGTCCAAAGGAAAGAGGAAGGCTCCCTCTTGGTGGAAACAATCAACCTTTCAAAAGGTCTAGAAACTCCAGGTATGAGGAGTCAAATGTTGTTGATAAAAGAAATGAATACATTCTTGTATCTGCCCTCTCTGCTGCATCCCCGCCCAACACTATGGATGTCTGGCTGATAGATAGTGGTGCCTCAAGACACATCACTGGGTTCAAGGAAGCACTCTCTAACATGGTTGAGAAGGATACTAATCTGGAAATTATCCTTGGAGATAATGCCACATATCTCGTGAAAGGGACAGGGACTGTGACCCTCCACTTGTCTCAAGGACAAGTCCTACATTTGCAGGATGTACTCTATGTACCAAAATTGAAGAAGAACCTTGTGTCTATATCAGCGATCGAAGACAAAGGCTTCAATGTGGCATTCATTGATGGAAAGGTGTGCATGTGGAAGAATAATCTCAAGGAAGCTATCGTGATTGGTTTTAGAGTTGGAACACTCTACCAGGTTGAAGGAAGTCCACTAGGTGCTATGACATGTGATACTATCCAACAAACTGAACTATGGCACCGAAGGTTTGGACACCTTCATTACAAGGCCTTCCCGAAGCAAGGAAGGTGGTGACAGGGATGCCCAATTTTGGAAATAATCATGAAGGTGTATGTAAGGGTTGTGCCGAAGGAAAGCATACAAGGGGACCTTTCCCCTCAAGTGTCACAAAGACATCTGATATTTTGCAACTGGTTCATTCTGATCTATCTGGTATGCTACCCGTGACATCCCCGGGAGGATGTTCTTACTATATGACATTCACTGATGACTTCTCCCGCAAAACCTGGATATACTTCTTGAAGAAGAAGGATGAGGCTTTCATGTGGTTCCGTACCTTCAAAGCCTTGGTGGAAAATATGACAGGGAAGAAGATCAAGATTTTGAGGACCGACAATGGCACCGAATATGAGTCAAATGAGTTCAAGGACTTTTGCAGAGAAGCTGGCATTAAGAGGGAGACTACTACTGCCTATACTCCTGAGCAGAATGGCGTTGCTGAACGAAAGAACAGGACCATTGTGGAAGTTGCCCGTGCCATGCTATGTGACCAGGGTCTACCGAAGTTTCTGTGGGGAGAAGCTGCGAATACTGTTGTATACATTCAAAACCGATGCCCTCATTCTGCCCTGGACTCCAAAACTCCCGAAGAGGTTTTCACTGGTAAGAAACCTGACGTCTCACATTTTAGAATTTTTGGATGTCTTGTTTATTTTCATGTGCCAAAAGAAAAGAGAAGTAAGCTGGATGCTTCTGGGAAGAAAGGAATGTTTGTGGGCTACAGCGAAACCTCTAAGGCCTATAGAGTCTATGTACCTAGTCAAAGGGAAGTAGAGATATGCCATGATGTCACTTTTGATGAAGATGCTTCCCTGAAGAAAGTAGTAGATCTTCCGAGATCTTAGGAAAATCATGAAGCAAGGCCTGGAAATCAAGAAGAACCGCAGAATGAGACAATGCCTGATGTTGAAGGACCAATGGACCCAATCGATCCATCTCATTACTGAGAAGGAGACCATCATGGCTCAGGGACACTCTCGAAGATGCCGAGGGACATGTTGCCTCGAGGGGAACATTCCGAGAAAGCAAGAAGCCGTGTAGATACCAAGGGCATCTGGCTGCCATGAGTACTATTGTACAATCTGAACCTAGATCTTTTGAGGAAGCCGTAAAGCATCAAGTCTGGAAGGATGCTATGCACAAAGAATATGAGTCCATAATGAAGAATGATGTCTGGGATGTGGTTCCAAGACCGAAGGACAAATCAGTTGTCACCGCGAAATGGCTCTACAAGATCAAGCATGGATCTGATGGAAGTGCTGAAAAGTTCAAGGCAAGATTTGTTCCTCGTGGCTTCTCTCAAAAGGAAGGAATAGAGTATGATGACATATTTGCACCTGTGGCACAATATACCACCATTCGATCAATCATAGCCCTTGCTGCTACGCAAGGATGGAGTCTTCATCAGATAGATGTCAAGACCGCTTTTCTGCATGGTGCAATAAAAGAAGAGGTGTATATAGAACAACCTCTAGGGTTTGAAGTCCAAGATCGAGACACTCATGTCTACAGGTTGAAGAAATCCCTCTATGGGTTGAAGCAAGCACCCAAAGCTTGGTACGAGAGGATAGATAGCTACTTTATGAAGTTGGGCTTCACTCGAAGTAATGTTGATCCGAACCTTTACTTCAAGGTTGTCCATGGGAAGCCTCTCATTCTGGTGCTGTATGTGGACGACCTCTTCCTGACAGGTGTTGACCCTCTCATTCATCAATGCAAGAGGGAGCTCGCTACTGAGTTCGAGATGAAGGACCTAGGACTGATGCACTACTTCCTAGGCCTGGAGGTCTGGCAGAGACTTGGAGAGATTTTCCTTTCTCAAGGAAAATATATTGTGAAACTTCTGGAAAGATTTGGTATGGTGGATTGCAAGTCCGTGTCAACACCAATGGAACTCAACTTCAAGAAGTTGAGTGGCAGCGCTGCTGGGCCCGTATTGGCAAATCCTACTGAGTATCGTTAACTCGTAGCGGCTCTGATGTTCTTAGTGAACACCCATCCAGATATATGTTTTGCAGTGAACACTTTGAGTCAACAGATGGTTGAGCCTCATCACTTTCACTGGGTTGGTGCCAGGAATCTTCTGAGATACCTTCGGGGCACGATAAACCATGGGCTGAGATACACTGCCAGGAGCGTGACACTCCGTGGATAACTGATGCCGATTGGGCTGGCAGTGTGGTGGATCATAAGAGCAAATCCAGATGCTACTTCAATCTTGGTTCTGCTTCGATTTCATGGATGAGCAGGAAGCAGAAGTTGGTGGCTTTGAGCACCGCAGAGGCCGAATACATTGCAGCAAGTATGGCCTGTTGTGAAGCAGTTTGGTTGTGAAAGCTCTTTAGTGAGTTGTTTGGACATGTGCTAGATACCACCGTGATACTCTGTGATAACCAGAGTGGGATTCGCTTGACCGAGAATCCTGTGTTCCACGACTGATCCAAACATATTGATATCAGGTACCATTTCATCCGGAATATGGTACAACGAGGCGCCGTAAGGCTCGATTATATAGGAACTGATGAGCAGGTCGCGGATATTTTCACTATGCCCCTGGGGAAGGTCAAGTTCCTAACCTTCCGTGAGAGACTTGGTATCGTGGAACGACCCTATGATGTGGGTCCTATTGGACGATGAGCTCGAGGAGCTTTGGGGGGCTTTAGGGACAGCTTCTCGGAGCTATGAGCAACCACAAGGCTAGGCTTGCCAAACCTTGTTGGTGTGCTTGGACCCCACCATTGTGATTATTGAGTTGGTTCACCTCTCATTATCTGTGCCCCATATGCATCCTACCCATTGAGTTCAGGGCTCATGTGAAGTACCTCTCATTTGGCCAATGAGATGGGAAAAGCTAGAGACCAGTAGCAAAGACTGATGGACGCATCATAGATTGCCATACTCTCCATCTAGGATGGCACGATCCAACCACTTGATCTGGGATCAAGTCTAGTGAGGTCTCGGACCTCCGCCTGACTTCGGGTCAAATGAACCAACTTTGGGTTGGTTGGAGACTCTTTGTGAGTCTGATAGAGGTTTCGGACCTCTAGGCTGAATTTGTCAGCCGGGGGATGATGTCTTTGTGACTGACCCACTTCTGTTCTGAAATAAAGAGGCCAGCAAAGCAAGTTACGGCGGGATGACGCACGCTGTTTGATTGCACTGGTGGATGGAGTTCTCCCTAGTTGAGAGGGAGTGTTAAATTTGGACAACTAGGTCCAAACTCCATCTTGTGATGCTCAGATGAAGATTCCAATATTTGTATTGGATTCCTCTTTCGGAGAGGTGTAAAATCGATATAAAATTAATTTTAATCTAATGAGCAGAACATTTATTTTGAATTTATTATTTATAATAAATTTAAGTGCAGGTCGGCCTTAAGGTTTTACTCCCCCAACAGATGTGTCACACACCTCAATGATGGATATAAATACAGTCAATGTTGGAGAGCTTTTCACTAATCTCATCCACACACTTCTCATTGGATACGAGCATCTAAGAAGCAGTTCTCACGTGGGAAAAGGACGAAGTAGCTGTAGCTGGAAAAATGACGAAATTTCTGCAGTTAGGGTTTCTGGACGAAATTTTCTGCAGTTAGGGTTTCTGGGCAAGTTTGACCAGCTTTGACTTTGGCCAACGCATGGTCCGTTTGAGCTGAAATTTTGTGGAGAGTTCGATTTTTGAAGGCCATACTCATTGGCACAAAAATCGAGGTCAAAAGGTTGACCGAAGTTGGAGTTGTGTTGACTTTATTGTTGTTGCCCTGCGTTGACTTTTTCTAGACTGCGTTGACTTTTCTGGGGTTGACTTTGAGTTGACTGGATAATTGATTTGAGGACTGTTGTGACACATTTTGGGTTGGCCGACCAAGAAGACTTTGCTGGTTGAAGCATCCCGCTGACCGCCGTAACACACCAACACATTCTCCTATTTCTGGTTTGTCTTCTATAGATCCACTGATATGTTCTATCAGCATTTTTACTTCACTGTTTATGTGATTGTTGTTATAAAAGTAAAGTTGCATCAAGCATAGAACATCTACAAAAATTTACAGTAAAGGACTGCGTAGCAGCCACATGAGACGCAGGTTGAAATGAAACCCGGCGTATTTGATTTCCTAATGATTCCAACTGCGATGGATTATGATTCTTGCGCCGCTCAACACCTGAGAATTTCGTAAACTTCGTGCTCATCCCCTATTCAAAAGGGATCATTTGAAGCAGAAACATGAAGATTGTTGATCGTGCATGGTGCAAAGAATAGAGTGCATACCAGTTCGTAAAAGGGTGACAGAGGACGAATTCAGTGTTCGAGCAATTTCGGTATATATTGCATCGATACGTTGGGCATTAAAAGATTCACATGTGCCAAGGCAGAACTGGAGGGTGAGCTTCCATTGTGGAGCCGCCGTATCCATCGGGGAGTCTGTGTAGTGTTGGGGACGCAGGAGCGAATTGGAAGGAGTGACAGGGTGATATGTATGTTGGACGAATAGCGTGAAAATTGTGCGCGTAGTTGGCATCCCCCCTGAAGCCCGAAGTGCATTAGAGCGAAGGAATAAGTGCACAAGTTTTCCTCGACTGCAGAATCGGCTCCCATGTGTTTTAGTATGCACGCTCTTGCCAGGAATTAAATGCACAATGCCACCTAAAGTTTATTGTGGATGGTGCGACTGTCTCTTGCTCGCTGATGCCTGAATAGAAAGTATGTTGAACCGAAGGTGCAGACGTAGATGTAGAGCGGTCAAATCCCTGATCGTCGAATTTGGAAACGACGCATGCGTGGGGACTACCCACCTATGTAGAAGTGTTGCGGGAGACATGTGACAGGGATCATGTGAGGGCTCGATTGTGTGGAGTCTATAATGATGAGCTTTGAATTACTTCAGTCGGAAGGGACCAATCAAATCATGAAAGACAGATCGATGCTCATACCGATCTTCCTTGCTGACTAGATGAGGTGGGTGCAATTGTGAATTGGCAGAAGGAGCCGAGTCAGAGATGTTGATACTTGCTGAAGGAGGAGCCAAGTTTACCCCTGTAGGGGATCAAATCAGAAGTTATTACAGAGATCAAAAGCAGAGACCGTAACAGTGGGAGAGTTTGATAGTATTTTTGGGGACATATTTCTCGAAGGATGTTACTAATATCACCCGGAAAATTGGTCAACATTCTAAGGATCACTTGCAGTATCATTAGTATTTTCGGATGCAATAAAAGACAATATATACCTACAGCAGTGTATTTGTGACAAGGAACCACACTGGGAGAGGGTAGCAAACTAAGAAAATAATGTTCTGATGCCAACATTCTGTCATGGCAGAACTCCTAAACAAATTGAGAAAATTAAACACAGACATGGGTTCTTTGAACCGCCATACATCATTGGACCAGAGACCCAATCAAGACAACAGACCTCTTTCAAACGGGATTTGTGCTATTCTTCAGAAAGAACAACCAAGGGATGTGTGGAAGGGGGAGGAAATCAGACACAAATTATTTGCACTTGGAACAGAACTGAAACACATGAGGGAAAAATGGAGGATGCTTTACAAACTAGACAAGCTAGATACACTCCTCTCCGAAATGAAGCAATCGGAAGGGAGAAAGTTAATTTGGGGATTAAAACCAGTTATGCTTGCTCTCATACAACCCAAGTTCTTGGAGGAACCTTGTGAAGGGGTTAGCCTTCCAGTTGCATCTTGTCTCAATAACATCATGAGACTAACCGCACCTATAGCTCCATACAATGATGATGTTATGAGGAGGATTCTGAGATTGATTGTAGAGATTTTTCAAGACTTGGACAACAGTGCAGGCTCTACCTTTGGGAAGAAGCTTGAGATTTTAGGAGGTATGGCCAAGTTCAAAACATATGACAACATGTTTGATTTGGGGTGTGGTGTCTTGGTCAATCTGATGTTCCAATGTTTCTTTAACATTATGAAACATCACCCGAATACAGTCAGAACAAACATATTGTCCATTTTGTCTTCAGTCATGGGAGATCATGGTGCCATTTACCGGGAGTTGTAGACTAGATTGTTGAGCATTTGGAGGAGAGAGCAGTTGGTCTCACCCATTGCTTATGAGCTAGCCCAAGGGCTGGTTGAGCAGAACATTGGGCTATTTAGGAGACAGTTGACCAAGGAGGAGTTGCTCCAATTTGGCGGATCAGGCAGCAAAAATGAACTGAGGAGGAAGGAACTTTGCTTCATCTGCAAAGAACCTTGGGGACTTGATCACTCATGCTTGAGAGATGCAGATGAGGTGGCAGAGGTAGAGCGGGAGGGCATTCCTTTTGTATGTTAGGATGAGGACTCTTCTTCGAATGATTCCATATCGTCATATGAGGATGGTTCTAGGGAGCATGAGCAATCATGTGGAGTTGATGATAGTAGGCCGGATTTGTATTCCAGTGTGCAGAGTGAGCAGTCAGGGGACTCTATGTGAGATATTCAGGATGATGAGTCACTTGTGATGATTCAGCCGAAGCAACATATGGTGTTGTATGAGTCAACTGAGGAGGAGGCTATGCATATCATGCAAAATAGTCCTTTGGGGGAGAGCCAGATGGAGGCTCACATTGAGTCTGTGGTGGATATGCGGCTAACCTTGGGGTCAACCATTGAGGAGGAGCAAACAGATGCATGGACATCTAGCAGGGTGGCAGTAGTTGCAGATACTTATCCTCATGAGATGTTGGAGGTTGATGGGGTAGTTCTGCAGGAGGCTAGTAGACAGCAGGAGCATGACATTCCTGATCATGAGAGGGAGGAGTTGTTGGAGATGGTGGAGCATCCATCTTGGGGCCGACACACTGATGAGGTGTAGATAGATGCACATGCAGTCAGGAGAGTTGCAGTACTTTCAGGGAGCAGCACTCTCCAGGAATACATCGATGGGGCTTGCAACATATCTTGCCCACTTTGGCCCATTATAGAGAGAGGGGCCTTCTTCTGCAGGCAGATCTCGTCGGCAGACAGGACGGGGCAAACGAGTTGAGTATGGCCTAGCGACCTCACACCAAACTTGTTTTGTATGCAGGTGTCACTGCATTTGATTCTTCTTCTGGGATAGATTGGCGGGAGATTGTTATGTACAAATTATTAATTATTATCAAATGTAATTGTCTTAGGGTTTATTAGGCAAAAGGGCATGATCAAAAATCATGCCCCTTCACCAAGAGACACCATAACGTTGTATTTAAGCCTTGGTCTCTCCCATTTGTAAACCATCTCATCTTTTTATCAATAATATATACATATTTCTGTTATCTCTGAGTTTTTATACTCCATCTGGTATTAGAGCTTATCACTCCTCGGACCTTGTTGATTGATCTGTTCCGTCATCGATGCACCGTGCCTACTGACGTCACCACAACAAGTCGTCGATTCCGAATAAGCCGTGACCTTGGAAATCGTTGCGTATAGCGTGACCCGACTGAGAAATCGTGGTCGTGGGTTTTGAATCACGATTTCGAAATTAAGTCATTTTCCGCTACCCTCACTCTGATTTCCCTTCCGCTGTCCTCGTCCTCCTGTCCTGCTGTCCACTACCCTCACTCTGATTTCCCTTCCGCTATCCTCGTCCTCCTATCCTGTTGTCCATCTCCGCCAGCACTCTCGTCGACTGCTAGCCCCGTCTCCCCTGCTGCCAACCAACCCCGTCCCTGCCACCGTCCTTGTCACCGTCCCTGTCACCCCTGTCACCATCCGCTTTTCGCCGCCCCTTTCTTCTTTCCACACGGGCCATCTCCCCCATCTTCCGCCAACCCCGCGTTTCCTGTTTCACCTTCACCATTACATTCACTGTCGACTGTGTCACCTCGTCTGTCATACCATCTCTTATAACTACTGCCACATCGACTCATTTCTTCTTAACGTAAACCATTCCAGTATTTAAAAGATACGTTGGAAGGTTGCATAATTATATGTCAATCAACGTAAATACCAATTGGATGGCTGTGTAAGTATACATTTTTGTTGGATACAATTACAAAAAAAAAAATTAAACTGTCGGTTTGTAAAAATACAGAAACATGTATTTTTTTTAGCAGACGAGTGTTTTTTTTTTAAGGTTGATCGATAGTTATATAATATATATATTACATAATTATTCATTGTAATATATATATATAATTAATTTATATAATAATTATACAATAAAAAAATAATAATAATAATTATTATTATTATTATTATTATTTTATAAAATTTTAAAAAAAAGGGATTAAATTAAGTAAAAGAGTAATCTGGATAAGTATACTCCACCTCGTACACGCTCAATGGCTGCATCAATGTCGATGGCCGATTTCAACAAAAAATTGATTGATCTTGAGAGTAAGATCACTAATCATTCCGATGACTTCACCAAAAAATTGGTCGATCTTGAGAACAAGGTTACGGGACATTCTGGCGATATCAAGAAACTTCAAGACACGACAAATCGAATAGAAAGACAAATTGGGCAAAACCATAGCGAGTCCACAGAGAATCATAATAAAGCAATGCTAGTGCTAACCGCTATTTGTGACAAGATGAAGCTGACGAAAGAACAAATATTCCAGAATATTGAACATGATCAACAAAACAATTCAGCAAATTCAGGGAATTCAGCAGATCATCATGAAAAAACCGACTCTCCTGAAACATCATCCCCGCACCATCACAAAGACAGTAATGCAAATTTTCAAAACAAGCAGCTCTGGAATGCATTCACTAATCAATACCCCTTTTTCGCTCCACCGTTAGTAGCATATCAACGAAGAGCAAAAATCGAGCTACCTAAGTTCAACGGTAACGAAAAAAACAGCGTTGCGTGGCTTAATAAAGTCGAAGAATATTTCGAGATTTACGACATTGACAGTGATGACGAAAAAATTACGCACGCTTCCATGAAAATGGAAGGAGAAGCATATAATTGGTATATGTGGTGGAAAAAGACGATGCTTGCTATTAGTTGGAGAAAATTTAAGGATGCATTCTTTAAAAGATTCCAAGGTATCAAGGAAGAAGAGTTATTTTCAACACTCATCAAATTACGTCAAAAGGAGATGTGGATGAGTACATTCGAGAATGGGAGACCTTAGCGACACGAGTACCTGGATTATCAGAGTCTTGTCTAGTCCAATCTTTCATTTCAGGACTTAAAACCCACATATAAGTAGAGCTCGAGCTTCACGACATTACATCAATAGAGGTAGCAAGACAAAAAGAAAAAGTTGCTGAAAATAAATTCTAAAAGTTATTTTGGTCAAAACCGGAAAGAGTATATTTGAGACGAAGATTTCCTCAATCTGCAAATATAGATAACACAAAATATGTCCCACCACATCTTCGTGAAGGAGAGAAATCTAACGTGGAAATGCAAAGGATGAGAGAGGGCAAGTGCAAACGTTGTGGCGGAAAGTGGGATCCTAAGCATAGGTGTGCTAAAGGAAAAGAGACAAAGAATCTGTATAACTGTGAAGCAACTAATGACTCTAACAGTGATGAATCAGATGTAGAAGGAATGGAAGACACCCCAGAGTTCTCTCTAGAACTAGATGACGAAAGCATTCTGCAAGTGTCATTATCAGCTATGACAGGTATATCACAACCTCAGACGCTAAAATTAAAAGGACATATTAAGAAGAACAACGAAATGGTTCTCATCGACACCGGCAGCACCCACAATTTTTTAGATTCAACCATGGCCAAAAGACTCAGCATCTTTACGTTTCCCATGCCCAATATGAAGGTAATGGTGGCCAATGGTAAGAAGATTGGGAAGGTAGGGAAATGCCATAAGGTCAAATTGCAGATTCAAGACTTTAATTTAGAATCTCCATTCTACACTGTACCATTAAGAGGAGTAGATGTGGTCTTAGGAATCCAATGGCTACAAACCTTAGGCACTTACTCTGCTAACCATCAAACGCAGTTTATAACCTTTAAATGGGAAGGGCAGAAGCACAAGTTATATGGATTCCAAGCACCAGAAAATCAAATCGTGTCTTCATCCCAGATGATGAAAATGATTATCAGCAAAATCACATCGCCAGCACCATAAAATCAAATCGTGTCGCCAGCCTATGTCACCAGTTAGAAATGTTATTAACAAAATGATCAGTGAAGGGTCACCGGAAGTACAAGGGCTAATTCAGAAGCATGAAAAAGTATTCCAAGACCTGCCCATGAAAATGCCTCCTAATAGGGAAATTGAACATACAATAGAAGTCAAAGCAGGATCAGACCCTGTCAACATCAAGCCGTATCGCTATCCACATCATCAAAAGACTGAAATTGAGAAGATAATCCAAGATCTTTTAAAATGTGGGGTCATCTCAAAAAGCAAGAGTCTGTATGCTGCTCCAGTTATATTGGGAAGAAAGAAGGATGGATCGTTTCGATTATGCATTGACTACAGAGGATTAGATAAAATAACAATTAAAAATAAGTTTCCAATTCCCTTTATCGATGAAATTTGGATGAACTACATGGCGCAAAATACTTTCTCAAAATTAGACTTAAGGTCAGGCTATTACCAGATCAGAATCAGGTTGGAAGACATACCAAAAACTGTGTTCCAAACACATGAAGGTCACTACGAGTTTAAAGTAATGCCTTTGGGTTAACAAATGCACCAGCTACGTTCCAAGCTACTATGAACGAATTATTTCGTCCATATCTTAGGAAATTTGTACTAGTATTTTTTAATGATATTTTAATTTACAGTGAAGCTTGGAAGGAGCACCTACAGCATTTGGATAAAGTTCTTACACTATTGGAAGAGCATCAGTTTTATGCTAAGAAATCCAAATGCACCTTTGGAAAAGAAGAAGTAGAATATCTTGGACATATAATATCCCATGAAGCAGTAAAAGTGGACCCTAATAAAATCAAGGCTATAAAGGAATGGACTAAACCAGTTAGTATATCCAAGCTAAGAGGGTTCTTAGGATTAACAAGATACTACTGAAGATTTATTAAAAACTATGTGCATAGAACTGCAACTCTTACAAATCTTTTAAAGAAAAATTCGTTTCAATGGAATGAGGAAGCAAGAAGGTGTTTCAAAGAATTGAAGGAAGTGATGTCTAATGCCCTGGTATTGGCGACTCCCAATTTCTCTAAACCATTTATCATCGAGTGTGATGCCTCTGGATTCGGTATAGGTGCAGTATTAATGCAAGAAGGGCATCCAATAGATTTTGAAAGCAGGAAGTTCAATAAACGAGAGTGTCTTAAATCCACATACAACAAGGAAATGCTCGCGATTATGCACGCATTGGCCAAGTGGAGACAATATATGTTGGGGAGTAAGTTCTCTATCCGAACGGATCATAACAGTCTTTAGCACCTCCTCCAACAAAAAACACTTTCTGAAGAACAACAAAAGTGGATTGAAAAAATTGCCGCCTTCGACATGGAGATATTACATAAAAGGGGAAAAGACAATGTAGTAGCAAATGCCCTGTCTAAGAAGGACGAAGAACCAACACTACTTGCAGTCTCGGTTGTTGTTCCTGAATGGCTTAATGAGATCCGAAGTGAGTACGCCAAAGATCCAGAAATAACTGCTATAATCAATAATATCCCAGGAAACTCAAAATTTGAATGGAAAAACGATATCTTATGGTACAAGGGAAGAATCTACCTGAATTCAATTTCCAAGTTTATATCAAAGATACTCAAGGAGTCACATGATTCCCTGTCATCCAGACATGTAGGATTTTATAAAACTTACTACAATGCACGTCAATCATTCTTTTGGAAAGGTATGAGTCACGATATTCAGAAATATGTAGCAGAATGTGACAAATGTCAAAGAAATAAAAGTGAAAATATTATGACACCTGGATTACTTCACCCCTTAAATATTCCGAATCAGAAATGGGAAGAAATATCAATGGATTTTATTGAAGGATTACCTGTATCTGATGGAAAGGATAAGATCTTCGTAGTAGTCAATAGACTCACTAAATATGCTCACTTTATTGCTATAAAGAAAACAGACTCAGCAAAGCAAATCACTGAGATATTTTGCAAACATATTTATAAGCTACACGGGTTTCCAAAAGTCATTGTGAGCAATAGAGATGCCAAATTTAAGGGTAATTTTTGGAAGGAATTATTCAGCCATATAGGAACCTACCTAAACATGAGTTCTGCTTACCACCCGCAAACAGATGGACAAACAAAGGTTGTCAATAAATGTTTGGAAGCTTACCTACGTTGTTACGCTACAGTAAAACAAAATAAGTGGGTTCATTGGTTGCATCTCGCTGAATGGTGATATAATTCTACTTACCATACATCGACAAAAATGACTCCATTCCAAGCTTTGTATGGATAGGAGCCACCGAAAAGAAAAGATCTAGCTTTAGTCCAGACAAATCTACCAGCGGTTAAAAACCAACTAGAAGAAAACCAAAAAGTCGTCTAGATCCTAAAAGAAAATCTGAATAATGCACGAAACCGTATGAAGCAGCAGGCTAACCGCAATAGAACTGAGAGATCATTTGAAGTTGGCGAATGGGTATTTGTCAAGCTCCAACCATACAAGCAGTCGTCCCTGAAACAAAAAGGGAAACATAAGTTAGCACCAAAGTTCTATGGACCGTATCAAGTCAACAAAAAGATCAGCCAAGTCACTTATAGCTTAAGCCTTCTAAATAAAAGTCGTGTTCACAACGTCTTCCATGTATCCTGCCTAAAAAGGGCACTTGGTGACCATCAGTCAGCACAAACAACACTTCCATTTTTAGATGATGAAGGCAAGGTCATTTTAGAGCTAGAAGGTATCATATCCACCAGAGAAAAGAAGCTCTGATCTCATGTAATCATAGAATACTTAATCAAGTGGAAGGATTTACTGGAAGAAGACACCTCTTGGGAGACCGAAGCATTTCGTCAACAACATCTATCATTACGTATGCTTTGAGGACAAAGCATCTTTTGAGAGGAAGGCAATGTTATGTACAAATTATTAATTATTATTAAATGTAATTGTCTTAGGGTTTATTATTTAAAATGGCATGAACTTCGATCATGCATGATCTTTGATCATGCCCCTTCACCAAGAGACACCATAAGGTTGTATTTAAGCCTTGGTCTCTCCCATTTGTAAACCATCTCATCTTTTTATCAATAATATATACATATTTCTGTTATCTCTGAGTTGTTATACTCCAGAGATCATGAGTTGGTATCCTATTGATGGTATGATCTTCTTATTCAGGAGCATAGCGGAGCCTGTAGACATGACAGATACTACAGTTTCTAGTTGGTAGTGGGACACATGTCGACAGCTCTTTAGTATTCCATCCCGATTTCGGGAAAGCAGGGTTAGCATTGGATTGAGTCAGGGGTTCGATTGGAGAGAGGTGATGAGTTGGTACGCAGTTGGTGGGACAGCTCATATAGTCAGAGCTATAGCACAGCAAGAGCCATGGAGCATTGATGCTTGTTAGCGGTCTTCGCTTCATGGGGCAGCAGCTATAGCCAGAGGCAGTGTGCAGTCCGAACCAGGGGACTTGGGCGATGATTAGCCATGGTGGAGTTGGGATCCGAGAGGACTGATTGATGATAGGTGCAATGAGAGATCAGTTTGGGATCCCGGCATCGAGGGGTCTGTTCCGGGTGACTTGACACAGGAGCACAACAGCACTCAGGGGCTTGTATGGGGTCCGGGCATCGGGTCTCAGTTGCATCGGGCCAACAGGGTGGCCCACATATTTGGATTGCTTGAGGGCAAGCAATCTTGGGGCGGGAGCTCTGTAATATTCCTTTTTTTTTGGTGTCACCTATGACAGGGTTAGGATGGACTTCCAAAGTTGGGAGTAGACAGCTCACAAGTGCATGTTGGTGTTATCAGTGGCCCAGGGGCTTTTTAGAGGAGTTTTGAGGAGTTTCTATGAGGACCGGTGACATTCACTTGATATATTCCATCATCCGCACAGTTTGCCTTTCGTTCTAGTGAATTCCGACAACTTTCGGAAAACTAAGTTATTTTTGGGCTTAACTCAATTAATTATGCTCAAGGTGGCATTCCGGAGGAATACGTAATAGAACACCTTGATGTAATAGCTAGTTGGAACCAGGACGAGAATACCTACATGATGGGATGGTTGGACATGAGTTTTAGTGACCTGAGGAGACATGGTAGCCGATTTACTCTTTCTTGCATTAAACAAAAATATTTTAATTGGAAAATAAGAGGGAAAAGTGCTCCATGATTAAAATAATAATAAAATAAGGCTCTAGAAGGATCCATCGGATCTATAGAAGAAGAGGAGGCCATTGAGGAATATCTTAGATTTGATATATTTTCTTGTATGTGAGGTTGAGAACGCGATTCTCTTCTCCATTGGTAGCCCCAAGACGGAAACCCTCGGGTATGTTGTTGGAGGAAACCCAACTCTCTTTGAGGAGACTTCATTTAGGAGTTTCACCAAGCTTCAGGGATATTGGAGTGAGGATCATTCATATCCTCAATTGGTGCTTCACTGTCTTCAGTTCATTCAATGGCAGTTGTTGTTGGAGGGAGAGTGCAGTTGTTCAGTTTTGGAGGCCAATGCAGTGCAGCAGTTTATATTGGTGGCGGGTTTTCCATCTCAGCTATTTTGGGTCAGATATGCATGTAACCCTAGTTTGCCATTTATAATAAAAAGTTAAGTTTCTTCCTGTTCAATGTGTTAATGGATTGTAGTGTTCTATTTGTTTTTATTTTACATGGCAATCTTCTGTTAAATAAATGTTGATTTTACGGCAAAATGTTGGGTTAAGTTATTTTTTGCAAAATTGGTCGAAATATCCCGTTTGGGATATTACAAAAACCCAAAAGTAAATGTGCCCTCTCTTGTGTTGGGTTTTTGTTTCAACAATTCACTCTCTTGTGCTTGGTTTTCCTTTTCAAGTGTGCTCTCCTTTGTGCTTGTATTTCCTTTCCAAGTGTGCTCTCTCTTATGCTTGGGTTTCTTTCTCTCTCCAGCAAATTTGTTCTTAGGTTGTTCTCTCTCTAGGATTCCACTTGTCTTATGTGACATCTCTTCTAGTATTGTGTTGCCCTAGTGCTAGTTTATGCTTCTTTTTATTGCAAAATTTCGGTTTTTGTTCATTAAATTCAATTCTCTCACTCTCCCTTGTGAATCTCAACATGGTATCAAAGCAGAAGTCCATCTCACTTAAATCAACAGGAGATCTAAAATATTTTTGGCTAGTGCCATTGCTCAAGTCTTCTTTGTGACTACAAAAATAGGGCTTTTGGATCAACTCATTTTCTAGGGTTTTCTTAAGGTTTAAATCCTCCTTCAAAGCCAATGCCTCTTTTCCTAGTTTTCTAGGGTTTAAACCCTTCTTCAAGGCCAACATCTCCTTTTATAGGGTTTCCTAGGATTTAAAGCCTCCTTTAAGGCCAATGCACTCTCCCTTGCTTTGTTTTACAACAAGTAGTACACTACGATTTTATTATGAAGTGGATGTTTCACTTTCCATCTAGGGCCTATCAAGGAAAACTTCTAAAGGTCTCATTTTTTGTCATATAAAGGCTTCTTTGCAATCTTGTTTATCTTTAGGGACTCAAATTGGATATTTGATAAATTAAATGGGCTAATTATAATATTTGCACAAATCAAATCACTACCCTTCCTAGAAGAAAGGGTTTGTGCCTATAACTAGAGAAACCCCTTCCACCTGACAACGACAATAGCTATGACTTCATGTCTAATGAATGACAAAGCTCTAACGCTACTCATTCTATAAGAGGAAATTTCAGATACTTTCAAAACACTTGATAACTTTGACAACATGGGGGAGTTTATTGCAAGGTTTAAGAACTTGAAGGTCTATTACATGAAGGGGAAAGGCAAAATTAAATTTAGAATATGCAATTATTGTTCTAAATAATTCATCCAATGTTAAAGTCCTTGGCCATCATATTTTATAGTAATTCTCTACTTACAAAGAATTACAAGTTTTCCTCTCTTCAGAATGGTTTTGCTAATCGTATCCAACATTAAGTCATATTGAGGAATATGAGAGAATTACCACCTTCCCAAATCCAACTTATTCAAAAGCTATCTTTAAACCTTCTTCGCATAAGCAATAAGGCTAAGGGCAAAAACCCAAAAACCTCCAATCACATAGGCAATAAGGCTAAGGGGAAAAAACCCAAAAACCTCCAAGAAGAAGAAACTTGTCTAATGCTACTATCATAAGCAAGGACATCGCTTTAAATCTTGCATCTCTCTCCTTCAAAAGATTAGCGAGTTTGTAAAACATATAGGTTGTTTTAAGGGGCTTCTTGAATATAATATTATAAGATCTTCTCACACTGCACATTTCCTTGTGCACTTTACATATAAGCCCTCTTCTTTGTGGGAATAGATTGTTGATTATGGAGTCAACACCTCTCTCTTCAATTATTGACAACACATTGGAGAGAAAACATCATTGGTGATAACTAACACTTACTAGTTTCAAGTTGCATAGGTGTCATCATCGACAACACCAAGTTCTGAAATGTTCTTCATGTTCCAAGAGTTGGAATGAATGTTTTTCCTATTTACCGCATCACACATACCAACAAGAAGGTGGAATTTTGGCCGGATCAAAGGGTTGTAAAAGACAAGAATGACGATTTTAAAGTGGTTGCCTCAAGACACTATGATGAATTCAATCATGTGTAAAATTGGAGAAGACTCCATCCTTGTAATAGAATAGCGATTTGTGTTGAAGTGAGTGGTAGCTTTGGAAGGTCTTCTGCATAGGCTTGGTGTCTTTAACATTTGGAAGACATTATTTTCCTCTTCTAGGTGCTTGCTTGGTGGAGTAAGTGATTTAAGTCTTCTTTACTAAGTCTAACTTAGGAAAAGTATAATAATTAAAGTCAATTAGTTATTGTGGACTATTAAGTTCAATTAGTTATTGAGTCATTTTCTAAGGACAAATAATTTAATTATTTAAGTGACTTACAAATAATCTCAACGATTGATCTCTAAGATGGTTCTAGAAGGGAGATTTGGGTTAGGGATTTGGACTCAATGAAGATTATAAAGGGAGCCTAGCGAGGAGGTGAAGACACAAGTTGTGTGAGCGAGTCATCATGAAGAGAGAACGATTTTCTCTAAAGTGTGAGTGGCTCTGTGGACGAGGTGCACAAAGAAGGAGAAGTGTGAGTGGATTGGGGTGAATCCAGGAGAGCCAAGTAAAAGGAGATTGCATGGCCGAGTTGCGGGAAGGAGATTGATTTTATCTGGAAGAGGCCGAGTTGTTGGAGGGTCAAGTTTTCCTTAGTGTGCATCAGTGGCACGCAAAGAGGGTCGTAGGTCAAGTTGTTGGCTAAGTATTTGGGTTGAGTTCTATAGGTTGATTTCATTTGTTGGCTAATTTCATAGAGGTCGAGTTCCTTGGGCTGAATTCATTCTAAGGGAGTCGTGTTATAGGTTCCAGCTTTGTATTTTTCCTTGTATCTCTATGAGTCGAAAACCCAGATTTTCCAGATAATTAAATGATGGAGAATTGTTGTGGGTGAATTATTTTGCAATGAGTGATTGGTCTCTCTCGTTTATTTTTGTTGAATATATTTAATTCTAGAAGTTGAAAATACCAGTAATTTTATTTTTCAGTGATTCAATAATTATTTGGATAAATAAATAAATCATTGGGTATAAATTAAATTGTCGTGAGAAAATAAATCGGGTTGGTATTAGAAATTTAACAATTTGTAGCTATGGTGGCTAACGTCAACAACACAAAGTATGTTATGGCATCAACATTTGGGAAATACAACAAATTTTCAGTGTAGAAGTTGGAATGAATGTTCTTTCTATTTACCACATCATGCACACTAAACCAACAAAGAGGCGGAATTTGGCCATAACAATGGGTTTAAGGACATGAATGATGATTTTAAGGTGGTTGCCTCGGGATAATGTGATGAATCTCATCATATGTAAAAGTTAGGGAAGACTCTTTAGAAAGAAAATGGATATGTTGCTATGAAAGTTCAGGACATAACTTTGGGCCTGTTGCTACAAAATCTAGCAAGCCTAGTGCAAAGCCTTGCCAAGCAAGGGGCCAAACCTTATGACAACAAAGAGGAAGGGTCGCCACTGTCACCTTAGCAACCTTCCTCCTTAGGGTTTTAAGATTTTTGTGGTGTGTATTGGTGGATTGAGACATTAGATTTTCCACAATATTGAAAACAAATGCCAATGTTTCGAATCCAAAGGGGGATCCATCATCAAGGCAAAAAATTTGAGGGATTGAATGCATTTGAGAGTAACTATATAGAAGAGATGCCAAAGATGTGAAGGGAAGGAGAAAATTGGAGGAGAGAGGTAGTCTCAAGAGACTAAGGGAAAAAAACCTATGACTCAAAAACCCTAAAAACCAAAAATCCTAAAATATCTATAAATATAGGAGTTGTTTACAGAAGTGGAGGAATTGTCCAGACGACCAAAAGTGCATGGAATCTGGGCAAAAGAAATTTAAGAAATCTTGTAGTAGCAATGTATGAATCATGTTTTTTATGGCGGAAATGGATTCAGCGCCATCAAAAACCTCATAGGCACCCAAATCTTGAAGTTTGATAGCTATAACTTGGATTTACAAAATCCCTACCGGATTTTATTAAAATCTTGCTGGAATTTCCATGATTTTCGGGGAAAAAAAGCAGTTTGGTTAGACTACAGCATAAATATATATTAAGTCAAATGAGGAATTAATCAATGTACCAATAAAGATTTTAGAGATATTAAAGTATTAATAGTTATATAATTATAAAGATTTATGACAACTAATATTAAAAGGAGGTAATAATAGAGTAGAAACTAAATATTAAAAAGTACCATGTAATAGAAGTCTAATAATATTAATGTTATCATTGAAGTAATAAATATTAACAATAATACTTTGTTAAAGTATTAATAATAATCTTTTATTATATTTATTATATAAAGATAATAAGGGAAAGAGGAATAGGAAGAAATTGGTAAGTGTTAAGACAAGAGGAAGAGTAGGCCAAGAGGGGGTGAGGGGGGGTGGCGCGAGGAAAGGAAAGGAAGGGGGAGGGGAGGCAAGGGGGACAAAAGAGGGGGGTTGGGGGAACAATATGGCAGAGGGAAAGATATTAATTAAAATAAAGAGAGTGTGATCGAAGAAAGGGAGAAGAATAGGTCAAAAGGCAAAAGGGAAGGAGAAAATGAAATGAATGGAGGAGAGGAAAGGGAAGGGGATCATAGTGACAAGGTAGGGGAATCAACATTAGATTCATATGTCTCAAGACGATTGATCAAGGGAATCCAACTTCTACTTACTTCTAAGTCATTGTCTTTGTTAAGATTGTTCTAGTTTTTATCAATGGCTTCCCTGAAATGTCTTTTGAAGTGATGAACTTCATTGGACATAATTTTGGTGTTTCCAAGACACACATGGTGCTTAGTCTTGATAAAGTGTTCTACAAGGGCAGATGTGCATATACGACCATGTTTTATATCTGCAGCATGTTTTTTTATTCTTGTTTGGAATGATCTTCCAGTTTCTCCAATGTAGCATATTCCACATGAACAGTTGACCTTGTAGATCCCTTTGAGTTGATGCAGGTCAATTTTATCTTTGACAGGTTTCATTTTCCTACCAATGGTTTCCATAGGTTTGAAAGCAATAGTAATTTCTCTTTCTCTTAAGGATTTTAGCAATTTTGTCTGTGACCCCCCCAATATAAGGTAAGCAAGCTCTTTTGGGGGTGAGATTCTAGTGAATGAGTTCTTATTCACTCCTTAGTGGGATTTAAACCACTCGAGAGGCTTCCCTAAATCAACTATAATGATACTTTAATACTAGGGCTCAAGGTGATAAGTTTTTGAAAGTCTAAAGACAGGTAGAGTACTTGGCAGAGCCAAAGATGACCTAGGTTTTTTATGTTATGGTTCAAGACTTCAAGTACTCTAAGCCTAGGCCTCTAGATGGGCTCTTATAAGTTAGGGTTTTGATGATCTCCAATAAAATGGCATTCAATGTCATATAGCAGCCTTAGGAAAGGCCTTAAAATGATATTCAACAAGAATGGGACAAGGCCTTTAAACAGAGGTTAGGGTTAGGCTAGGGTAAATTGTTTAATGGTTGTTAGATATGCATAAACAGCAAAGGGTGATGTCAACCTAGGTAGGTTAGACCATGGCCTATGCTAGCTTTTGCTTGTAGACAATTTATAGAGTCTAATCCTAAATTATGACCCACCCACATGCAATAAAATAACACTTTATGCATAAATCAGACCTAAAACCCTAGCAGTTGCCCTAGTCATCTAGGAGAGAGAAAAGGAAAAAGATTTTTATGGATTTTATGGTGATCAACACACTCTTTGACCAACGCCTTATCCTACTAGGGTTTAATGGAATCTTTATGGCACAAATTCAAAGGAAGGATATTGATGGAGTAAGGGGCACTTCTAAAACCCTAGCTATTGCTCTTGTGAGAGGAGAAATTAAATATAGGGTCTGCACATATAGAGTTTCCTTATAGGCTTTAGAGAGGACAATTTCACATGCAATATTAAAGCAAATTTTCAGCAATGATAAAGCATTTAGTCATGGAACAATTGAAATCCTACTTTACACATTAGAGCATGCAAAATATCAATAATAGGCAATAAACTTACAACAATCCTCCACAAAGGCACTTCTTCCAATCCTAGAACAACATCTCCATGCCAAAATCACATCCATAAGAAAGTTGCACCATAAAATACTACATCTTGATTCTTGCCCATCGTAGCGAAGAAGGCTAGCCTACACTCTTTTCAAGGCAAATAGAATACAATGAGTGATAATGAGAAATAGAAATGAGGGGAGGCTCTATTTATATGAGGCCTATCCCACTCATTTGTACAATAATTAGACTAATGAAGCCTTGTTGACAATTTTACTATAAGTGTTCCACAAGAAAGAAGTTATAAGCCAACCTCATAGCTCAAAAACATAACAAAAGTGCGATAAAGCCCACAAGCGTTCCCTCCTTATGTTAGGGATGGCTAGATGGATAACCCTATTAGGTGTTTCCAACCCCCAAGCAGAAAAGACAAGTCCCAGGCTAACCCATCAATACATAGGTGCATGTGAAGATGGTGGCAACAAAGTAGGCATGACTTTAAAACATGGTGCCATAGCCAAGCGACAAACCAATCGTGGTCCAACATCCTATTGATTTTTGTGTAGCTTGGGAGGTACTCCAAGCCCTAGTGTTCGAGGGTTGGAGGTCAAAGTGCCACAAATAGTCTTGTGGGCTTAGAACCCAAGCCTAGGGTTTTGCACCCATAGATGTTTGGGCCAAAACCGTGACGAGTCTTCGACATGTGATGGATGAGGATGTTAGCTCTCGGTGAGACGATTCTAACGCATCGAGAATCATCCAAATCCGAGTTGTCATTGAAGAGTTATGAATTTTTGAAGGTTAATAATGGGTTTACACTTGTATGTCAAGGTCAGCCTAAGGGTTTTTAGGCATGTGACAAGTTGTGAAAGCCCCTCATTATGATGTTTTAGAAGCCCCTCATTTGTGTATAAATAGAGGGTGAAGGTGAGAGAAATTTCTCATCCATTGGTGCAACAAAACACAAGGAGGAAGCTTGTTGAGGAGGAGGCCTAGCTGATCTAGCCACAACAAGGGTGTTAAAATTGGCAACTAGGGCCAAACTCCACCTTGGACAGCTCATATGATGGAGATGATATTTTTGTTGGATTCCTCTTTCTGAGAGGTGCAATATTGATCTAAAGATCATCTTGTTTGGATGAGCAAAAATGAGATTTTGAATTTATTCTCTCACAAGTGCAAATTGTCAAGGTCAGCCAGAAGTCTACTGTAGGCTCATAAGCCCCAATGGATATGTCTCCACTCTCAACGAAGAATATAAATATGAGAGACCTCTTCCTCATTTTGGACATCATCACTCATCACATTCTCTCTCTTTCGGTTCGTACAACACTTGGAGCATCTCTCTCTCTACCTCGAACGTGTGGATGAAAGGTAGATTTCAGGACTTTTTTGAGCTGAATTGCAGAGCATTGACCAACGTTGACCAAGGGTCAAATTCTCTCATTTTGCTGCATTTTTCAGGCAGGAAGTTCGATCCCCCTAGGCCACATCCTTTGGCACAAAAATCGAGAAATTTTGAGCACATTGACCAGCGTTGACCGCAGCAACTTTGACTGCAACGTTGACTTTCTGTTGACTGCGTTTGACTAAGATTTCGGATCTGTTTTGGGCTGATTTGGACTCCCTTTGGAGGCCGCATTGACTGAGTTTGACCAAGCTGATTTGGAGAAGTTTTCTTGATGGTTTGACCAGCATTGACTTTCTGGTTAGGGCATCCTGTTGACTACAGTTTGACTGGACTATTTTGACAGTGATTGGGCAAGTGTATTTTGTATATTGTACTATCTCTCTCTATTGAACTTTTGAAGAATAATAAGAATTATTTATCAAAGGGTTTTCCCCGCACTGGGGTTTTTCCCTAGCATCCACCAAATATTGTGTCCTCTTATCTTGGCTTGTCTTCTGCTTATTGTTTATGTTCTATTAGCATTTATTATCAAGGTTAATATGATTGCTAATCTGGAAATTGATATTGGACTTATAAGATAAATTGAAGTAAATTTCTCTAAAGCATAGAACATACCATTGTTATCTAAAATTAACATGGTATTGGAGCCCGGGTGAAGACAAAGCCCAAGCAAGAGTGAGAAGAGCAATCACCGAGATTTGTTGGACAAGGTCAATGGTCAATAGCTTCCTCACATTATTTCAAATGTGAGGACAAGCTCAATGATAAGAATGATTATCATGCATGGAAGATGTCTCTTGACTTGACTTTGGAAGAAAATGAAGTCATGGATTATGTGCAGGGAAAATTTCAAAATTGTTGAGCCTCCTTCAAATGCACCACCTACCACTAAGACAAAGTACAAGAAAGGAGAGGTCAAAGCCAAGAAGATCATCAAGGATTCTATTCAAAAGCATTTGGTTGCTTACATCTCCAAGTTGCGCACATCTAATGAGATGTATGACAAGTTGGTTAGCATGTTTACGGCTAGCAATGCAAATCTAATTCTCTTTCTCAAGAACAAGTTGAAGAACATTAAGATGGATAGAGGAGAATCCATCCAATCCTACTTCATGAGGATCACCGAAATCAAAAATGATCTTCTATCTATTGGAGAGGTTATTGCCGACCGGGAGCTCACTCTTATTGCCCTTGGAAGTCTTCCTCGAGCATGGTATGTATTCAATACCACCATTCTCAACAATGACAGGATTCCAAATTTTGATGAATTGTTCACTAGATGCACTCAATAAGAAACTGGGATGATGGAGAGAGACATGCCTTCAAATAGGAATGATCCTACTGCATTCTCCACTCATGTTAAAAGAAAGAACAATGTTGGTCCAAGAAATCAAGGTCAAGGAAGATCGGGATTCAAAGAAGGAAGAAAGGGTAGATGTTTCAATTGTAACAGGTTTGGCCACTATGCTAGAGAGTGTCCCAATAAAAGGGATACACCACGAGATGATGATTACAACAACAACAACTTCAAGGGAAATGGAAATCAAAGGAACAACAAGTTCAACAACAAAGGAAAGAGAAAGGCTCCCGCTACATGAAATGGAAATGGTCAACCTTCCAAGAGATCAAGAAACTCCATGTATGATGAAGCTAATGTTGTAGATAACAAGCAAAAAGAATTTCTTCTTATATCTGCCCTCTCTGTTGCCTCTCCTCCTGACACCTTGGATAATTGGTTGATTGATAGTGGTGCCTCAAGGCACTTCACTGGGTACAAAGAGGCCCTCTCACATTTGATTGAAAGGGAAACCAATTTGGAAATCATACTTGGAGACAATACCACCTATCCCGTGAAAGGGACAGGGACTGTTACTCTTCATCTAAATCAAGGTCAAATCCTTCATGTACAAGATGTATTATATGTACTTGACTTGTCGGCAATGGAAGACAAAGAATTCAAGGTGGCATTCATTGATGGAAAGGTACATGTTTGGAAGAGGGATTTCAAAGAAGCATTCACTCTTGGTTTCAGGTTAATACTCTTTATCAGGTTGGAGGAAGTCCGTTGGGAGCCATGACATGCAACACTACTCTTCAATCCGAATTATGGCACCAAAGGTTTGCTCACCTTCCTTATAAAGCTCTTCCCGAAGCTAGGAAGATGGTCACAGGTATGCCTGATTTCAAAGTTGATCATGAAGGTGTTTGTCAGGGTTGTGCAGAAGGGAAACATACAAGGGAACCATTCCCCTCAAGTGATAGCAAAACTATCGACATTCTTCAATTGATTCATTCTGATTTATCTGGTATGTTGCCCGTAACATCCTTGGGAGGATACTTGTATTATGTTATTTTTGTGGATGACTTCTCTTGCAAAGCTTGGATATACTTCTTGAAGAAAAAGGACGAAGTATTCAAGTGGTTCCGCTCTTTCAAAGCCTTGGTTGAAAATCAAACAGGGAAGAAGATCAAAGTATTGAGGGCGGATAATGGAGTCGAATATGAGTCAAATGAGTTTAATGACTATTGTAGGGAAACTGGCATTAAGAGGGAGACTCCTATTGCTTATACTCACAAACAAAATGGAGTTGTCGAAAGGAAGAATCGAACCATCATTGAAGCTACTCGTGCCGTGCTTCATGACCAAGGCCTACCGAAGTTCCTATGGGGAGAAGTTGCCAACACTGTCGTGTATGTTCAAAATTGATGCCCACATCAAGCACTAGACTCCAAAACTCTCAAAGAAATCTTCACTAATAAGAAACCTAATGTTTCTCATTTTAGAATTTTTGGAAGTCCTGTATATTTTCATGTACCAAAAGAGAAGAGAAGCAAGTTGGATGCTTCTGAAAAGAAGGGAACATTTGTGGGCGACAGTGAAACTTCAAAGGCATATAAAATCTATGTGTCTAGTCAAAGAGAAGTGGAGATAAGTCATGATGTCACCTTCGATGAAGATGTTGCCCTTGGGAAAGTTAGAGATCTTCCTATTTCAAAGGAAGACAAAGATGAAGATGCAGGAAAGCAGGAAGAAGTGAAGGATGACCCAATGCTCGATGTTGAAGGCCCGATGGATCCCATTGATCCACCTCCTAGTGAGCCCTCTTCTTCAAAAAGAAGACCCTCATGGCTTAGAGATACTCTCAAAGATGTCGAGAGACATATTGCACCAAGGGGGACATTTCGTGAAAGTAACAAGCCAAATAGGCACCAAGGGTACTTAGTAACCATGAGCACCATTGTTCAATCTGAGCCTGGAACGTTCGAAGAAGCCGTGAAGCACCAAGTTTGGAAGGATGCAATGAACAAAGAGTATGAATCGATCATGAAGAATGATGTCTGCGATGTGGTCCCTAGACCAAAGGACAAGTCCATTGTCACCTCAAAATGGCTTTACAAAATCAAACATGGGGCTGGTGGGAGTGCTGAAAAGTTCAAGGCCAAGTTCATTGTCCGATGCTTCTCGCAGAAGGAAGGTATAGAATATGATGAGATATTTGCATTGGTTGCCCGATATACCACCATTCGTTCGATTATTTCCCTTGCTACCTCGTAGGGATGGAATCTACATCAAATGGATGTTAAGACTGCCTTCTTGCATGGCTCGCTTAAGGAAGAGGTCTATGTGAGCAACCTATGGGGTTCAAAGTTCAAGATTGAGATACACATGTACGCAGGATGAAGAAAGCCCTCTATGGGTTGAAGCAAGCCCCCAGGGCTTGGTATGAGAGGATCGATAGCTATTTGATGAAGTTGGGCTTTACAAGAAGTGAAATTGATCTAAACATTTGCTTCAAGGTTCATAATGACATGCCTCTCACTTTGGTGCTCTATGTAGACGATCTTTTTCTGATAGGTGCAGACCCTCTCATTCATCAATGTAAGAGGGAGTTGGCTTTTGAATTCGAGATGAAACACCTAGGATTGATGCACTACTTCCTAGGCTTGGAGGTCTGGCAAAATCCGGGTGAGATTTTCCTTTCTTAAGGAAAATATATTGTGAAGTTGCTTGAAAGATTTGGGATGGTGGACTACAAGTCTGTGACTACTCCGATGGAACTCAACTTTACGAAACTATGTGGAAGTGTTGTTGGGCCTGATTTGGGAAATCCTTCCGAGTATCATCAACTCGTGGGGGCCCTGATGTACTTGGTGAACTCTCGTCCGGACATATGCTTTGTAGTGAATACGTTGAGTCAATTTATGGTCGAGCCTCATCACATACACTAGATTGCTACCAAGAATCTTTTGAGATATCTCTGAGGCACAATCAATTATGGATTGAGATACACAGTCGAGAATATGAGGCTCCATGGATATACTGATGTTGACTGGCCTGGCAGTGTGGTGGATCGTAAGAGCACACCTAGATGTTACTTCTCTCTAGGTTTTGCTTCGATACCCTGGATGAGCAGGAAGAAGAAGTCAGTTGCTTTGAGCACCGCCGAGAACGAATACATTGCAGCAAGTATGGCATGTTGTGAAGTTGTTTGGTTGAGGAAGCTCTTTAGTGAGTTGTTTGGGCATGTGCTAGATACCACCGTGATCTATTGCAATAACCAAAGTGGGATTCGACTTTCAGAAAATCTCGTGTTCCACAACCGTTCCAAGCATATTGATATTACGTACCACTTTATTTGGGATATGGTACAACAGGGAGCTATAAAGCTCCATCACATTGGGACTGATGAGCAAGTCGCAAATATTCTTACGAAGCCCCTGGGGAAGGTCAAATTCTTAACCTTCCGTAAGAGACTTGGAGTCGTGGAAAGACCCTCTTATGAGGGTCCTGATTGAGTTGGACATTGAGCTCTGGGAGCTCCGAGGGGCTTGGTGGTACTTCTTGGAGCTGAGCGACCATAGGGTGAGGTTCACCTTCCCCTAGTGGTGCGTTTTGTACAGGGTGAATGGTTCGCCTTCCCCTGCGATACCCCCATTGTTGGTTGATATATGAACAGGTTGACCCTCTCTTGTCGATGCCCCAACATATATCCTACCGAGGTAGTCCAAGACTCATGAGAAGTACCTCTCATCTGGCCAGTGAGTTGGGAAATGAGGATAGAGACCATAGCACTACCAATGGATGCTTCGTGTATTGCCATACTCTCTATGCTAAGATGCATGGTGTTCAACAACTTGATCTGGGATCAAGTTTGGTTGAGGTTTTTACCTCTAGACTGACTTCGGGTCAGTGGAGAGTGGCAAGGTCTTATGACTCACTCTCGATCAAATTATTCTTCATTATTTCTTCATAGTTCAGCAAAGAAGAGCATAACAGTGTAGAGATGATAGGATGGAACAAGTTGATAGATGGATTGACAGGTGGATTGCCCCCTAGTTGAGAGGGAGTGTTAAAATTGGCAACTAGGGCCAAACTCCACCTTGGATAGGTCATATGATGGAGATGATATTTTTGTTGGATTCCTCTTTCTGGGAGGTGCAAGATTGATCTAAAGATCATCTTGTTTGGATGAGCAGAAGTGAGATTTTGAATTTATTCTCTCACACATGTGCAAATTGTCAAGGTCGGCCAGAAGTCTAATGTAGGCTCATAAGCCCCAATGGATGTGTCTCCACTCTTAACGAAGGATATAAATATGAGAGACCTCTTCCTCATTTTGGATATCATCACTCATCAAATTCTCTCTCCTTTGGTTCGTACAGCACTTGGAGCATCTCTCTCTACCTCGCACATGTAGATGAAGGATACATTTCAGGATTGTTTTGGGGTTGAATTGCAAAGCGTTGACCAGCGTTGACCAAGGGTCAAATTCTCTCCTTTTGTTATGTTTTTCATGCAGGAAGTTCGATCTCCCTAGGCCACATCCTCTAGCACAAAAATCGAGAAATTTTGAGCACGTTGACGAGCGTTGACCACAACAACTTTGACTGCAACGTTGACTTTCTATTGACTAGGTTTGACTGAGATTTTCAAATCTGTTTTGGGCTGATTTGGACTACCTTTGGAGGCCGCATTGATTGAGTTTGACCGAGCTGATTTGGAGAAATTTTCTTGCTGGTTTGACCAACATTGACTTTTTGGTTAGGGCATCCTGTTGACTGCAGTTTAACTGGACTATTTTGACAGTGATTGGGCAAGTGTATTTTGTATATTGTACTCTCTCTCTCTGTTGAACTTTTGAAGAATAATAAGAAGATTTGATCGAAGGGTTTTCCCTGCACTAGAGTTTTTTGTTAATTTTGGGCAACTAGGTCCAAACTCCATGTTGCACTGCTCATATGATGATGATGATATTTTTGTTGGATTCCTTTTTTGGAGAGATGCAAGATTGATCTAAAGATCATCTTGTTTGGATGAGCAGAACATACAGTTTGATTTTATTTTCCACACATGTGCATGGTCGGCCAGATTTGTAACATAGGCTCACAAGCCCTACAAATGTGTCACACACCCTCATTTTGATGGATATAAATTAGAGAGAGATGATGTTCATTTCATCATCAACTCATCACACACATTCACCTTGTGATCTGATTGGTTCGTACAACCTAGGAGAGGCTTCCCTCCTTCACACGTGTGAATCTGAACCTGAAGAAGTTGTTGCAATTTTCGGACTGTTTTTAGGGTTTCTAGATAGCATTGACCAACATTGACCCAACTTTGACTGCATTTTTTGGGCAGAAATTCTGATTTTTTGAGGTCGTACTGTTGGGCACAAAAATCGAGGTTGAACATTGACTTTAACCGAAGCACTTTTGACAGCAAAATTGACTTTTACGTTGACCAATTTGGGTTGACTTGCGTTGAATTTTGGAGTTGTTTTTTAGGTGTGTGTGAGACACTTGTGGAAGGTTGATTTGGCTGTTGGAGAAGTTGGTTTGACCAACTCAATTCTTTGTTGGCTAGGGCATCTTGTTGACTGTTGTAACAAACATTTATCTATTCATTTGCTAGACAAGAAGAATTACAAATTCTAATATATTATTTGGCTCATCTTCTGTTGATCTATTATTATGTTCTATCAACATTTTACTTTCATGTTTATGTGATTGCTAAATTCAATTGGGCCTATAAGAAAGATTGAAGTAAAACTGCATTAAGCATAGAACATGCCATGGTTATCTAAATTTAACATTTTTCCCTGGCATCTGCCAAATATTGTGTCCTCTTGTCTTGGCTTGTCTTCTACTTATTGTTTATGTTCTATCAGCATTTACTATCAACGTTAATATGATTGCTAATATGGAAATTGATATTGGGCTTATAAGATAAACTGAAGTAAATTGCTCTAAAGCATAGAACATACCATTGTTATCTAAAATTAACAAAGGGAGAAAGACTTGCGTGGGAGAGGAGGGACTGTTTTATGGTCTGTTTCGGGGTGAAAGAGGGTCAAGTCCCCTTGTACCTATCACTCGGAGACAGAAAATATGGCTGATTCAGTCAAGGAAACACTCCTCTAGAAATATTGAATACGCGCCCTTTCTAGCCCACTCGAACCCCAGCGTTTCTCCTCCAACCTCTGTGTCAGCTTCTCCTGCCCAGCGTAACCATTGTGTCACCCCTCTAGGCTCAACGCTGCCTCTGCATCACCCTGAAGGCCCTGCATCAGCCTCTGTGCTACCTTTGCGTGAACCTGACTGGGTTGCGTCCCTCCTGCTGGTCTTTGCCTGCCTGGTACGAATTTGCCTCTCTGCCTTAGAATTCTCGGCCTCGGATCAGAATAATCTCTCATCGATCTGCCCCTCACAAGAACTGCAAGCTCACTCAAAAATTCTCAGCAAACCACGCCCCAAAATTTCGACTTAGCTCAAGTGTTACCGCTCTTTGTGTGTTCTCCCACTGACCCTGAGCCTTCCTTTAATACTTTTCTCGTTGACAAATCAATGGTCTTGATCAAATCTCTAATCAACAGCTTAGATTAGAAAAGACTTGATCCACGTCACTTAGAACATTCTCAACCACATGTTTAAATTAATTCACTTTAATTTTTTAATTTCCCTAAGTTAGACTTAGGGTCCCCATTAAAAAATTTAATTATTTGAATAACTTTCACATCGAGTCTCCTGCTGCTCTACGCTAACCCTCTGAAGCTCTGTTGTCTATTGCTCTGCACTGCGTAAGCACTCCCTTTGCGCTGCTGAAATCCCATCAGCCTCTGCGCTGCTACTTCTACGTTATTGTTGCCTCTCCTCTGCACTACTCCAATCTTCAGCATCTCAGCACTTCCACCGTGCCTCCATAATCCTCTGCACCAACTCACTCCAGTCATCCTGCTACTGTCTTTAACGGGTCCGTAGCTCGTATGTGATCCAAGAGTTTGGGCACCTCAAGGATCATGCCGACACAATCTGTAGCTCACTCTACAGATCTATGTCGGCCCAACTCTTCTCTCGAGGTACATGAGCACTCATGGCCACATCATCATCAGTGTCGTCATCCCCTTTCGTTGTTGCTGCCTTGGCATCTGAATCTTCCTTGCCCTTTTTCTTAGGACAAGTATTGGCGAAGTGTCCCAATTCGCCACATCTGAAGCACCGGACCTTGGATAAGTCCTTCTTCTTCCCTTGTTGCCTCTGTCCCTTAGATGCTAAGGCTGCATCTTCCTCCTCTTTCTTAATCTTGACTCCTCTGTTGCTGAATTCCGTCTTGGTTATTCTCTTGATCGCCTGCAGTCGAAGGATTTCCCACATGTCTCCCCAGTTTGGAAGTTGTGCTCTGCCCAAGATATTTTGGACCAAGGTCTCCCAATCATCAGTGACTGCATTCAGGGTAGTCCTCACCATGAGTCCATCATCTGGAGTTGCCCCCATGGCAATCAGCTAGTCTCGGATAGTCTGCAATCTAAAGAGGAAAGGATTGATCTTCTCTCCCTTGTGCATCTGGAACAACTGCATCTCATTCTCCAGAAGCATCTTCGGTGAAGGATGAACTTATGAACATGATGGTTGGCATGTTCGGTGAGGGTATCCTCAACAAAATTGGAGTTACCTCGAAGGCAAGCTTACATTTAAAAAATATGTGGGACTGGTATGGAAAGGACGATGTCGTATGAGCGCCCTCCAACAATTCTAGAGAGGGAGTGGAAATCCCTCATGGTAGATGCAAATGAGAACGCGCTTCGAAAAGAAGGGAAGACACCACCCGGACCAGGAAGGTATGAGGCACTTTTGATAATGTAATTATGATGCTTTATCATCATTGCGACACCTAATTAAGTTTTTCAATATTGTCAATATAGGCTCCCGGATACATCCAAAGCCAAGATGGCTAGAATAGCTAAACATGGGCAACATCATCTTGGCCTGGGTGGTTACTCAAAACTGGCCGCAAAAATTGTAAGTATAAAAAACAAATATTTGTATCCAAATCATATATTCTTAATGATTTTAATTTAATATCACATAAGAAGAAAAAATTGTGTTCTCATGCAAAACAACAGGGGTCACGATTCAATGAGGTTTCCATATAGGAATACTTCAAGATTGATTACAAGCACGACTATCAAGTCATGGTTGAACATAGGACAATCTTAGCGTCTTCATAGTCTTCTCACACCCAACCTAACACTCAGGTAAATAAAAGCAACAAAGAACATTTATAAATTATTACTTGTACAATCTATTGGTTATTATTTTTGGCCGTAAAGTAATGTGCTTGATTGTAAAAAGAAGATAAGCAATGTAAATACAAAACATGAGCCTAGTGAAGGTGGAATGCCTCTTGAAACAGATGTTCTGCTCGGTACTAGAGATATTTCATGTGTTATAAATAAATTGTAGTATGGATTACAATTCAAAATATTTAAATGCAAATGGTGTATTAATTATAACCTTTGTAATTTCTACTCCAGAGCATGTACAAGATGAGACCAGAGAAGAGGAGGAACATATGGCCACGTCTGAAAGTATTATGCGTCCCTCCAGTACCGAAGCAGGTAAATAACACTCTACTACTCTTTATTAATAAAACACTTGTAATAATAATAACTATAAATATGAATTTAACATGTCGGGAGCAAGGCATACATAGCCCATAACAGTTGAAGGGAAATATCAAGACGTTCTTGTGAAATACCTAAAAAGGAAAAAGAGACTGAATAATAAATTATTGTACTTGTTTATTTAGAGCCCGGTTTTTTAGTAGCACAATTTTCACTGACAAGTTGAATGCCTCATGGCATGTGCACATGTAAATTTTTACTATCTTAATAAAAAGTTGTGATTTTTCCATTGGAAAAAAATATAATGACCTTGTTTGTGTTCTTATCATCAGATAAATGCCAAAACAAAAATACTACAAGCATTTAAAATCATTTATAATTTTATATTATGTGTTATCACTCCACAATTTCCTCAGAGGTAGCAGAAAATTACCAGTATAACCTCAAACCAGTCTTTTAGATTGGGATTTGGCCCTACCAATCCAAAGAGGGATCTCTCTATGACTCAATTACTCAATGTCGCCACAATAAAAGGTCATTTATACACAGTGGCCAGATCTTCTATAAAAAATCCAATAGGTTTGGTTGGAAAACAAGGGAAAGAACCACTGGGCATGGAGTCACAAATTGGTTCCAAACAAGTTTTCCATATCTAGTGGTTAAAGCAAACAAATCTCATAAGCGAAATAAAAAATGTTTATTTAGACCTTATGATCATCAAGTTGTTAGATGTGTGTTATATTCTTTCTACGACTAGTCTCACGCGTTGTACATTGCAGCAAGTGCAACAGGGGGGCCACAAGGGGGGCGATAGCCAATAAAAGTTGGGCGGACCCAAGGATGGAGGGCAGACCCAAAGATGGTGTGCGGACCAACCCATGGTTTTGTGCATGGGTTTTACACATGGTTTTGGGCATGATGGTTTTCTGCCCATCGGAAGACCGAGCAAAGTTAGATCGGAAGGCAAAGAATACAATAAGATTGTGTCTCTCAAATTAATTATTGTTGAATGTATCATGGGAAGTTGCGGTGAAGGCTTTGTGGGAAAATTTAGGGACTTTGTATCAATCTAAGTCAATGGTGAACAAATTGTTTCTGCAGAAAAAGTTGTATAATTTGAAGATGAAGGATGGAGACTCGGTAACAAAGCATCTGAACACCTATAATACCGTGGTAATCCAGTTGTCATAAGTTGCTATTAAAATTACTGATGAAGATAAGTGCATCAGTTTTTTGTGTTTTCTACCAAATTCGTGGGATAGTTTGGTTGTTGCTATAGGTAGGAATACAACTACCTTGAAGTTTGATGAAATAGTCTCATCTTTGTTGCCGGAGGAGATGAGATGGAAAAATATGGAGAGCCAGAATGGATATGCCTTTTATTGGAGAGGATGGTCCCAGAATGGAAATAAAAATAAGTCCTCTAGTGGGAGATATAAATCTAGAGGGAGATCTAAATCTCCAAGAAAATATGTAAAGGTGCTATTGCTATTTGCATGTCTGGGACTAAGGTTGTATCTACACAGTACATAACACAGACAGATCACAATACATTTTGTGCTATTAGATGAAGTCCTTTCAGCTCTAAATAAGACAGAAACCAGCAGGCCCTCTGCATGAATTAATATCCTTTGACTCCTGGCCTTACAGGAGTTGAGGCAGCAGCAGGGCAAATTTTTGGAGCTGTTAGAGTATTAAGTTGCCACTGTTTGAAAGTTATACCAGCAGACAAAAGGCACCAACACCCTATTCTATTCTTTGCAGCTAAAGGACACAGGAGGCAAAGGTTACACAATCCTATTATTAGCAACTGGAGGGCACTGCATTGAAGAGAATCTTCAGACCCTCTCAGCATTCATTAATTGTCAACAGTGGGGTGCATTTATGGCAGCAGTTACATCTATTCTAATTTCTTAGACAGCTTGAGGGTGCTGCCATAAAGGTGACTTTCAGATCTGTTAGCAATTAGTGCACAGAGGGAGAGTGAATTTGGAAGAATCTTTAATAGTATTTATTACAGCAGTTAGAGGAGGTTACAACCAGCAGTGAAGGAAGGTGCATCATTGGAGGAATCACTAACCTGTTCTAAGCACATGAAGGATGATGGTGCACCACCTTGAAATATCTTTTGCTATTCCTGGAGGGGGCATTGTTTGGAGAGTACACAAATGCACAACGGCTCCACTCTTGGAGTTATAATTACTACTCTTATCCTCCACCTTGACGTTCTATTATTAGCAAGGCAGTGAATGTACCCCACAATTCTTGTCCCATAGGGGAAGGAGAGGTAAGTGAGAGAAGGGGTTGGTTATCCTTGAATCTTTTTCTCTTCTTCTTCCTCCCTCTTGCTTTCTCGTCACAGTGGAGAATTTGCAGCAGCATAAAAGAGTAATTTTGTGAGTCGCATGAGCTGATCAGATGATCTGCTAGATTCTAAATATACTTTCAGTGTTGGTGCTCCAAATATATATATTTTGGCTATCAAAACGATCTTTCCATGTGGAATGTGGATCAATTTGATAGTGTCCCAGTTTGCTGATTCTCCATTCTAATATTTATCTTAATTTGTATGATCAGGACCTTCAAAATCTGTCTTGCAGATCTTCATCTCCTCTTCCTCCATATACCCAATTGAATTTATGTCAGCTCTTGATGGACCAAGCAATACATTTTTCCCCGAGGTTACCATGTTCTTCTCTATCTTGAACAGAACATTTTTAAGCCTCGCTTAAGCCTCCCATGTTGAAACTGCACTATTTCCTTGGAATATAGAGAGTTTATCTATTGCTTTGTCCAGTATATCATACGAAGCTCTAGAAATAGCCATAAGAACTTATCATCCAACCAAGGTGTAGCCATACTGCTCGCTACAATAGATTGCCCTAGATCACTAGAAAGCAAGTTCCTTCTGTCTTCAACAAAACCAAAATTCTATGTACCTGAGTTTTGTGATGCTCAGGTTAAATTGTTCACTCACCTGTTGTAATATCTTTCTAGTTCAACCAACAAAGGAACAAGCTTTTATGTGGAACTTATTGTGGAGTACCTCTTTTTCAGATTTTCTTCAAGTGGAATCCCCAGAAAAGACTACAAATTCAACTATGTCCTCTTATTATCAACTCTCTTGAAGCATAGTCTTAAAATTTCCCCACCAAATGGACTTTATTCAACAACGTCAATTCTTTACCTCGCGAAACTACACGACACTTTGAATGATAAAGCTTCGAAAACAAGGGATCATTTGTTTCCAATACTCAAACATGGCCAATGGCAATAACGATATAAAACCACCCGCTCTTACTTGGTGCTACCCAGGAGCCCTTTTATAGCAACTTAGTATTATTATCTCATTTTCTTTCTTGCTTTGCGTTCAGTTCTGACAAAGATATTGAAAGGGTATGTTTAATTAATTTGAATTTTCCTCCTCAAAAGTGCTTATAAAATGCTGCTCTACTTTTATTTTGAGTAAATTTATTTATTTTACTAATCTGTGTTTAAAAAATTTGGTTCTCTTGTCAAATAAATAATTAGTTTATACGGTTGACTTCAACAGAATGTTAAGCCATCTACCATGGTCTCAGTGTCACAACAGTCAGCACCACCCACATGGCATGAGTTCATGGGTTTTCCAATGAAATGAGACCAGGTGCAAATCCTTGGGGATTTTAACAGAATCAATACCCTTATGACCATTAAACCGAACAGCGTATACTCTTTGAGGTGCGGTCCCTCGGGAGATGCTTTTTAGAAGCTTCAAAAATAATAATAATAATAATAAATAAATAAATTAGGATGCCATGCTCACCTCGTTGTGTTTTCGAGAAGCCTGGTGAGCAGACCACAGTGACTCAGACTTTATGACCACATTGCAAACCTTGCACACTGCCTGATCCAACTCGTTGTACCTGTAATCACCAAGAGTTTGGATTACTGCTTTCAAATCGTACGAAATCTTGAAATCTATCTTAATTGTGGCAGGCAAGGGCAAGGACATCAAATTATTCAAATTGAAAGGCAATGTTGGATTTGAGAACTGCAATTTTATGTTTGTAATGGGGTTTAGGGAAAAGAAAAGAAAAAACAGTTTACCTTACAAGGGGAGAATCAATTCGTTTATCGGCCTTCTGTGCAGTTTCTTTGACTCTCGCTCTGAACAACGCCTTCCTACTTTGGGCATCCATTGTTTGGTCCTTGCCCACCAAACGCCTTCAATTGAAAACCTGGCACGCTGTGTGGTATGCTGTCATTCACTTTCAAAAATATCGCATTCAATCGCTCCAAAAATCTATCTCGCACGACCGTCTTGTGCTTTTGCTTTTGTATTTTTTAATAAACAGGTGATGTGTAACACACCAGACTAGGACTTTGGGATGGTTTTGCGGATGGAGAGGGCACGCAAAGAGGGTCAGCAAGGACTCGGGCAAGCGCAGAGGACTAAGCGAATCTGCGTATGCCAGCCAATGATGATGCAAGGAAGCGAGGTATCGGTTCCGTTCCAGGGAAGTCTCTCATTCATTAATGGGCTAATATATACAGAAGCACCTCCTTGCCTTTCATTTTTTTGTTTCATCAGTGGCTGCCACCGAATAAAATACGAAAGTATTAAAGTTTAAATTATAGATATTAAAATTTAAATTATTGAGATTTAAGTATGAGGGTTTTTCGCATTGTATTAGTAAATAAAGTGATAAGTATTGAGATTTGTTAAAGTGATTTGTTTGGTGAATAATAAAAATAAGGTTGTGTTAATATTTATTTATTTTTTAATTTTGGTGGATTATATTTTTATTTTTATGATGTTTATTTTGTTTTATATATCATTTGTATTAGGACATAGAATTGAACTAGTGATTTCACATAAAGGAGTGTCTTAACAAAGTACTAAATGATTAGAGAATTGAAAAGGTGATTTCATATCAACTAGTAGACACGTTGCGTTGATATTTTTAATAAAAAATTAGTTTTTAATTTGTTTTAATTTAATGTTTTAAATTTAAATACTATTAACATAGCAATATAAATTTATATTTACAATTTTATATTGTGAAATTTAAAAAATAATTAAATTATAATTTCATTTTAAATTATTATTATTATTATTAATTATAAAAAAATACAGTTTGTGAGGTAGTTTAATTGATGATCATCATAAAAATAAAGTGTTGTGTGAGGAGGTTTGAGGTTCAAATCCACTTATTCACATATACTTTTTTTTCACATGTATCTCTGGAAGGGACATAAGTAGATGCTCGGAGGTTATAATGGTAGGAGTTGGAATCTACCGCATCATGTGTCATGCTAGTAGGAAAGTAGACAAGTGGCCAATTCCTCTAGATAAAAAAAATACAAATATATAAAATATAACAAAAACAAGTAAATAAATATATACATTTAAAAATTATTTTTAAGTATAAAATTTACCTCCACCTTATTATGACATTATTAATTTGTAACAAAGTCTATTTACAAATTCCACCTTTACTCTTCGGGTTAAACTAACCATTGGTTCTTTGGAATCTGGCTTCCATATACTTGCATAGGGCCCAAAACCTTGCCCCGAGAGGTTGATGCAGCTACAAGAAAAAAGAAAAAAACATAAAATGGCCACAAGCAAAATAAAAGAAGAATATCATAATGCAAAAGATCATTGGGACATACACATTATCACGTGGGAAAAAGTCTAGCATGAACTCTACCTCACTCATATGGCCATCATCTGGTTCCTAAGCACAATGTGGCTCTTATACATCATGAAAATAACCCTTGCATGTCCCAACCCCAATGAGCAATGAGTTGCATCATCATTAAGGGTTAATACAATTGTTATACATCATACAAAGCAAGCTCTATCCATTTCATTCCTTTGTCTTGAGCCCATCCAATCCAAGTATTGAACTTAGATGCTCTGATACCACTCTGTAACGCTCCCTCCCACCCCTTGGACATTCCAATCTAAATGGGAGGTGTTACTTTACCCTAACTTGACCTATATGGCCTCGTTATGGAAATGTAGTTACAAAATTTACTCTCCTCCCAAAATTAGTGGAATTAAATTTAGGCTACACCATTGCATTTAGTTCATCGAGAGATTTCCAATGATATAAAGTTTACTAAAATCTGACACCTGGATCAAAAGTTGTGGCCATTTAAAGTTTGGGCAATAAGCCCTTGTCATGTCAGCGAGTAATGTCATGTGGATTTCCCCTAGGTAGCCTACGTTGCATTTCCACCTCGCCATCAACGCCCACCATGGCCCCTGACACATCACAACACCTTCGCGCCCTTCCCAGCTATCAATGTTAAGCTTCCCTATTGCCATGACATGACAAACATTTCTCCATCAGTTGTGGGAAGGGTTCTCGTTCACTAATACACACAGACGGAAAATCTAATGGTGGAATTTGATGGAATGGATAAAATCGGAAAACTATCAGAAGTTAAAAGTATTTTTTTGTTTTCTTTAAATCTCAATGGTCGTCAGATATCCGACAAGAGTTCCTTTACCATCGTATATTCGATGGGATTTATGAATTGTCGGATATCCGACGAGAGTCCTTTACCATCTAATATCCGACGGTTAAAGAATTCCCGTGAATATCTGACGGTCGTCAGGATTTTAAATCAAAATGTAATAAATAATAATTATATGAGTAATTTGGTATTAGAGGATGATTTGAAAAACCAACAAACATTATATGCCCTGCATCAAACATAAACCAATCGTGGAGCAGAGCACTAGCCGAGCAGGGACGTTCAAATAAGGCATGAGGGCACTCAACAATAGAGGGAATTTGATAACACGAGGGCAGGTGGTCGCACAAAGGTACAGAGGCACCAGCAAATATGGCGGTAAGGTCTTATCTTTCTGTCAATTAAAGCTCCCTCTTGCTATTGTATAGATCTAGACATCATTCAGGGATTTCTTCCACTCATTGATTGCATATGCTAGCTTGGTCCCGTATAAATATTTAACCTCTATGATGCCCTAGCTTCTACTCCCAACATGGGAAATTTATTGGAAAAAACACAACTATTCATTCTTCTAACCATTCTTGGTTTCACACAACATAACATAGATCGATACCGTAGCATTCCATTTTGACCTATTTTTGGTCTGAGGTACAATAAAATGCAACAAGTTTTTGGCTTAGATTTGAAGAGTTTAAGTTACAGACTTTTATTTGATGTAAAATCTTCAAGAAGATGGAGGTGGGGAAAAAGAGGTTTTCTTCATCCATGAAAAATATCATTCTCCTCCCACAAAGTCTTGTCATCCATGAAAACTGCAGAGTCCTCCTCCCACAATTTTCAGCCAATGAACCAATAGTCAATCTATTAGTGCAATTCAACCCTTCTCTCAGGGAATGTTTGGGTTGGTGGCGATTGTATAACCAAAAGGATTTTATAGAAGCTCGTATCTGGTGGAAGCACTCTTTGTTGGAGTTATCCATCGGTTGGTTCCCTACCCAGGTATGTATCTTCTGCTAATTGTTTCTTTCTTCTCTTGAGCTAAAACTTTGGACCTCAAGAGGGCCGGCTCGAATTCTTGTAAGCTTTGTTCGAGAAACGTAGAATTTGCAGCGATACATAATTGTTATGGTTATAATTTAACACAAAAATGGTTAATAATGATGAATTTGTATGTTCAAAAAGTCGAGTCTAGTCTAACAAGCTTCAAACTGGTGTAACGTCTCTATAAAAGGTAAAAAGATGTTGCATTTGTGAGATCTAACACATCTATTTATTGTTATTTGTTGTTTACAAAAAAAAAAAAAAAAAACCATTCCTAGTTTCACTGACCTTGGTGGCGTTATAAAGAGCCTCTCAGAACCCTCACCCCTTTTGATGCCTTCGCCTTTCTACATCCATAGGATAGGAATTTCTCACGAAATTGTTCACGACTTATACCCACTCTGGCATCATACTAGATCTCACCTTTGGACAACTGTAGGTACCTTCAGTTGAATAAATAGAGGCAATAAGGTTGCTTTAGACCAAACATAGATAGAATTATTTGTATCTAGCATAAGTAAGATCTCTCTTAACAGAAAAGCAATAATCAACGAGTTACCTTGGTGGGCCTATGGCCATTACTCGCACCATTGTCCTAAGCTCCCTTAGTTCAAAGATGCCCTTGTTTCTTATCACGCAAACTGATCTACACCATTTGTCACACATGTGAGACCTAGACCTGCCCTCTATCTACAATGCTTGATTAAGGATGGTGACAAGGAAAAAAGGAAAAATCCTATGTCATCATCAATCAAATGTTACTTTGTTTGCACTGTATCATTTGCAGAAGTAGATGAAAAAAGTACATACATATTGTTTAACAAATCTATCCATGAGGCATGATGTTTGCTTATGCATGTACATAATGTTGCCACTTTGAAGAAGTACATAGTTTGGTTTACATTGATTCTTTCAAAAACCATTCCCCTTGAAGGTGATATCTCAGATGTAAATTTTATCCCTATCACAGATATACATGTTTGGATGAGAATAAAAAGGAGTTTTATGACTTGAATGGAGAGCTTCTAATACATATTGATGACACTAGATTTATATATGAAGATTTGGCTTCACAATGCCTAAAAAATGTATTTGAAGGAAAACATTTAAGCAATTAGATTTCAGAGGCCTGCCCCTTGCTCATTTAGTGTCGTCTTTTCTACAATGGCTATTCAAAGGAACATTTATTGTTAAAATCATATTGCCATGTAAAACGATTCATTTCGAGAGTCGATGATCAAAGTTGAAAGGGATGAAAATTATGTTCGTTACCCAAATATCAACTCCTTGGAAATCTATGGAACTAACCATAAACCGAGCACAACATCTCTTTCAATATGTTTGATCGCATTTCTTACTTATGGAGGGGTTCCAAAATATTTCTTCATTGAGCTTGTAATCAATGCTATAGAAAAAAATTCATAATGAACCTAAAGATGAAACAAAAGCTTGAAAAGCTGAAAAAAATGATGACCACATATTTCTTAGAATGTTATCATGTGGAATTCCTTTGCATGAATGAATGCTTATTGGATTGACCGGAACCACCCTTGGTGTACCATGAATGAAATGTGAAGCAACAACCTCAAAATAGGTATCTGACATATGTACATGCTCCTAGGGGTGATGCAAGGGAAACGTTATGGCTAGCTATATACATAGAGCCAATTGGAATTTACCTAGAACTAGGCCATTAGTCAGTCTCTTGATGTTGATAGGAAAGAGAGAGGAAAAGTGTATAAGCCCAATAGTTACAGAAAGATTCCCATGCTAATGGTAAAATACCCTAATAATTAAATATAAGGTTAGTCTATGTGTTGGATTTATGGTACCTTTATGTGTTGCATTTCACATGGTATTCAAACATTTATGATCATTCGACGTCCAATACTTGTATCCATTTCACTTAAAGGAATCAACTTATCTATGTGGAGTCATTTTTGGCTCTGTTTGATCCCTGTTGACTCAATCATAAAATGCAAGCTCCTAGGGACCACTTGATCAACTCAAAGCTTTATTAAAGTTGTTATTCTCGGTTTTTCATTATTGGTGCAGTGTTTATTTGTGATTAGTCATAGTTCGCATTTACAGTATGGTTCGCACTTATTTGTGGCTCTTTCTCTCATGTCTTGTAGCTCATGAATAGTATGGTTTTTAGGCATCATATAACTAAATTAAAGACTATATATGTGTATGAACAACCTTCCTTACATGATTATATGAATCCTATATTCCAAAGGTTACTTTAAACATGCATTCTTAATCTTTCACACAATCATCTAACTATTTGTATCCTACAATGAGCTTGCAACTTGACCGAATGCATTCCTTCATACTTTTCAAAGTATCGTTTCTATACAATATGGAATATATATTGATCCTATCATAATGCCTCTTCCAAGAACCTTCCAAGATGATGACTCTTAAAGGATCAAGATGATACATATTACCAAAATGAATTCCTCTAACATAATGTTAGACAATGTATGGATGAATATTTATGCAAAATAATGGCCCCCAAGCTTTTTATTCTTAAAAGACTAGATGATTTCAAGAAAATCAACCAAGTATTCTTTTAAACATGCTACTATCATATGCTCATATCCATATATGATGACCATGTCCCCATGAAATTAGAGAAACTTCGAGGTATTTAAGAAGTGTTTTAAATATTAAGTACAATATAATTGAAATTAACGTACAGTCTGTGTGATTATTTTAAACTAATGATAATATTGTTTTGCACAAAACGATGTATTCTATAGGCGTTTGTATGACCTAACCTTGGAAATTTATGGGCCCACCATTCACAGAAACTAGAAATACCAAAGTTCCAAGTTGAAGGATGAACTTATGAACATGATGGTTGGCATGTTCGGTGAGGGTACCCTCAACAAAATTGGAGTTACCTCGAAGGCAAGCTTACATTTAAAACATATGTGGGACTGGTATGGAAAGGACGATGTCGTATGAGTGCCCTCCAACAATTCCAGAGAGGGAGTGGAAATCCCTCGTGGTAGATGCAAATGAGAACGCGCTTCGAAAATAAGGGAAGACACCACCCGGACCAGGAAGGTATGAGGCACTTTTGATAATGTAATTATGATGCTTTATCATCATTGCGACACCTAATTAAGTTTTTCAATATTGTCAATATAGGCTCCCGGATACATCCAAAGCCAAGATGGATAGAATAGCTAAACATGGGCAACATCATCTTGGCCTGGGTGGTTACTCAAAACTGGCCGCAAAAATTGTAAGTATAAAAAACAAATATTTGTATCCAAATCATATATTCTTAATGATTTTAATTTAATATCACATAAGAAGAAAAAATTGTGTTCTCATGCAAAACAACAGGGGTCACGATTCAATGAGGTTTCCATATAGGAATACTTCAAGATTGATTACAAGCACGACTATCAAGTCATGGTTGAACATAGGACAATCTTGGCGTCTTCATAGTCTTCTCACACCCAACCTAACACTCAGGTAAATAAAAGCAACAAAGAACATTTATAAATTATTACTTTTACAATCTATTGGTTATTATTTTTGGCCGTAAAGTAATGTGCTTGATTGTAAAAAGAAGATAAGCAATGTAAATACAAAACACGAGCCTAGTGAAGGTGGAGTGCCTCTTGAAACAGATGTTCAGCTCGGTACTAGAGATATTTCATGTGTTATAAATAAATTGTAGTATGGATTACAATTCAAAATATTTAAATGCAAATGGTGTATTAATTATAACCTTTGTAATTTCTACTCCAAAGCATGTACAAGATGAGACCAGAGAAGAGGAGGAACATATGGCCACGTCTGAAAGTATTATGCGTCCCTCCAGTACCGAAGCAGGTAAATAACACTCTACTACTCTTTATTAATAAAACACTTGTAATAATAATAACTATAAATATGAATTTAACATGTCGGGAGCAAGGCATACATAGCCCATAACAGTTGAAGGGAAATATCAAGACGTCCTTGTGAAATACCTAAAAAGGAAAAAGAGACTGAATAATAAATTATTGTACTTGTTTATTTAGAGCCCGGTGTTTTAGTAGCACAATTTTTACTGACAGGTTGAATGCCTCATGGCATGTGCACATGTAAATTTTAACTATCTTAATAAAAAGTTGTGATTTTTCCATTGGAAAAAAATATAATGACCTTGTTTGTGTTCTTATCATCAGATAAATGCCAAAACAAAAATACTACAAGCATTTAAAATCATTTATAATTTTATATTATGTGTTATCACTCCACAATTTCCTCAGAGGTAGCAGAAAATTACCAGTATAACCTCAAACCAGTCTTTTAGATTGGGATTTGGCCCTACCAATCCAAAGAGGGATCTCTCTATGACTCAATTACTCAATGTCGCCACAATAAAAGGTCATTTATACACAGTGGCCAGATCTTCTATAAAAAATCCAATAGGTTTGGTTGGAAAACAAGGGAAAGAACCACTGGGCATGGAGTCACAAATTGGTTCCAAACAAGTTTTCCATATCTAGTGGTTAAAGCAAACAAATCTCATAAGCGAAATAAAAAATGTTTATTTAGACCTTATGATCATCAAGTTGTTAGATGTGTGTTATATTCTTTCTACGACTAGTCTCACGCGTTGTACATTGCAGCAAGTGCAACAGGGGGGCCACAAGGGGGGCGATAGCCAATAAAAGTTGGGCGGACCCAAGGATGGAGGGCAGACCCAAAGATGGTGTGCGGACCAACCCATGGTTTTGTGCATGGGTTTTACACATGGTTTTGGGCATGATGGTTTTCTGCCCATCGGAAGACCGAGCAAAGTTAGATCGGAAGGCAAAGAATACAATAAGATTGTGTCTCTCAAATTAATTATTGTTGAATGTATCATGGGAAGTTGCGTAGCTGTCAGGGAAAATTCTAGGAACTTTGTATCAATCTAAGTCAATGGTGAACAAATTGTTTCTGCAGAAAAAGTTGTATAATTTGAAGATGAAGGATGGAGACTCGGTAACAAAGCATCTGAACACCTATAATACCGTGGTAATCCAGTTGTCATAAGTTGCTATTAAAATTACAGATGAAGATAAGTGCATCAGTTTTTTGTGTTTTCTACCAAATTCGTGGGATAGTTTGGTTGTTGCTATAGGTAGGAATACAACTACCTTGAAGTTTGATGAAATAGTCTCATCTTTGTTGCCGAAGGAGATGAGATGGAAAAATATGGAGAGCCAGAATGGATATGCCTTTTATTGGAGAGGATGGTCCCAGAATGGAAATAAAAATAAGTCCTCTAGTGGGAGATATAAATCTAGAGGGAGATCTAAATCTCCAGGAAAATATGTAAAGGTGTGTTGGAAATGCGGAAATGAAGGGCACTACAAAAGGACTATAGATCTAAGGCTCTCGAGAAAGAAAAGGGATCTGATGATGCTCCTCCCGCAGAGGCAAAACCCACCTCAGATGAAGGTGGGGATGTGTACTTGGATTCTTCTTCAAGTACACATGTAGATCATGAGGCATGGTTGAGGGAGTGGTTCTACGAGTATGAGAAATATGATGGCAGTGATGTCTTCTCAGGGGATGACAGGAAGGCCAGAATCATCAAACATGGAAAATTCAAGTCGAAGTTGCAAGGTGGAAGGATTAGAACACTTCTCAATGTTCTGCATACTCCTGCATTGGCTATAATTCCGATTTATGTAAGCAAGATAGATGATGCAAGTGTAAAAACAATGTTCGAGAAAGATACATACAAGATGGTTCAGGGAGCACTAGTATTGATGCAGGGAGTTCATATTGGAACTTTATATAAGCTTTTGGGTACCACTTTTATTGATGGGTCCAACAATTTTGTGGTTCCTGACAGTGAAGCAGAAAATCTGCTGGTCTCTAGAGAAAAGACCATGTTATGGCATCAAAGGATTAGACATATTATAGAGAAGGGCCTTCAAATACTACATGGTAATGGTATGGTAGAAGGTATGTCTAATTTCTCTCTGGATTTCGATTTCTATGAACATTGTGTATATGGGAAGCAAAATCGGGTGAGTTTCCCCTCTGGTGCTGAGAGGGCGAAAGCGATATTATAGTTCATGCATAGTTATGTTTTTGGACCTGTATCGGTTCCATCAATGAGAAAGTATGTGTGCTATGTCTCATTTATAGATGACTTCTCAAGGAATACATGGATATATTTCCTCAAGAAGAAATGTGATTTCTTTGACAGGTTTAAATAATTTAAGGCTCTGGTGGAAAATCAGATAGAGAGGAAGATCAATTTGTTGAGGACAGATAATGGTGGAGAGTTATGCAAGAGGGAATTTGAAGAGTTATTTAAAAAGTGTGGTATAGCACAACAAAAGACTACTCCATGCACACCTCAGCAAAATGGAGTTGCAGAAAGAATGAACATGACTTTGATCGAAAAGGAAAGAAGCATGATGAGTGGTGTCGGGTTAGGACGGGAATTATGGGTAGAGGCAGTTGATATTGCATGTTACCTGGTTGACTTATCACCTTTATCAGCATTGAAGGATAAGACTCCACATGAGGTATGGACTAATAAGAAACCCTCTCTTTCACATCTGAGGTATTTGGTTGTGATGCATATGTACATGTTACAGAGGAGAAAAGAACCAAGTTGGATAGTAAATCTGAAAGGTGCATCTTTATTAGGTATAAGGATGGTTTAAAAGGTTACAAGATTTGGAACCCAGTGATCTAGGTGGATCGTACAGGTCCAAGTACAAGTGGCTTAAGTACAAAGGCTCAAAGCTAAAAGTGCCAAAAATGTGGAAAACTTTGTGTCAAGTTGAAGATCTCGTCTTTCTGATTCCAACGGCATAGAAGACACTCAATTCCGAGTCTGTATGAAGGAGTTAGGAGCAGTCAAAGTTTGAGGGTTGACTTGGTGATGTGGCAGCTTAAGGAGGCAAAAAATTTGTAGAAACCCGGCCACCAGATTCTGGCCAACTCTGGCTAGATTCCGGGCAAAATTGTGGGACGGTTAAATTGACTCCTTCAGTCAATTTCGAGATTGTTCAAAAAGGTGCAGTTGGTTTAAAAAATAAAAATAAAATTTGGAGGGCGGGTCATGACCCCCGCCCTACCCATCCAACGACCACAACAATTAAATATTAAATAAGGGGGGGGGGGGGGGGGTCGACGGCCATGACCCCACCATCCCCACACTTCACGGTAACGCTATATTAATATGGGTGGCGGGGGTTGTTAACCCCACTGCCAACCCAACTCACTCCTATTTACACGACGGTGCTGATAGGTTTATGGGGCGGGTTGCACAACGCGGGCCCAACCCCTCCCCACTTGCATTAAAATAATATGATGAATTTTTTAAAAAAGGTTTGTTCATTGAGTTATTAAAACAAAATGCCTTATTACGGAGGGGGCAGGGTTTGAGCACCCGACCCCCTCCCCCACATTATGGATCCTAACCAACTCAGCCAGTAGACTCCTTGGGGAGTTCACCCAACTTTTTATTATTTAAAATAGTTATTTCAAAAGTGCGCCCAGGCAGGCTAGGATTGACACGAAGTACGACACAGGGTGGAACCATGAGCGCTTTGCAGGAGGGGGGCGGAACCATGATCTGAGCCATTTCCAGAGGGGTCAGATTTTCACTTTCTTATAATCAGGCAAGTTTTATATGGATTCTGCACCTCTCGGCGCCACGAATCCAACAATGTTGTCCATTTCTTCATCATAGGTCTCCAATTTTTGGGCACTTTCAGCTATGGAGGTTGTTGGCCTGTGACTGCATGTAAAGTGGAGAAGGAGAAAGGAAGGGAAATCCTAGCTGTCAAAGAGCTTCAAAGGAATCAATTTTCCTTTCAATTCAATAAAAAGGGGAAAGTGTTGTTGATAATGTGTAATGGTGACCAAACTTCATTTATGCCTTCATTCATCTCGTTTATCCTCTTTACCTTCATCTACCCTCTTTTTCCTTTTTTTTTTTTCCATTTCTAAAGTCCCGTGCTACATTTATTTACTCGCATCTCCATCGATGCGATATATAGGGACCCACCTTCCCGCACAAGCCTTTATCGTAGACAATCCACTCCTTTACATTCAAAACCTTTATCGGCACTCAATTACTTTTCGCACCGCCAACCTCTCCACTCATCGCACTTCGTTCCCCGTAAGATTTAACATTTACCTCCCCGCACTTCGCACTTCGCAGAACATAACATTTAACCTTTTCTTCTCACACATAAATCTTGCAATCTGCGATGTGCAAGCAGCCCCACCTCCGTCCTGCCATCGCACTTCGCACATCGCCCTTTTTACCGTTTAACCTCCGCTTGCTCCCATATAAACTTTGCGATATGCGATCTATGGGCGCGGTCCCACCTATGTCTATGCCACATCACCTTCCTCGCCATCGCACTTCACACATCCCGCTTTTTAACATTTACCACCCTCTGTTTACATATAAACTTTCTGATACGCGATCTACGGACGCGGTCCCACCTCCACCTGTGCCACGTCACCTTTCCCGCCCTCGCACTTCGCAAAATATAACATTTAACTTTTGTTGTGCACACATAAATCTTGCGATTTGTGATTTGCGTGCAGTCCCACCTCCATATGCCACGTCACTTCTGCGCATCGCATATTTTATCAGTCACCTCCCGCCGTTTATAACAAACGCTCCCGATCTGCGATTTTCGATATGGATTTGGGACCCCACCTTCGCGCCATGTCATCAAGTCCCTTCCCTAGCCTCTATTCCACTCTTTTCAGTGTTAATAAGCCCTGCTAACTCCACTTTCATTTCCGCCATCCATGTCCGAAAATCCAGTTCCCGGTTTGCAATTCAAAAGATAGCATGAGCTTTTGGGTGGAGTATGCAAGTATGATTTATTAAGTTTTCTCAGGAAACCTCCGCTAATGAGCCAAGCACACGTAGTATGACTGGTCATTTCACATCTACTGAGTGGAAATCATGAGAATGAGGGAATGGAGGCATTCAAAAAGCAGGTGAAATTAAGTAATGGAAGGCCAGACCACCCACCTGTTCTCAGCCACTTCTCACCACTCTTAAATATTCCGGAATTTGGCCTGCATGACCAACTATTTTGTTTCTTTTTACTATTAGATAGTGATATTTTGCCGGTGAAATCTAGATTTCACCCAATTCTATTTTGATTCTCTGTTTATGGGAGTGATTGCTTGATGCACACTCTGCTAGTCAGTTAGGATATTTTTATTTCGCATGTGTGGATTGATCATGAGAATTTGATTCGATCATAAACCCTGAAAGAGAACTCTATATGTAGTGAGTTTCAAGATGAAAGAAAGGTTCTGGAATTTGGAATAATTTTGCTATAGTTTTGTATGATTGTGCTCCTTGTGCTCTGAGATACATATTTGGGAGATTTGTTTAAACTTAATATGATACAGAGCTGTTATTTGGATTCCAGATGAAGCAATGAGTAGTATGTATTTGTTTCCTTCTGTTATCAGTAATCTCCTTTTTATTTGGAATCATCTTTCATGCTATGATTCTTTGATGGTTCGTGTAATGTAGCTGTCGGTGGTCTGCAATTTTATTCATGAATTCGTGTATGTATAATGCTCATGTATTAATCTTGTTGCAGTCCCTTAATTCATGCTCCACGAACCTCTGTTGTTGTCCATATCTCCTTCATATCCGCTTCCTCTGAGTTCAGGAGGGAAAAATTCTTAATTTTCTTCAGCCTGTCTCTTGTGGGTTCCTTCTCCTTTTCTTTCTCAATGCTTCTGCATATTTTTAAAGCTTTCGCTCATTGTTTTATACTTGGCCCATCTAAAATCCATCAGCCTCACAGCCTCCTGAACCCTCTCACAGTATAGGGAATTTACATGAATCGACTCCAAGGTCTTCTCCATCCTTGAACCACCAAAACCATTATTCTCTTATTCCATATTTTATCATAGGCATTGTTATGGTTATCTACATTTAACCTCTGATTTTAAGATGTCCAAGGCACTGGTCTTTTGCAACTCAAGGTTGTCTCTAGGAGATACAACATATTTTTTGTGCTGTTGCCATGGATATGATCGAAGAAATATTTTTCCTGGGATACGACACTATCTTCACTCTTCAATTAGGTGAGCACGAAGGGTTGAGAGTTGCATATTCCTCACCTTGGCGACTCCACTGTAAAATAGTCCTAATCAGAAGTAATCTTGGATTTCATTAGGCCTCACACCAGATTTAGATCCACCATCTACCCCCACCTCTAATTCAGATGGCTGTGTTGAGTTTATTTTTGAACAAGTATGCCCCCTTGGCCCTCCCTCAACCTCTAAATGATATGCCAAAATATTATTTAAAACTCCTGCCTCAGTTCACCAAGGAAGATCGTAATTTTGCGCAGAGACATATTGAAAAATTCTGTGCCTTTGCTGAGAATGTAAATGTAGAACACTTAGATGTGGTATTAAGGCTTTTTGTCCAATCCTTGGAGGGAGAAGCCTAGAAATGGTTCAAATCTCTAGCCAACAACACAGTCCACACTTGGGAATAAATGGAAAATTTCTTCACATTGAAATGGGGAGAAAAGAGGGACCACGGATATGTCCTCACATAGTTCAATGCTCTCAAGAAGAAACATAATGAGGATGTAACAAAATTTATAAAAAGGTTCAATAAGCTCTATAATAACCTCCCCGCTGAAATAAAGCCTCCCCAAGTAGCTGCTAAGGTGGTCTTCACAGGAGCTTTCAAGCCAAATTTTTGGTTCACCTTAAGAGAAAGAAGATCCACATCTCTGGATCAGATCCAAACTGATGTGTTGGAGGTAGAAGAAAACTTTGCTTCTACTAGTAAGTTCAAGGGGAAGATAGAACATGAAGCTAGAAGAAAGAAGGGGGAGGAGGCTTCTACCTCAAATAAGGAGATGGAATTATAATAGCATAGAATCGAAGAGATGAATAAGTTGATCAAGAACCTCTCAAATAAGTTGGTTAAGCTTGAATCGGAGGCCAAGAATTCCCCTCCTCGTTCCAACCAAATGATTCCTAACCGGGGGTTTAATCTTCAATATCGGAGGCCCAATCTGCAGTTGTTGCAACAGGCCGAGGAAGTTACAAACAACTAAGAAGATCAATTCCTTGCCTACTCTGATGATGAGAAGGGTGAAACCATCTTGAAAGGGGAACAAGAAGAAGAGGAAGTCCCTCTAGAGGATGAAGAGATTGACAAATACTGCAGAAAGTTCGCGGATTTTATGCAGGCTCAACTCCACAAGAAGTATGACCTCAAGTCCTCCAGAAAGAGAACTTGAGGGCAAGAACAAAATGAAGAGTCAATATCAAGAGAACAAACCTCTCCTAGTCCTGCTAGTAAAGGGAAGAAGCTATTAGAAGAGTCAGCCCCTCATAAGGCCACTGCATCCACTTCCACAAAGCAAGGAGCTGATCCTCCCAAGGATAAGAAGCCCACATCTATACCCTTGAAACCGCTCGACCCTCCTAACGAGTAGTTCAAAGAAGCCATTACAGAAAAAGGGCCCACACCCTTCAATCTTCGAGAATAAAAACCCATGGTGGTTTTTGGACTGAATGTAGAGAATTAGCTTCTAGCCTATGTTGAAGAAGAGGGAGGTGAGCTTACCCTCCATGAAGAAGGAGAAGAGCAGGAGTATTTCCCAGAGGACAACACTAAAAATCAACAGCAGTCTGGTGATCCAAAAATAGAGGCAGCAGAGCTTAATTTTCTAGATGCACAAGAGCACCTTCAACTAGTAATGTTGTATTCATAGATTGAACACCAATCAAGTGTGCCCAATGAAAGCCAAGAAAGCTTTCCAAAAGAAAACCAATAAGTTTTTCCAATTGAAGACCACTAAAATATTCTTTCTGAGTGTAAAGAAGATCATAAAAAATTTTCATCATTAAGTTCTTCTTGGGATAATAAGGAGGAGTCACAATAGATTGTTACAAATCATGTTCCTTCACCCGAAATTAACGAGAGTTTGCAGCTCCCTTGTAAGCTTATGTGTGACAAAGAGAAAGACAAGGAACACTCAGATCACTTGACTACCGTGGATAGTAAGGAGAAACAATTCATTCCCTTGCTGTTCAAAGAGAATCAGTTTCAACACACTAGCAAAGCAGTAGTTTGGAATGAGGTTTTCTTTCCTGTTACAAATATTCTAGAAGATATTATGTTGCATGCTTCCACAATACTTTGTTCATTGTATTGCAGTCATCAGTAAAGGCAGAAGATGAGGTATGTATCAGGATGTTTTTTCCACCATGGCAAGGTAAGTTAAAAAATGGTTTGAGAATCTTTCAGCTGCTAGCATGAGAATTTTCCATCAATTCATGCAATTTTTCCTAGGTCGATGAGTAATCATGGGAAATGTCTTTCTTATCATAAAGGAGTGTGAACATTTAAAAAGACAGCCAGGGGAGACAGGACAATATTTTTCAGCAAAGTTCAATAAGGTGTATCGTTCAATGCCTGCTGATATAAGGCCACCCCTAGTAGTAGCTCTCTTGTAATACTCAGATACCTTTAATCTAGAGATGGCATTCCAAGTAAGAGAAAGAGACATTGCAACCCTTTAAAAAATGCAAAATATTGCATTTGATGTGGAGATGAACCTACTGAACAAAGAGGTGAAGTTTAAAAGAGAGGAAGAATTGATCCAGTTTGATTCTCCACCTTTATGCCTTAATTCATCTGATAAAATGTAAACATGTTCCGAGTTGTTTGAAGACATGGAGAACACATGTGTAGTACCAAGTTATGAGGTTAGATCAATTGGGTCATAATATTCAGAAATAGGTCAAGTGCATTTTGATCCAGTGGCTATATATATTGAAAAATTATTCATCACAAGGCCATCATACCTTTCTGTTGAAGCCTAGAAAATCTCTGCTTCAAACATTGGGGAAAACCACCCGGTCGGGACCTTAGGACAGCTCCTTATCCGTTTGGTATGGTGGCTCCGACTGGATTGAAAGGACCAGTTTCCTTATAACTAATGGGTTGGTGATGGGTTGATTTGGATGAGTGAAAATGGGACTAAATGACTGAAATGAAACTATCTAATTTAATCTAAATGCTGATAAAGAAATTCTAAAATTAACCCGGGTATCATATGTGAATACAACTTAAAATTATTCCAATTTAATAATAACCATAAAAATGTATTATCATTTAATTGAAATGTGCAGAAACAAATAAAGATAACTCTATTTAAGAAATTAAACAGAGTTATATTAACATATTGTATTCATCATTGTATATCATCTACATACACTTATGAAAGAAAACATTTCAATTATACTAAAAAATGATATATAAAGAAACGTTGTGAAAACCAAATATATATAAATGATAGCAAATTTTAAAGCGAATATCATATGACAAAAGAAATCAACAGTGAATAGATAAAAATACCTTATCCATCTTGAAAACTTTCAAATGAAATCTGATACTCTAATCCAGTAATTCGATGCAAAATCAAATCCAAGGTACAGAAATGCAACACTTTAAAGCTAATTCCGCATAAAATCACCAGATGTGATCCTTTATAAAATATAAGAGGCTGTGGAGTACAGAAATGTAATCTCCAAGTCAAAAATATTACAACTCAGGACCCCTTCTCCAATGCATGAGAGGGGTTTAAATATGACATTACATGAAAACATAATCCTACTACTACTGCTACAATCTATCAACTAAAAATAAAAATGCTATCTTTTGGGGAACTGATTCATTGCTTTTGCTTCTCGTTAAATGTAACCAAGTTGCAAATTTTCAGCATGTCCTGGACCTCCGATGGATGACTCATCTTGGAATGTAACTGTCCAGCGTATGTGGCATCAGAGAATTCTGGAATCAAACAATCAACAGCATTTGATAGAAATTTAATAGCTACTTGTTGATTGTGTGGCTTAATTAGATAAGTCCACATATTGTCCCAAGATATGGTTTGAAGCTTGTTGATCTGTTGACTTTTATTCATTATTTCTTCTTTCCATCCATCATGCTTCTAGCTCTTGATATAGTTCTCTCGGCTTTCATTAACTGATGTTCCCACTCTGTAAACATGATATTTTTATGTCTTTCTTCTATCTTAGGAAGATTAGCTTCTCTTCTTTTTGCTGTATCTTGCCAAGTAAGAAATTCAAAAATCTTTTCATCAGCTTCATCAATTTCTTGCCTGAGAGTAATCATGTCCCGGATCAAGGATGATGTGATATCACAAAATGGTTCTGCTTGTGTTAATTTTGTACAAAATTCATTTAACTGCTGAGACAACAGTTTATTGACTTCAAGAGCCTCGGATTTGAATTCACTCAATTTAGGGAAATCCTTAAACTTATCTAAAGCTGCTTCAAATTCTTTTTCTTGCATAATCTTCGTATTCTTCTCATTTTGCAACAAACTTTGCAGTTTGGAAATTTCTTGATTCAACTGTTGTTGTTTGCTTAAAGCATGTTCATCAACTTTCTTCTTTTCTGTGGCAAGCTGTTCTTCTAGCTCTTTAGATCTGAGCTCTTGATCTTGTAATTGTTGTTCCAATTGAGCAATCTTCTGCTGATTTTCATTAGCTTGTTCTTCAAGTAAAGCTATATGGAGATCTTTTTGGGTCATTAACTGAGAAACCTCTGCAGCCTTATCTATTTTCGCAGCATTGTATGCTCCTGCATATTGGGATAACTTAGTGAGATCCTCAGATGGATTGACTTCAGTATTCTTGTAAACAATATTCATGAACTCCTCCTGTGAAGTAGAAAACATGTCCTGATCCATCTTCCTTCTTTTTCTCTATTTTTTAACAACAACCTTATGTTTAGGGCTGTAGAATACATCCAAAGGAGGGATCTCCTCAATTTTCAACACAATTTGTCTTGTAGGATGTTCAGGAATGATTTCAACATCCTGATCTTCTGGCTTTTTCTCTTCAGGATTATCTTGCAGTCCTAATTGATGAGCAAATTGATTATATTGTTTCAACAATTGTGAGGAAACATTAGGATCAACAGAGTCTACTATTTTCTCAGTGGTTTTGTTTCCTCCAAGTTGTGTATCTGTTTTCTCTGTATTTGTTTCCTGTTCATTGGTTTTGCTGCCTGATCTTTCTTTTTGATTATGCACATTAGTATCAGTACTTGTGCATTCTTTCTTTGTTTGAGCTGTGGACTGCTGATCAGTATTTACATCGGATTTGCCATCAGTGCTCACCTTTTCAGTATGTATAACAGGATCATTTCCTATTACTTCCTTTTGTATCTGTGCAATGGGCTGGTCAGTAGCTGATTGTGTAGTGACCTTACTGGTAGATGTTTCTCCTGCTGTTTTGCTAGATGTATCCTCTGTTTCTGACCCTTGTATAGGAACTCTCAATTGGTCTAGAGGAACTTTCAACAATCTTTGACTTCTAAATAGCATAAATTTATTCATTTCTTATTTCTGGAATTTGGACTTGGCCAAATTATAAACTTGAGAAAAGTCATTTAATGAAACAAACAAATCATCAAATTCATCCGGTTCATGCTCGAACCGAGCAATCGAAATTGAAGAAGTAACATTAAAAGCTATCTTTTGTGGATCATACTGTCTCCCTGGGATTGTTGCCAATTTAAAACCCTTTATTTTGGCGACTTCCTTTTCTACATGCTTGAAGTCATTCAAAGTAAAATGTCCACAATTGAATGGAAACGAAGGCCGCATTCTTTTCTTACTATTGTTCAGAGATCTGGACATTCCTTCAACTGTCAATTGATAGGAGATTTCCTGGGCTAGAAGTTTATCTGGAACAAAAAAAGGGAGAACATGGGGTTCCACAATACTCCCGAAAATCCTGACATACGTGAATTTTTCCTCTCCAAACCAATCTCCTATTGAGGATAAGTCAGTTTTAGCTTTGTCGGAGAATCTAGGGGGAAAGAGATTGAAAATGGTTTGAAAGACTGGAATAAGGAAACCATGACATATTCTATACACATGATCTTTGAAATGAACTTTCCAAAGGAGTTTATGATATATATGAATTGGAGTGGGATCTTTGGCAGTCCATTTCCATCTTAACAAGGGAAACTCAGAATTAAAACAAAGAGCGTCTAGAATATAAGCACAGAAGAAAAAGGGAGTGGTATTTCCAGTGGTTTTATCTTGTCTATATTCGAGTATCCTATTAGCTATCCTATCAGAAAGAATAACAGCCCAATCCATAATTTCAGAATTGACAGCAGCTAGGATTAAAGGAACCATTTGTATAGAAAACCTAGCAGAATTGTTATTGCCAAATAATCTACACATCATGGCAGCGACATAGCAGTATGGGGGTGAAAGAGAATCTACTGAATACATACCGGATGATTCATTTTTGTGCTTTTCAGGATTTTTCCTCCATTCTTTGATAGGTTCAGATTGAACTTTATTACTGTCAGCAAACTCTTTGACAAATTCTTTGTTATAAACCTTCTGCGGATCAGGAAGATGATACATTGCCTTAATGTCTTCTGCTTTAAATGATCCAAAAGATGCTCCAGAAGCTGAAATAAACATTCTGTCCTTTATTTTCACATTATCGATGACCCATCGAATTACATCATAATAAGGAATGATGCTTACTCTGGTTGCAATTCGATGTAGAAATGAATTTTCAAGTGTTCTGTCAGTAACCTCAGAGTCAGAATCTGAGGTATCTTCATCAGGAACTGATACCTTTGTTATTGTGACTTTAGGGTTTTCACTCTCCAATAAATTATAAACTCCTTCCCATGTCATTCTGCCGAGCCCTTGACATGACGTATCCGTAACTAGTCTCAGGTTTGCTGGCTTTTCCTTTGAAACTGTAGGAATCTTGACAAACTTAGCGGCAACAACAGTCTTAGTTCTCCTCGCTCTCTTCGACATTTATGTGTCTGATATTGTTTCCCTCTGTCTACGAATGAAAGGATTTGGTGTTCTTTGATTTTGCAAGGCAATAAGCTCTCAGTTGTGATAAACAGGTAATTGAAAAGAACGATTATAAAAATTATGGGTTCATGATTCATTATTTATTGAATCCGTGTAACACTTAAATATTTTGTTTGGGTCACACTCACGTATTCAAAACAGAATCGTAAGCCAATATCGTTTGATTTGCTATTCAATGTTGATCGTACTTTTTGGAGTTTTAACGCTTGTGAAAATAATATTAAATTACCTATTATGAACTCTTCCGATGTGACAAGTATATAATATATGAATAACAATCACATCGGAAGTATTCAAATGGTGTATAAATATCACAATAAAGATTTCTCCGATTTCCGATTGTGTTTACAAAAGTTCTCTGATTTCCGATTTGCAATTACGAACTTCTCTGATTTCCGATTGCGATATGGTGGGGTCCACCATATAGAGATTCTTCTCATTTAAGCGAAACAAATGTTTATTTCCTTTTGAAAAGTGTTTTTATAATAAAGCACGTCGCATCGGGGAGTTTTCAATTGACCAAAAAGAATTTATTGAAAGTGCCCCGATCACGCGATTGCGATTGATCGCATCGCATCGGAGATATGTGAATGAATAACTTAAATCCTTTGCGATTGGACTAATCGCATCGAAGATTTTGAACATGTATGTAAAACTTCTCTCAAAGATTTTTCCGATTTCCGATTTCCGATTACTGTTCATGGGACTTTTGCAATTGATTTATTTTCTATAATAAAGTCTTTTATATTAGATCGGATCGGAAGTTTTTTTTTGAATGTTGTATTTGTTTGTACACACTTGGTAACAAAGATATGCAATGAGTCATTCAAAACAATGAATCTTTATTTCTAAGTCTTTTATTCCTATATTAAAAGAAGAAAAAAGAGACCCTATTTCTAAATGAATTTTATTCTTAAAATTTTGGAAAAAAGGGAGGGTTTTTGTACAGTACAACAATTGGCGATTCACTGAAAGAAACAGTTATCTCTGAAAAAATAAAATAAATACTATATTTCTAGTAAGTAAAGATTTTTATAGATAATGAAAACTATCTTAGGATAATAAAAAATAAAATCTAACTATGAAAAAGAATAAAAATTACCTACAATTTCTTTCTAATTTCTTGAGAATAAAAACATTTTTGGGTTATCTCAAGCTTTGATTGGTGTTAATAATGAAGTAAGTGGATTTCTCCAAGTCTGGTTTTTTATAATATACTCTATTGTCATAGGCATTGCCTCTGCTGCCTGCAAACGTTCATAGTCTCGACAGAGTTACCGTTTAACCATTAACTTATTCATTGTCCCATCCAACTAAAATTATGACTTTTTAAAAGATAAATTCATAAGACATTTTATCTCATGTTTTTGTCTTTTACTTATTTTTTTACTTTTAAGAGCCATTGTTCTGGTTTGGTAGCGAGTTAATAACAATGTCATTCACTAGTTGTAATTAAACTGAACAAGCTGGCTCGTGATGAGACCCCTTGTCTTATATTTATAAGCCGTTACCCTGTTTTGATATGCAGTATTGATAATGTCAGTTTTATCACTTCTTATGAACATGGTAAGCAGGCTCGTGATGAGACCTCTTATCTCTTAAAATTTTCATATAATTTCTTAGAATTACATTCTAAAAAATCACAACTTAAATGGATGGGGTGAAATAGTTATATCCTTAAGAATCAATGGATGACAATTTTCAAAGTGTCTTGAGTACCAAGACTTTGAATTTTTTTTTACTTTTATAGATAACCTTTCTCTGCTCAATAAACTTATAATGATTTACATTTTCCTCAAGTTTTCAAAAAATTATGCAAATAATTGAAATAATCTTTCAAATTTTAACATCTTATTTTAAACTATCCAAAAACTGTGATCATCTCTTTAAAAATTCTTATTTACACAAAATAAATATTTATAATATTCTTCCTAAGAAATTTTCTTAAATAGTAAATAGTCAATTAGAGACTTATTAACAACCTTTATTTGCAAAACAAAAAAAAAACTTTGCAGAAAGGAATATGTACAAGTAAGAATGGGTTACCTCCTTATGAAAAGAATTTCTTCAAGACAAGCCCATTTACAGGAAGAGATTCTCTCTTTCCTGTTAAATCTTGGAGTATGAATGTATTTGAGCCTATCTTTTTAGCAATCTGAAATGGTCCAAGCCACATTTTCTGAAACTTGGTATGCTTACCTTTTTCTTCATGTGCTTTATCCCATTTCAAAACAAGATCACCAATTGACAAAATCTTTGAGCTGGTAGAACTTGCATCAAAAGAAGATTTTACAAGTTGTTGATGTTTATCATGAATAGCTTTTGCTTTATCTCTATTTTCTTCTAGTTTAAGGATTTGATCATATCTCAATTGAATGGATGAAGAAGGATTTTCTTCAATAAATTGCACTAGAGCTAATGATGGAAGAGCTAAATTTGATAGCATCACAGCTTCTTTTCCATAAACCAAATTGAAAGGTGAAGTTCCTATTGAAGCTTTTTGAGTAATACGATCAACCCATAGTGCAAAAATTAAAGACTTGTGCCAATTCTTTTGATTTTGATCAATGTTCCTTTTAATGATTTTGATAAGATTTTTGTTAGTGGATTCAGCCAAACCATTACCTTGTGGATAATAATTTGCTGAATATTTCAATTTAAAACCTCTTTTTATTGCAAATTCCATTATACTGTTTCCAGAAAAATAAGATGCATTATCAAAGACAAGAGCGTTAGGTACACCAAACCTGGTTATGATGAATTGATCTATGAAATCAATAATTGCATCAGAATTGGCTACCTTCAAAGGGATTGCTTCTACCCATTTCGTAAAGTAATCTGTTGCTGTAAGGATGTATTTGTGTTGTTTGGAAGAATGAGGTACTATCTCACCAATAATTTCAAGCCCCCATTGCTCAAATGGTTGCTCAATATTTACTGGTTGCAAAGGAAAAGCTGGTTTCTTTTGTCTTCCACTAGCAGTTTGACAAATTTTGCACTTCCTCACATAATCATGCGTATCTTTAAAAAGGGTAGGCCAGTAATAACCAGCATGAATTATTTTGTGAGCTGTGGTATCACCTCCAAAATGACCTCCTGCTGGTCCATCATGCAATTCCCGCAACACCTTTTCAGCTTCAGTCTTTTCAAGACATCTTAATAGGATTGAATCATAATTCTTTCTGAATAACACATTATCAATGATCTCATATTTAATAGCCTTCAATCTTAAAGCATGTTTGTTCTTATAGCTGAGATTAGAAGGAGCATACCCATTTTTCAAGTAATAGATAAGATCAGCATACTAAGATTCAGAATCTGTAATACTTATCTGACTAACTTGAATATCATTGTTTGGATCTTGATTTTCTGGTATGTTATGAGCTCCTGCCAATAATCTGCAAAAACCTTGTCCTCTAACAATCTTAGCTGGTTTAATATCAATATCATATTCTTGCAAGGTTGTTACCCAGTTAGCTCTCTTTTCTCCTACTTCTTTTTGAATTAATAATTGCCTCACTGCAGAGAATGGGACAATGATTTTTGTATGTGTTTTCAAGAGAAAAGGTCTGAAATGTTTGATTGATTTAAACACGACAAAGGCTTGTTTTTCAGCATCGGAATAATTAAGCTCAGCTCCTTGTAGATTTGAGCTAAAGAAAGAAATTGGTGCCTCAATTTTCTGATCATTGAGCTGTGTTAAAACAGCTGCATAAGATGTTTCGGTGGCCAAAGTATACAAAGTAAAATCTTTATAAAAATCAGGGGTATTCAATGCTAGTGCATTAATGATTGGTTGTTTGATTGCCTCAAAGGCTTCTTTCTCTTTATACCCCCATTTGAATACTGAATTTTTCTTGATCATATTTTGCATAGGTAAAACAATTTGAGAGAAATCGGGAATGAATCTTTTTACAAAATTGATCTGCCCAAGAAATGATTGCATGGATTTTTTGTTATGAGGTAAAGAAATATCAGAAATTTCTTTCACTCTATCTAGATCAATATATATACCATCTTTTGACACAACAAATCCTAAGAGTTTTCCTTCATCAAGAGCAAAGAATGATTTCTTTGGATTTAAGGAAATACCAAACCTTCTACATCTTTCAAATATTTGCTTTAGATCATGTAGATGATTGGCTCTCTTTTTTGAAAATAATGTTATGTCATCAAGATAAATAACAACTGATCTATTGATCAGACCTTTAAATGCTATGTCCATGGCTCTTTGGAAAGTTGTTCCTGCATTTATTAGACCAAAAGACATTTTCTGATAAGCATAGGTTCCCCATTTGGTTCTGAAAGTTGTTTTCAATCTGTCATTTGGATGAACTAAAACTTGATTATAGCCTGAAAATCCATCAAGAAAGGACATGAGTTCAGAACCAGCTACCTTTTGAAGTATCTGTTCCATGGTTGGCAATGGGAAATTGTCTTTTAAACATGCCTTGTTTAAATTTCTAAAATCAATACAGATTCTTATATCACCATTCCTCTTCCTTACAGGTACCATATTGGAAACCCAATTGGAATGCCTTACAGGAAAAATGATTTTGGCTTTTAAAAGTTTATTAAGTTCTGATTTGATTTGACCTTCGAGATTTGGATGAATCTTTCTTAACTTCTGTTGAACAGGTTTCATATCAGGAAGCATTGGAATTGTGTGTTGAATAACAGAAGTATCATACGTTTTTAAATCATTATAATTCCAAGCAAAGATATTTTTATACCTACTCAGAAGTTTAATGAAAGCATTCCTTTCCTCTGGAGTTAAATTGAGTCCTAAATTAACGTTTTGAGGATTAGAGTCAGATCCAAGATTTACTAATTCAAACTTCAAAGTGGAACTTTGAAGTTTAGCATTGGTAACTTTCTTGAATCTGTCTTTTATATCATATAAGTCCTCCAACTTAACAACAGATTTCAGAATGGAATTTCCATTACCTTTTGAGGCAACTTGTAAATCATGATCATCCTCATCAATCATTTGTTCATCATATGATTTCTCTGAAGTCATGAAATTCAAAATGTCTTGATTATGATAGAATACTCTCCAATTTGTGACATTATCTGGGACAGATGGGCGAAAAATTAATTCTACTGAAAATCTATCAGGACTGCAATCTTCAGCAGGAAGGAGTTTGGATGCAACATTAGCTAACAAATCAGCTGATGTATTTTGATTCCTAAGAGTAGAAGAAATATTGAATGCTAAAAAATGAGTGGTAAGATCTTGCACTAGGGTTTGATAGTGTTTAAGATGTCCTGAAAGGCAATGGATAGTATTCCTAACTTGTTTTATGACAATTTCGAAATCGCCAAAGACTTTCAAGTATTTAACATCTAACCCTATAGCTTTATAAAGTCCTTGAATCAAGGCTTCATATTCTGTAGTATCGTTTGTACACTCAAATTCTAACCTACATGATAGCATGGTTTTCTCTCCATCTGGATCAATTAAGATGCATCCTGCTCCAGCTCCATCATTAGATTTTGATCCATCAAAATATAATGACCAAAATAAAGATTTATCTATTGGCTTATCTACAATTACATCAAAAATATTTACAATTATGGAAGAATCAGATTGTGAAAAATTTTCTATTTGAAAAACAAAATTATTTACAGAAAAGGGTGATTGTGGTGCTTTGAAGTTCCCAAGGAATGACTCAGCAGAATAATCTCCAAGAATATTGTTGTTGAAAGCCACAGGTTCATTAGATTGTTCAAATTCAGTGACAGTGTGCATCATATGTTTTTCTCGTTCAACTTTGATTTGATTTGGTTTCCCTTTGGAAGGAAGCCACATATGTGAATAATCAGTTGCGATATAACCATTAAGTTTTGCAGACCAGTCCCTGCTTAAGACTAATCCATAGAATTCAGGAATATCTGCAATCAAAATATCAATTCTTTGGACAATCCTAGGATCAGAAGCTAGTCAGATAGTAACTGAATTGATTTCCCCTACAACTTGCACTTTAGAGCGATCCAATTGAACTATGTGAACTGCCGATTTTTGTGGTTCAATATTCAATTTGGCACAAACAAAAGTAGGCATTATATTAGAGGATGCTCCATAATCGATTAAACAATTATGCAGATTCTTATTATACATTTCATAAGTTAAAAGAAAAGGAGGAGTCTGAGAATTTGATCTTTCTCCAATGAGCACAGTATCAGTAGCATCTACTTTGTCTAGTGGCTTACCAGTTCCTTTAGCTGCTTTTGCAACTACACCACTTGGTAAAGGAGCAATTGGTGTAGCATTTAATTATTTTAGTAGCAACTTCTGCTAGTTTTTTAGTTTGCTGAGTTCATGTAAGGAAATATTGGCTTTAATCTTTTTCATGTCTTCAACAATGCTATATTCCATTGGATCTGATACCACCAAAGTCTTTTATGTTGATGTAGGAGGATTAGAAGAAGATGGCTAATTTTGAGTAGGTAATGGAGAAGTTTTCTTTGCAGGGGATTTGTCTTTGGTACTTGGAGTTGTAGTTTTCTTTTTAAGAACTGTTTGTACAGGCTCCGATGTAGATTTACTCCTAGTACTTACAGGCATGGCTTCTTGATCTACCTCACTATCAGAATTAGGGAGAATAAAATCCCACATTCCATGCAATTCAGCTATTTCTTCATTCTCTTCTTCTTCATCTGATACTAGAGATGTATCTTCTTCTTCTTCTTCTTCTGATTCTGCATTAGAGATTGAATTGGGAGGTTTAGTTTCAACTTGATTTCTTTTGAAATTTCGGAATGGTTTTTTGGTAGAAGTTTCAGCTACTTGTTTTTTTATTTCAACCATTTCATTCGACATGGTTTTAAGAACTTTCTGTAAACCTTCCATGTCGTATGGGTCTTTGGCTTTTTTCCTCGAATCATCTTTGAAACTGACCTTCTTGGATTTCCTTTCCTCAATGGCATTTTTCTTTTCTAGAGAAATAATGCGTTTTTCTACTGCAATAGCCTCTTTCATATTCTCGGCTAATGTAGGTTTTGCAGCTCTATCTACAAAAATTGCTATGTTTGAGGGCAAAGCAGTTATGTACCATTCACTTCTGACTTGTTCACTAGGCCTTGAATCTGTGTGAATTTTGTTCAAGAGTTTGTTGAATCTAGCGTTGAAATCTTTAATGGGCTCCTTGGGTTCCGTCTTCAAATTTGAGAGATCGTTGATTAAAGTAGCTATTGATCTGTCATCTCCAAATTTGGTTAAAAAATGATCTGCAAAAATGGCCCAACTTGTTATGGATCCTGAAGGTAATGAAAAGTACCAGGATCCTGCTGCCCCTTGAAGAGTATAAGGGAAAAGTCTGACTACAACATCTTCTTCTACGACTCCATTTAAATTTACAGCCAGCATAAAGTTATTGATGTGTTCTTCAGCTTGAATGTTAAGATCTGGACTAAACTTTGGAAGCCATTTTCCAGGATTGTCAGGTAAATCATGTAAAGGTGCATGCATGTTGACAGCCCCTGGACTGACCCATGGTCTCTGTGCCATTATTGTAACAACTGTTGAAGGAGTAGTAGAGACTGGTGATGTTGGAGCAGAAGTTGTTGGAATAGATGATGTTGAGATTGATGATGATTGAGAAGATGATGTAGAAACAACTACACTTTGTTGAGTTGGGGTTTCGGAAACAGGTGGTTGAATATGAGATGAAGAACTTATATCACTTTCTGATTCCGATGGAGTTCTTTTTGTCTTGACTCTACTAGGTAAAGGGAATTGTTTTGGAGGAATACCAAGTTTTTCACTTTGTAGCCTAGTAAGAGGTTTTGAAGGAACAAATTTTGAGCTTACACTACCTTCAGATATTTCAGACTCATCTAGAGATAATGAGAATCCTTTCAATTTATGGATTAAATCTTGTACTTCAGGAGACTCAGGATTTTGGTTGTCCGATTGTTTTGAAATTTTGGTAGTGGGTGTCTGAATATTCTTCTCAATTCCTTCTATAGGATTTTGTAATTCAGAAGAAATTGAAGAAGTTAATGAGGGTGTTTTGCTCTCATAATGGCTTGTGGATAAATATTTACTTGCCATTCATATCTCATGCCCTCCTTCTAGCGCCAAAAATGTTGAAGCCTAGAAAATCTCTGCTTCAAACATTGGGGAAAACCACCCGGTCGGGACCTTAGGACAGCTCCTTATCCGTTTGGTATGGTGGCTCCAACTGGATTGAAAGGACCAGTTTCCTTATAACTAATGGGTTGGTGATGGATTGATTTGGATGAATGAAAATGGGGCTAAATGACTGAAATGAACCTATCTAATTTAATCTAAATACTGATAAAGAAATTCTAAAATTAACCCAGGTATCATATGTGAATACAACTTAAAATTATTCCAATTTAATAATAACCATAAAAATGTATTATCGTTTAATTGAAATGTGCAGAAACAAATAAAGATAACTCTGTTTAAGAAATTAAACAGAGTTATATTAGCATATTGTATTCATCATTGTATATCATCTACATACACTTATGAAAGATAACATTTCAATTATACTCAAAAATGATATATAAAGAAACGTTGTGAAAACCAAATATATATAAATGATAAAAAATTTTAAAGCGAATATCATATGACAAAAGAAATCAACAGTGAATAGATAAAAATACCTTATCCATCTTGAAAGCTTTCAAATGAAATCTGATACTCTAATCCGGTAATTCAGATGCAAAATCAAATCCAAGGTACAGAAATGCAACACTTTAAAGATAATTCCACATAAAATCGCCAGATGTGATCCTTTATAAAATATAAGAGGCAATGGAGTACAGAAATGTAATCTCCAAGTCAAAAATATTACAACTCCGGACCATTTCTCCAATGCATGAGAGGGGTTTAAATATGACTTTACATGAAAACAGAATCCTACTACTACTGCTACAATCTATCAACTAAAAAACAGAAATACTATCTTTTGGGGAACTGATTCATTGCTTTTGCTTCTCGTTCAATGTAACCAAGTTGCAAATTTTCAGCATGTCCTGGACCTCCGATGGATGACTCATCTTGGAATGTAACTGTCCAGAGTATATGGCATCAGAGAATTCTGGAATCAAACAATCAACAGCATTTGATAGGAATTTAATAGCTACTTGTTGATTGTGTGGCTTAATTAGATAAGCCCACATATTGTCCCAAGATATGATTTGAAGCTTGTTGATCTGTTGACTTTTATTCATTATTTCTTCTTTCCATCCATCATGCTTCTAGCTCTTGATATAGCTCTCTCGGCTTTCATTAACTGATGTTCCCACTCTATAAACAGGATATAATTATGTCTTTCTTCTATCTTAGGAAGATTAGATTCTCTTCCTTTTGTTGTATCTTGCCAAGTAAGAAATTCAGAAATCTTTTCATCAGCTTCATCAATTTCTTGCCTGAGAGTAATCATGTCCTGGATCAAGGATGATGTGATATCACAAAATGGTTCTGCGTGTATTAATTTTGTACAAAATTCATTTAACTGCCGAGACAACAGTTTATTGACTTCAAGAGCCTCGGATTTGAATTCACTTAATTTAGGGAAATCCTTGAACTTATCTAAAGCTGCTTGAAATTCTTTTTCTTGCACAATCTTCGTATTCTTCTCATTTTGCAACAAACTTTGCAGATTGGAAATTTCTTGATTCAACTGTTGCTGTTTGCTTCAAGCCTGTTCATCAACTTTCTTCTTTTCTGTGGCAAGCTGTTCTTCTAGCTCTTTAGATCTGAGCTCTTGATCTTGTAATTGCTGTTCCAATTGAGCAATCTTCTGCTGATTTTCATTAGCTTGTTCTTCAAGTAAAGCTATATGGAGATATTTTTGGGTCATTAACTGAGAAACCTCTGCAGCCTTATCTATTGTCGCAGCACTATATGCTCCTGCATATTTGGATAACTTAGTGAGATCCTCAGATGGATTGACTTCAGTATTCTTGTAAACAATATTCATGAACTCCTCCTGTGAAGTAGAAAACATGTCCCGATCCATCCTCCTTCTTTTTCTCTGTTTTTTAACAACAACCTTATGTTTAGGACTGTAGAATACATCCAGAGGAGGGATCTCCTCAATTTTCAACACAATTTGTCCTGTAGGATGTTCAGGAATGATTTCAACATCCTAATCTTCTGGCTTTTTCTCTTCATGATTATCTTGCAGTCCTAATTGATGAGCAAATTGATTATATTGTTTCAACAATTGTGAGGAAGCATTAGGATCAACAGAGTCTACTATTTTCTTAGTAGTTTTGTTTCCTCCAAGTTGTGTATCTGTTTTCTCTGTATTTGTTTCCTGTTCATTGGTTTTGCTGCCTGATCTTTCTTTTTGATTATGCACATTAGTATCAGTACTTGTGAATTCTTTCTCTGTTTGAGCTGTGGATTGCTGATCAGTATTTTCATCGGGTTTGCCATCAGTGATTTCTTTTTGAATATGTACAATCAGATAATTTCCTATTGCTTCTTTTTGTGTCTGTATAATGGGCTGGCCAGTAGATGACTGTGTAATGGCCTTATTGGAAGATGTTTCTTCTGTTGTTTTGCCAGATTTATCTTCTGTCTCTGCGTCTTGCATAGGAACTCTTAGTTGATCTAGAGGAACTTTCAACAATCTTTGCTTTCTGAATAACATAAATTTATTCATTTCTTCTTTCTGAAATTTGGACTTGGCCAAAGTATAGACTTGAGAAAAGTCATTTAATGAAACAAACAAATCATCAAATTCATCCGGTTCATGCTCGAATCGAGCAATCAAAACCGAAGAAGTAACATTAAAAGCTATCTTTTGTGGATCATACTGTCTCCCCGAGATTGTTGCCAATTTAAATCCCTTTATTTTGGTGACTTCCTTTTTTGCATGGTTGAAGTTATTCAAAGTAAAATGTCCACAATTGAATGGTAACGAAGGCCACATTATTTTCTTACTATTGCTCAGAGATCTGGACATTCCTTCAACTGTCAATTGATAGGAGATTTCCTAGGCTAGAAGTTTATATGGAACAAAAAGAGGGAGCACATGGGGTTCCACAATACTCCCGAAAATCCTGACATACGTGAATTTTTCTTCTCCAAACCAATCTCCTATTGAGGATAAGTTAGCTTTGGCTTTGTCGGAGAATCTAGGGGGAAAGCGATTGAAAATGGTTTGAAAGACTGGAATAAGGAAACCATGACATATTCTATACACATGATCTTTGAAATGATCTTTCCAAAGGAGCTTATGGTATATATGAATCGGAGTAGGATATTTAGAGGTCCATTTCCATCCTAACAAGGGAAACTCAGAATTGAAACAAAGGGCGTCTAGAATATAAGCATAAAAGAAAAAGGGTGTGGTATTTCCAGTGGTTTTATCTTGTCTATATTTGAGTATCCTATTAGCTATCCTATAAGAAAGAATAACAGCCCAGTCCATAATTTTAGAATTGACAGCAGCTAGGATTAAAGGAACCATTTGTATAGAAAACCTAGCAGAATTTTTATTGCCAAATAATCTACACATCATGGCAGCGGCATAGCAGTATGGGGGTGAAAGAGAGTCTACTGAATACATACTAGATGATTCATTTTTTTTCTTTTCAGGATTTCTCCTCCATCCTTTGATAGGTTCAGATTGAACTTTATTACTGTCAGCAAACTCTTTAATAAATTATTTATTATAGACCTTCTGTGGATCAGGGAGATGATACATTGCTTTGAGGTCTTCTGCTTTGAATGATCCAAAAGATTCTCCAGAAGCTGAAATAAACATTCTGTCCTTAATTTCTACACTATCGATGAACCATTGAATCACATCATAATAAGGAATGATGTTTGCTCTAGCTACAATTCGATGTAGGAATGAATTCACGAGTGTTCTTTCAGTAATCTCAGAGTCGGAATCTGAGTTATATTCATCCGGAACTGATACCTTTTCTATTGTGACTTTAGGTTTTTCACTCTCAATCAGATTATAAACTCCTTCCCATGTCATTTTGCCTAGCCCTTGACACGATGTATCTGTAACTAGCTTCAGCTTTACTGGCTTTTCCTTCGAGACTGTAGGAGTCTCAACAAACTTAGCGGCACCAGCAGCCTTCATTCTCCTTGTTCTCTTTGACATTTCGATATCTGGTATTTTTTCCCTCGGTCTGCGAATGAAAGGATTTAGTGTTCTTTGATTCTGCAAGGCAATAAGCTCTCAGTCGTGATAAACAAGCAATTGAAAAGAACGACTATAAAAATTATGGGTTCATGATTCATTATTTATCGAATCCATGTAACACTTAAATATTTTGTTTGGGTCACACTCACATATTCAAAATAGAATCATAAACCAATATCGTTTGATTTGCTATTCAATGTTGATCGTACTATTGGAGTTTTAGTGCTTGTGAAAATAATATTAAATTACCTATTATGAACTCTTCCGATGTGACATGTATATAGTATATGAATAACAATCACATCGGAAGTATTTAAATGGTGTATAAATATCACAATAAAGATTTCTCCGATTTCCGATTAGATGGTGGTATATCACATCGGAGACTTTCAGTTGAAAATAATTACCAATGGTTTTCTTCGATTTCCGATTGTGATATGGTGGGGTCTACCATATAGAGATTCTTCTCATTCAAGCGAAACAATTGTTTATTTCCTTTTGAAAAGTGTTTTATAATAAAGCGCGTCGCATCGGGGAATTTTCAATTGATCATAAATAATTTATTATAAGTGTTCCGATCATGCGATTATGATTGATCGCATCGCATCGGAGATATGTAAATGAATAACTTAAATCCTTTGTGATTGGAGATTTGCGATTGGACTAATCACATTGGAGATTTTGAACATGTATGTAAAACTTCTCTCAAATATTTTTCTGATTTCCGATTTCCGATTACTGTTCATGGGACTTTTGTAATTGATTTATTTTCTATAATAAAGTATTTTATATTTGATCGGATCAGAAGTTTTTGAATTTTGTATCTGTTTGTACACACTTGGTAACAAAGATATGCAATGAGTCTTTCAAAACAATGAATCTTTATTTATAAGTCTTTTATTCCTATATTAAAAGAAGAAAAAAGGGACCCTATTTCTGAATGAATTTTATTCTAAAATTTTGGAAAAAAGGGAGGGTTGTTGTATAGTATAACAGGCCTATATCCCAATACCAACAACAAAGGAAACATGAAGACCACAACCCAACAATAGGGTAATCAAAACATGCAAACCGAGGCTAGTCAAATGAATAATCATGGATCCTATTTTGGTACTTGCTACCATTATACGCACGAGAGTCCTCTCCTCCTAGATATGCTAATTGGGGTACCCAACCACCTTTTACCTCATATTAACCTCTTTCTTAGTCATTTGTAACTTGGAAATAATTCCATAAGCAAGGGTATGTCACCACTAATGATTTTCAAAATGAAACCCTTGTTCCACATACAAAATTTCGAAGTTGTCTTCATTCTTCATGTTTGTGAGTATTTTATTATTAGATAAGAAATATCAGCCCATATAAATGTGTAAATTTGGCAGCTCAAGGAAAAATGCCCTCCTTTATATAGTATTCTTCATTAAGGAAGACCCCTCCTATCCCTGATAATAATTAAATTTGGTTAATGGAAAATGTGTTTTTAATATGGAAACCCACATGTGCACAGAAATACATTTTTTTCTTAAAGAGACATTTGGAAACCTTGGAAGCATATGAATACAATTCAAGTGATCCTCCTTTGCACAACATCATAAAGCTTCTTATTCTTCCCTCTCCTTTTGGTTTGGCTCGAATAATTCTAAAATTGGTTTGTATAAATTGATTCATACAAGTCTGAAACTACAGGGTCTGAACTCGCACTTGTAAAAAGGAAAATTTGATTTGGGGCCATGTTGGAATGGGGTATCCTAAAAAAGCTGCGAAACCTGTCCATTTTGGGTTATTTTTGTTATATTTAGTATAGCGCTGGGGTGTTGGGGTGGGTCAAAGCCCTAAAAGAATTGTAATGGGGTTAAAGGGTAAACTAGGTGTCTGAAAACCATGGGTTGTAGACCATAGGATTGTTAATGCTAGAATGCTATAAATATAGAAGCATTTCAGATTGTAAGAGGTAGGATTTGATGAGATATTGGTACGATCTGTTGTGTAAGGGAATTTTTGGGGTTTTGGGGAACGAACTCCTACTAGATATGTGCATGGAGATCCTAGTCCAGCTGTGTGCGGACCCTGTTACTGTGTGCACAGGTTTAGAAGGGAATTGTAAGGGTGATGAATGAATGAATATGCTGGATTATTAGATCTGAATATGTGAGTACTATTGAATGGATTACTGATAATTATTCTATTATGATTATTCTGTCTTTGCATTGCAAAGTTCTGTATCTTGAATAATTGGTTCTATTATGTTCTAGTTATTTTATGCTACGAGAGTCTATATATTGAAGTAGATCTACATCTGAGTCTATTTGGGTTACGTACTATTGTGTTGATGTTATAAGAATTATATAATAATAGATCTAGTGGACGTGGATGCAATTGGATACATATCTAACCTTACGTAGAGACACGAAATCTGAATAAACACAACCTTCTTGCCTTACCCTTCCTTTCTCAGGGTGGGGAAACCTGGTTCCAGCACCCACCCATACTAATTTCAGTGAGACTGTGACCTACCCAAGCAGGTCACTACCGAAAGGGCCAGTAGTATAAGCATTTTTTGGCAAACCTTGCACACCGAACCTGGGTTAGGACCCCTCAAGCCAACAAATGGTTCCGTTACCGGGACCGATCTGAGAAAGGGATTGGGTAATGAAAAGAGAATACTGGAAGTCTAAAAGAAAAGAGATCGAGGACTGGTTCGAAAGGCAGATCTAGGAGTTTACAGTAAGAGAAAACCGAAGAAAAATACTAACAGTGGAAAAGTGGAAGAATAGGTACGTTCTCACTGAAAATATTCTCTGTAACCTTTGCAATTGAGCTTCAGGATTGGCTGGCTAGGCTGGTAGAATTCCAGAAGTGTTGGAAGGATGAGCGAGTCACTCAATGGACTCCAGATTTGCTCAAACAACTGGAAAGAATTGACAACATTGTTACACGCATAGTAGATCACTGGGTGGATAGTGTGCTCGGAGGCTTTGTGACAGAGTTCGCATTTGATCAGTCTGTATCATACTCTGAGGCTAAGGGATGAATTTTCAAAGGGTTCTGAGGTAAGTTTCTAAGGACGTTACCTCTACTGATCAAGAATCTATTGTGCAAAAAGATCATTCTATGTAGCCATACCAAATGAATGACCTTGGATCCAGAGGGGAGTGTGACACAGAGTGGTAAGTATTATCGAACCAACCTTGATGGAGGAAGGGCCGATTATAGCCTAGTAAAGGAACTGGCCAAATCACCACCTAGGGCATGCAAAGGCAAGAACTCACCTATAACATCTTCACTGGATAGTGATATGGGTGTGCATTTGAAACTACCTACCTTCAAGGGGGTAGGAGACGAGGACATGAATCAATTTTGGTTCATTGCAGACTATTTCTGGACTGCGTAGAATGTGGAAAGTGATACAATAAAAAGGGCACAACTGTCTTTAGCATTCGAAGACAGAGCTTTGGACTGGTATATGTGATCTGTTGCCCAGAATGGGATCGCCTCCATTCAAGATATTAAGGATGCTCTGAAGAAACAATTCCACAAACCAAATTCCTATTCCCAGTTGGTGGCAGACGTAAAATACTTCAAACAAGGTGCATCTAAATCAGTGTGGGAGGTAGATCAATGGTTTAATAAGGTGCTAAGGGAAGGAGGGTTCGAGTATGATGATAAGCAACATATGGAATGGTTCATCACCATGTTGTTACCTCACCTGCACATGCCAATGAATCAACAGACCTTTGAATCACAGAAGAAAGCTCTAAAAGCTGTTATGAAGTTAGAAGCTGCTCCCCAGGAGGATACCTCAGGAGTCCAAGAGATCCAAGAACAACTTGGAGCTATGCACCTAGAGATACAAAACTTACGAAAAGAGTTAGGAAAAGACGTCTACACGGATCTCTGGTGTATACGTTGCCAAATATTTGTTCACACAAAGGATCAGTGCCCTCTACTAACTGATTATATGCAAGCTGGAGGACCTAGCCTGCTGCGCCCAGGGATAAGTAGGGAGCCTGTCCTGTTGCGACCAGGATCAAGCGTGTCTACGCTGTGGTGTGATTACTATCGGGTAGAAGGCCTACACGATACGAACCATTTCCCATGGTTGGGTGCATATGTCCCAGAGCTAAAACAACAATGGTGCCACTTCTGTTGGTCTGTAGGAAATGATGAATGGAATTTTTGAACGTATGATTTTATGATGGATCTAAGGAACCTATATCGAGTACAATCAGACCCTACATCGCCTAGCCTGGCTGCACACATTGGAGGATCACCAGCCTGAGGTAGAGGTGGCCGGCGGGGAAGTGCAGGCCGAGGACAAGGCAAGCTAACCTGTTATAATTGTGGGTAGATAGGGAACTTTTCCATAGAATGCCTTGATCCCACCAAACCTTCGTGTAAATACTGCAAACAGCTAGACCATGAGGTATAAGACTACCCAATCTTGATAGCCAGAATGTAGGAAAGGTAGCCTACCCCTACGCAAAATGTAAAGAGGGTTAAGATTTAGCTAAGAGAAGTAGATCCAAGTATAAAGGTCATAACATGGAGTGGGTTCAACATTGAGGAAAAAAAAGAGGTAACCTGCGAAGAACAGGCACCACCAACAGCCCCTGCAGAGTCTCAAAGTGAGGAAGAAATTGAGACATTTTTTAAGGCATGTCTAAAATTGCTCAGAAACCTACAGGCCATAAGAATCCTATTGGATTTAATGAATACCTACACAACTTGGGCCACCTTTCTCCCTGAGACCAAGGATGTGCATAAACTATATATCTCGAAGAAAAACACAAGGAAAGAAATGCAGCTAACTGCACAAATCGGGGACTATGAAATGAATCAAGTCATCTTGGACCTTGGGTTTGACGCCAATGTTTTACCTAAGAAAACTTGGCAACGAATAGGGAATCATAAATTGGAATGGTCCACTATCCAGCTATGCATGGAAAATCAATAAAAATTATTCCCTTGGGGAGGTTACCAAAGGTTATGGTTGACATTACAGGGGCAAGGGTCCTAGCCGACTTTGAAGTAATTGAGATCGTTGAAGATGCGGACCCCTACCCTACGCTCCTTAGACTCGATTGGGAAATGGAAATGGGAGGAATTTTTAACCTAAATAAATGAAGCATGGTGTTTGAAAATGGAGGCATGCGTATCATAGTACCCCTCGATTTAGCAGAAGGTGCCTGGTATAGTGAGCCTGTCCATACAAAGGAAGAGTTAGATCATATCTATAAGATCACTTTGCAAGATGAATATTGGGTTAACCCCATGGACGAAGGGATGCTCTTCTGGGAAGAGGACAGTGAATTATTTTCTGATGCCGATGAGGAGATGGAGAACTGGCAGAGCCAACTACATGAGGTTTCGGCACTTCCCAGCCTTCATACTGTCAGAAGCTTCCGTTGCATTTCTACGATGGAAAGAACCTTGCCTTGACAAGAGGTTGTAGATGGCACTCCAAAGCCTGCAAAGCCTAAGGGGTCCATAGAAGATAGGTCCGAGGAACTCCCACTAATCTAGTATGAAGCACCTGCGCATGAACCTGTCTCCCCTACCCAGAGAAAGTATTGGAGTAGGGTGATCATGCGTATAGAAACTCCCTTAGCATGATGGGCCCCAAAATCGGTCGACCCACATGGTGAATTTCTTGTGGGAAACATTCAAGGGTGCATTAGACCCTTTCCCAAGGAGAATTTGCGAAGGACTGAAGAATTAAAACACCTACAGACATATGACGTAGTCGTCCTGCACAAAATTGCTCCTTCCACGTACGACGTAAATTATTCGAAAAGACTCCTAGTCGACTTACCAGATCACCGTGTGTCCAAATTCTGCCGAAGTACGAAAGGAACCCCAACGCATCACTCACATCCTGGCCTTACCGAGACACGAACTTGGATATAAAGGAGGAATTTCAGCACATCCAAATTTAATGCGAAAAGACATGTCCAAACATAGAAAAAGGGCGATAGGTTATCAATATCACTATTTATGATAAGCACGGTTCAAGAGATCAAAGGTGCATACCATATACGAGCTACCTTGACATTAACTAGCTTCAGTTGGGGTGCATATAGAGGATAGATGTTAGCTCAGGCTATTTATTCTACTGTTAGATGCTATTGGCTACTTGCATTATGGTTTTTTCTACTTATTCCTATGATTTATCACGCTCGTCTCTCTGTTATGGATCTCGATTCACGGGAGGAACTGATGAGAGGGCCGGGAGATGAAAAGTGTAGTAATACAGGTGCACATAGGCTGCCGACGGGGAGGACTAGCTACAAACCAATTGTGGTAGGGACGTTGTGGTACCAAGACCTACTACGACATCTCTACCAGTTCCAGGCCCTGCTCGCTAGAACCAACATATGTTTACTCCATAGGACTATCACAATTCACACTTCTGAACTACATCATGGGGACATTCAAGTAGACTTAGCATAGCTATCTACTATAGAGCTACAAATATTGTCTACTAGTGTATTGCAAGAAGTCCACCGTCATGCCCGAGAAAGGCACAAGGAGTATGCCTTGACCTCAGACAAACTTGCCCAGTGAATTGTTATGGTCACTAATGCCACACGAACTATTCAGGAAAAACTGACACAGGGAGCACAATTTTTTGAAGAGGCTACGTAGCTCTAGACGAAAGCACGACACCACCCCACACTTCAGCAAGCCTGACTAGAATTGGAGTAGGCAGAAGATGCTCTGGATCGAGTTCGAGTCTCCATGCCTCCCTCTAGCCCCGTGCAGTGCTTGGATGCCATGCACAAGATTGAGGACCTCCGTCACTCCAAGAGGATTGCGTACAAAAAGCTAAAACCATGGTCTGTTGCTGCCCTCCAACTGGCACAGGATGCACAATCTGCCATTTCACGCCTCCACCGGTTTTTCGAACGAGTTGGTCCCAACCTCGATTGACCTGCTTCTTTAACGAGGGTCTTTAGCAAGTTAGTGCTTCCACCCCTCATTCAGTCCTTGGCTACCTTATGCACATAGTTTGAAGGCGCACCACCAAAGTGACTCGGGACGAGCCAGAAGATTGTGTTGCGGGATTGTTGGAACGGGGTCTCCTAAACAAGCTACGAAATTGGTCCATTTTGGTTATTTTTGTTATATTTAGTATAGCGTTGGGGTTTTGGTTTGGGTCTGTTATGCTCCTATACCAATAGGTGTCATATATCATGATTGACTTGATGGGCTATGTAATATGTTCATACCTTTTCTTGTTGCAAAGGTTTTCCATATTGTCAAAAAATTTAAAAATTTAAAAAATGTAAAGAGGGTATACCCTAAAAGAAAAATCAAAGGCTGAAAAGAATAAAAATGGCCAAAAAAGTAAAATAAAATGAACCCCACCAAAAGAAAGGCCAAGGAAAGTGTGCAAGTCTAAATGCCACTACTTTTTGCTCTTATGTAATAAACAAATTGTGTGCAACTTGTATCTTATGGCACAGTTGGTGAACAGTCAAATAGCTTAAGCTTGGCTAGTTCATGTTTCAATTTTATCTTTTAGAGATAGAGAATAAAATCTGACCAAACTATTTAATCTTGGCAGATAAGTTGATAGGTAGAGTAAATAAAAGGAGCTCAATAGTTTAATCTGAGCTCGTGGATGTAATAAGGTTAGAATTAGATAGATTTCTACATGTAAAAAGAAAAAGTGCGATAAGGGTTTGCCAATCTAAGTGCACCATAATAAAGAAGAAAAAAATGGTAGGGTAAAGTAGGTAGGGTAGGTAGATGTTGTTGCAGAATTACATGTGATGGATAATGACTCTAGATGTGTTAAATCTTTACTTTCATCACAAGTTCAAAGGTAGACACTACACTAGAAGAATTTCAAGTAAAGAAAAGACAAATTATTAACCTCCCTTCTCATTTTCCCCTAAAAATTTCACTAATTTCCCCTAAGTACTAAGGCATTTGAAAATTAGAGGGGCTCAAGGCATTTCCTTGACTTTTCGAGGGAGCAGACCCTTGGCCCAATAATTGGAAAAGCGTAAGTACTTAAATCCATTCATAAGATCATTCATTCACATCCAAAAAATATTTTCCTAAGTAAAATCCAATTTTACTTGGGAAAATTATGCAATATTTCACAAAAAACCCTATTCATGCAAGCATAAGTTAAATACATTAACCTAATGTTTTACTCTTAGCGCTTCTATTCATTTGTCATATTATTTTTTAACTTTATTATTTAAATCCCTATACAAATTCCCCCTTTTCCCCGTATTAATTTAATAATAAAATTCCCAAATACTATGGTTGAAAAATAACCATACAATTATTAAAAATGATTAATTGGTTGAATTTTCAATTAATAGAAAACTCGACACTCCACCGTATAAAAAGGGATTAATTAACCCTCATGGTTAATTAATAACCTAATCCATAAATAGAATTCCCCCTGATGTGATTATTTCATAATAAATTACATTGGGCCCGCATTATTAATTTCCCATCATCTTCCCTTTCCGAAGACTGTTCGATCGACCAATCTGAGATCTACGGTTGACGTCCATATCATTGCGCCTCCACGTTCGAATGATAATGCACAATGGCCGAGCGATTTTATAAACAATGCCACGCCACGTGTCGTGTATTATATGGAATCGCTCACCCTCCACTGAATACCGCCCATCCCCAAAAGCTATGCAATGTATACCACATACCGCCCTTCCGCCTATGACAAAACAACCTTTTTGACTTACGTCATCCGCCCGAAAAATAAAACCTCGCCAACCTTGATTTTGTTAATAAAATGAATAAAACGTCATTTTCATCATTTTATCCTGCGACCAGTGCTCCCATGCAAAAAATGTCAAAATTAGTTGTTGAATATTTCCAACCGCCACATTGCCAAATGATTTTCAGCTGAACCAGTCAGCTATTGCCTGCACCTGTTTCCTCACTATTCACTTTCTGAAACAGGTATTTATCCAATTTCTATCGAACCCTGCAAGTCTTGGTTTTTACTTTATTTCCACAGAAAAACACTAAAAAAAAGTACAATTCGGTCTTTTTTTCACCCCATAAGTTTCCAGACTTGTAATTTTTCCCATTTTTCCACTAAAAACCCAAATTCCTTTCTGAATTCACAAGACCAGAATACCAGAAGCACAATGGTGTGAGGACAAGTTGGACCTTTTGTAAAAAATATCCTTGGATGAATTTTGGTTATTTACTATAGTAAGTAATGGAAAAAAGGATAAACAAAAAATAAATAGAGAGCATAACAGTTAAAGAGTATCAGTGGTTAAAGTGTATCAGGTAAAAGTGAGAGTGAAAGTTAAAATGAAGTTACAGAGCAGTCAAAGGTAAACAGTAAAAGGAATTACAGAGGCAGTAAAATGGTAAAAAGAGATTAAAATACTTTCACCAAAAATTAATTTTATCTAAAGTGAAAGTAAAACTGTTAAAAGAACAAAAAGGTGAAAAGATGAAAAACATAACAAGAAGGAACATTTTTGCAGAAATTTCATGTTTTAGTCATTGTTTTGAAGAAAATATTGTGATCAAATCAAGATGAATTTTGAAAACTTGAAGGAGGTTTATGTTCTTAAGAGGACCATCTACAAAAACCTCTCTCACTTTTCTAACAGCTATTATGGTTTTGGAAATATTAAACAATATTGGAAAGCACTTTTTGCAGAAAATACCAGTTAAGTCATAATTTTGCAGAGAATATTGTGGCAAATCAAAAGTACATTTTACAAAAATGAAGGATTTTTTTGTTCCTAAGGGACCCACCTACAAAAACCTATCTCACTTTTCTCACAGGTGTTACAGAACAAGAGATACATGTGAATATTTACAGGCTATTTTTCAGACTCTGTAAAACTATGTTTTAAACATATTATTGCAGAGCCTATTTTGCACAGCTGGAGAGGAATTTTAGGAAAATGAAATAGGTTGATCTCACCAACACATTTATCTACAATAATCTCTTTCACCTTTTACATATATATTACGGATTGAGAAATCCAAAGATATCCTTGGACCCAAATTTTGCAGAATTGTTGGAGCAGAATGCACAGAGAAAGGAAGAAGTTAGTGACTTGGATGCCTCATCATCAACTAAGAGTTGGATCAAATTTGAATTCTCCTCTTTGAAATCACCTATCCATAAAAAATAGTTCCAAATATATGCATTATTTTGAGTGTCCTTTACTTAAGTTCTATTTATGTAAAACAGTTGGAGAGATTTGTGAACTAATCTTGATATTTTTTCAAGATATTTTAGTTTAGAATTTGTATAAATACTTCACTCTTGGAAGTATTTTGGGGGTGGATTCTTAGACTCTACTGTAACATAGACTATTTTGGAATAAAGTTTTGTTTGAGAAATTTTGTGTGGCCAGCTGGATAAGGAATTGATGCAAAATACTTTTTATAGGATTCTTGTGTCAGACTATGGATCAATAAGTCATATATCTCCTATGTTTTGAAGTGTTATAGTTGTTTATTTATCATTTGTGTCTCATATCTGAATAATTAACAAAAAGGAATAAATCATAAAGTGCTTAAGTGCAATCTTTTTTTAATCGTTTTTATTCTAAATGTTTTCTTCTGAACTAGTTTAAACAGTGAATTCTTAATTGCTCCTGTTTTTCTAGTTTATGCATTTTGATTATTTGATAAAGAATTCTTAATTTCTCTTTGTTAATAATCATTCAAAATTCCCCCTTTTCGAATATGTTGAAGGATTCTTAATTTCCCTTCACCTATTTCAAGTTCATTCCATTCACTTTAGATCTATAATTGTTCCCTATTTGATTACCTTGCCCCGTGAAACCATATTTTGTTGAGAAAACTTAATCCAGTTAAGCCGTCTTCTTTGACTCCATTAGCCCAATGGCCTGAAATACTTAGTTTTACCCTCTGCTATAGAATTTCATCACTCAATTTCAATAAAAATCCCTGAACTTTCATAACTAGCCTAATATCCTTCAAAACAAAGTTAAATTTTATAGAGAGAGCCCTCTCTGGGTACAAATTGGTTAGATTTTGTACCTAAAAATTGGTTTGTTGTTACCTCGAACCTCTTTCCTCTTTCCAACAACTTCAAGGAAAATCTGAGTGATAACATAGTGGTGACTCCACTAGGGAAGACTAATCTTTTTATTCAGAAATATTTTACAGTTCAGATATGATCTATGATGGTGGACAGTGATCAAACAGACAAAGGTTAACATCATCTACCTGGCGACTTCAAATCAATTTCACAATCAAGACTCCACTGGAGGAATGAACCTCAAAGAACAATGTGGAAAGATTAGGCTTTCAACTTGGATCTTAATCCAAGACATTGTGTTCTTTCTCATTAAGAAAGTTTTTCATTGTATATTGTATTTTATAGAAGATCTTAGATTAGTTTTTAATTATTTTCCTTTGAATTTTGTAAGTAATAATTCTCCTAATCTCTTTGACCAGCTTTCTTATGAATCTAATGATGATCATTTTCCAATTAAGAAGCCTCAAATAATCAAGACTGATCTTGCAATCCCTATACATATCCCTGTGCCATATAAATTTCCAGAGAGATATAAGCCCCTTATTTTACCTCCTATACTCCATGATTTTCCTAAAAAATACTACAAGCATCTTCCTAGATTTGATGGAGAGAATGGTATCACTACCCAAAAACATATTTAAGGTTTTGACAATTATTTGGATTTATTTGAGATTGATGAAGATGATGTTTAAATAAGACTTTTTGCTCTTTCTTTGCAAAATAGAATAAAGAGTTGGTTCAAAAATCTGCCTAATGCTAGCATCTCAAATTTCCAGTAGTTTATCAAAATTTTCCTTGATAGATGGATAATCAAAATTAATAATTTTGTGGTCATGGAAGAGTATCATGAGTTAAAAAGATATGCAAATGAAACAATACAACAATTTTCTAACAGATTTAATCAAGTTTATTATTCAATGCCAGAAAATATTAGACCTCCTCATGATTCAACTCTCTTGCATTATCCAAGTGCCTTTGATCCAGAAATAGAATTTCAGTTAAGAGAAAGAGATCCAAAAACACTTGTATAGATGCAGAACATTGCAGTTGATGTAGAAGTTAATCTGCAAATCAGACAGGAAAAGTTGAAAGCAGAAGAAGAGTTAAAGAAAATCATTGCAGAGGTAAAACTCAACCTTTTGGTAAGAAAACTAGATGAAAGAACACAAGAGATCACTATGAAAGATGAATTTTTTACTCAAAATCACCATGAAGAAATAGAAGAGTTTGTTAGCCATGAACAAATTCCTCCTAATTCAAATTATCATAGATCAAAAAATGAATTTACAAATCAATATGAGGAAGAGGAATCTGCTGATCTAATGTGTATGTTTGATGACATTCCTTCTTTCGATGATTTTCCTAAGTATGATCATTATGATGATAGTTATGTTCTCCAAAATCAAGTTGACTTTATAGAGCAATCAAAAGCTAGTTTGTGGGATGAAGAAACTTACTTTCAGCAGATTGAAGACAATGATCAACCAATACAGATAAACTGTGAGAGTGAGGAAGAAAAAGCAAAAAATCTGGAAATAAGTGAAGGTTCTTTACCTCTTTTTTTTTCTTCATTTTAGTTCATTAGAGACAACTATCAGGCCATCAATAATCAGCAATCTTTAGGAATTTTGATTGACAACAAAGAGGATAATGAAACTATTGATCAAGATTTTTTAGTTTCACAATTGTAGTTACTAGTTCCCATTGGAATAAATGATCAAATGACACAAGAAAGTTCCATACCACTATTAATCATTTCAGATTTTAAAGGAAATGTGGTATAACATATTTAATGAAAAGGATGAGAAACTTGTTGAAGTTTATGAAGTCTCATGGAAACCTATATGCTATAGGTTGTATCCATTTTCCCAAGTTTTTCAGGATCCAATAGCAGATATGTTGAATATTGAAGGCATTCAAAGCATTCCTTTATTAACTAACTATGATTTTCAGAATCAAGATGATAAATGATTCAACAGTCAAACATTACAATCAGTAGGAATATCATCACAAATCTTATCTAAAAGTTTGCAGGGAAATAAAGACGAAAATAACATTTCAGATTCATGGCATGGAGACCATCCAAAACAGATGTACGATTATTTAGATCAGTTAAACATCAGTGTATATATTTTGGAAGATCCTTTTTTACAGTTTCTAGAGTCAACAAAGGAAATCAAGTGTTTCCTTATCCTCTCATTTGTTGACAAGTTTCTAATAGGTTGCAGAAGTACAATTTTGATAATCAACTAGCAAACACAAAAAAAATTATCAAAGTACATAATGCTTGAATGGTTGCATTGGCTATTTCATTTTACTTAACCAGCAGTTGAACAGTAGATTGAGTAGGTAGATGAGTGCTAATAAGCTCAGAATTTTGAGCATTTTTTTTAGTTTTCAATTTTCAGCTAGTTTTTCATTAAGTTGGTTTGAAAAAATTTTGTGTGTTGTTTTAGTTTCAGATCAGATTTCAGTTTGCAGAAGACAGAAGACACTTACTAAGATCATCAAAGGTAAAATATGAAGGCAACCGACCTGCTGTTCTTGACTTTTCACCAGGAAAATCCATCCCCAAGTGGAGCTAGTGTTATGCTCCTATACCAATAGGTGTCATATATCATGATTGACTTGATGGGCTATGTAATATGTTCATACCTTTTCTTGTTGCAAAGATTTTCCATATTGTCAAAAAAATTTAAAAATTTAAAAAATGTAAAGAGGGTATACCCTAAAAGAAAAATAAAAGGGTGAAAATAATAAAAATGGCCAAAAAATTAAAATAAAATGAACCCCACCAAAAGAAAGGCCAAGGAAAGTGTGCAAGTCTAAATGCCACTAATTTTTTCTCTTATGTAATAAAAAAATTGTGTGCAACTTGTATCTTATGCCACAATTGGTGAACAGTCAAACAGCTTAAGCTTGGCTAGTTCATGTTTCAATTTTATGTTTTAGAGATAGAGAATAAAATCTGACCAAACTGTTTAATATTGGCAGATAAGTTGATAGATAGAGTAAATAAAAGGAGTTCAACAGTTTTATCTGAGCCCTTGGATGTAATAAGGTTAGAATTAGATAGATTTATACATGTAAAAAGAAAAGGTGTGATAAGGGTTTGACAGTCTAAGTGCACCTTAATAAAGAAGAAGACAATGGTAGGGTAAAATAGTTAGTGTAGGTAGATGTTGTTGCAGAATTACATGTGATGGAGAATGACTCTAGATGTGTTAAATCTTTACTTTCATCACAAGTGCAAAGGAAAACACTACACTGGAAGAATTTCAAGAAAAGCAAAGACAAATTATTAACCTCCCTTCTCATTTTCCCCTAAAATTTTTACTAATTTCCCCTAAGTACTAAGGCATTTGAAAATTAGAGGGGCTCAAGGCATTTCCTTGACGTTTGGAGGGACCGGACCCTCGGCCCAATAATTGGAAAATCCTAAGTACTTAAATCCCTTCATAAGATCATTCATTCACATCCAAAAAATATTTTCCTAAGTAAAATCCAATTTTACTTAGGAAAATTATGCAATATTTCACAAAAAACCCTATTCATGCAAGCATAAGTTAAATACATTAACCTAATGTTTTATGCTTAGCGCTTCTATTCATTTGTCGTATTGATTTTTAAATTTTTTATTTAAATCCCTATACAAATTCCCCCTTTTCCCCGTATTAATTTAATAATAAAATTCCCAAATACTATATATCCTGCCCCTTTGGTTGAAAAATAACCATACAATTATTAAAAATGATTAATTGGTTGAATTTTAAATTAATAAGAAAACCGACACTCCGCCGTATAAAAAGGTATTAATTAACCCTCATGGTTAATTAATAACCTAATCCACCAATAGAATTCATAATAAATTACATTGGGCCGGCACTATTAATTTCCCGTCATATTCCCTTTCCGAAGACCGTTCGATCGACTAATCTAAGATCTACGGTTGACGTCCATATCGCTACACCTCCACGGTCGAATGATAACGCACGATGGCCGAGCGGTTTTCTGAACAATGCTGCGCCACGTGTCATGTATTGTATGAAATCACTCGCCCTCCATTGAAAACCGTCCATCACCAAAAGTTGTGCGATGTATACCACTTACCGCCCTTCCGCCTATGACAAAACAACCTTTCCGGCTTACGTCATCCGCCCGAAAAATAAAGCCCCGCCAACCTTGATTTTGTTAATAAAACAAATTAAATGTCATTTTCATCATTTTATCCTGCGACCAGTGCTCCCGTGCAAAAAACGTCAAAATCAGTTGTTGAATATTTCCAACCGCCACTTTGCCAAATGATTTTCAATTGAACCAGTCAGCTATTGCCTGCATCTATTTCCTCACTATTCACTTTCTGAAATAGGTATTTATCCAATTTCTATCGAACCCTGCAAGTCCTGGTTTTTACTTTAATTCCACAGAAAAAGACTAAAAAACAGTACAATTCGGTCTTTGTTTCACCCCATAAGTTTCCAGACTTGTAATTTTTCCCATTTTTCCACTGAAAACCCAAATTCCTTTCTGAATTCACAAGACCAGAATACCAGAAACACAATGGTGTGAAGAAAAGTTGGACCTTTTGTAAAAAATATCCTTGGATGAATTTTTTTTATTTACTACAGTAAGTAATGGTAAAAAGGATAAACAGAAAATAAACAGAGAGCATAATAGATAAAGAGTATCAGTGGTTAAAGTGTATCAGGTAAAAGTGAGAGTGAAAGTTAAAATGAAGTTATAGAGCAGTCAAAGGTAAACAGTAAAAGTAATTACAGAGGAAGTAAAATGGTAAAAAGAGATGAAAATAATTTCACCAACAATGAATCTTATCTAAAGTGAAAGTAAAACAGTTAAAAGAACAAAAAGGTGAAAAGATAAAAAACATAACAAGAAGGAACATTTTTGCAGAAATTTCATGTTTTAGTCATTCTTTTGCAGAAACTATTGTGATCAAATCAAGATGAATTTTGAAAAATTGAAGGAGGTTTATGTTCTTAAGAGGCCCATCTACAAAAACCTCTGTCACATTTCTAGAAACTATTATGGTTTTGGAAATATTAAACAATGTTGGAAAGAACTTTTTGCAGAAAATACCATTTAAGTCATACTTTTGCAGAGAATATTGTGGTAAAGAATAAGTACATTTTATAAAACTGAAGGAGGTTTTTCTTACTAAGGGACCCACCTAAAAAAACCTATCTCACGTTTCTCACAGGTGTTACAGAACAATAGATACATGTGAATCTTTACAGGCTATTTTTCAGACTCTGTAAAACTCTGTTTTACACATACTTTTACAGAGCCTATTGTGCACAGCTGGAGAGGAATTTTAGGAAAATAAAAGAGGTTCATCTCACCAACATATTTATCCACAATAACCTCTTTCACTTTTTACATATATATTACATATTGAGAAATAAAAATATATCATTGGACCCCAATTTTGCAGAATTGTTGGAGTAGAATGCACAACGAAAGGAAGCAGTTAGTGACTTGGATGCCTCATCATCAACTAAGAGTTAGATGAAATTAAAATTATCCTATTTGTAATCACCTATCCATAAAAAATAGTGCCAAATATATGCATTATTTTGAGTGTCCTTTACTTAAGTTCTATTTATGTAAAATAGTTGGAGAGATTTGTGAACTAATCTTGATACTTTTTCAAGATATTTTAGTTTAGAATTTGTATAAATACTTCACTCTTGGAAGTATTTTGGGGGGTGGATTCTTAGACTCTGCTGGAACAGTGACTATTTTAGAATAAAGTGCTGTTGGAGAAATTTTGTGTGGCCAGCTGGATAAGGAATTGATGCAAAAGACTTTTTAGAGGATTCTTGCGTCAGACTATGGATCAATAAGTCATCTATCTCCTATGTTTTGAAGTGTTATACTTGTTTATTATATCATTTGTGTCTCATATCTAAATAATTAATGAAAAGGAATAAATCAAAAAGTTCTTAAGTGCAATATGTTATTAATCGTTGTTATTCTAAATTTTTTCTTTTGAACTAGTTTAAACAGTGAATTCTTAATTGCTCCTGTTTTTCTAGTTTATGCATTTTGATTATTTGATAAAGAATTATTAATTGCTCTTTGTTAATAATCATTCAAAATTCTATTGGGAAAAATACTAAGAGGGGGGGTGGGGGGGTGAATCAGTGTTTAGAGCTTACTAAAAACTTTTTACTTTTCCTATCTCTAAAAACCATACGCTACTTTACTGAACCCAACTCGCGTATACACGCGGATATCCTTAAGAAAAATTGCGTATGTCCAAGGATATTATTTTGCATATAATTCTTTACTTAGGTCATTGCATCATTCATTTATCAGATGTTTAGTAAGCAGTAAGCATGTGCAATAATAACAGAATAAACCATCACACATAAGCAACACACATGAACACCAGTATTTAAGGTGGAAACCCAATTCGGGAGAAAACCACCACTGCTGTCGTATCTATCTTCAATATTTATTATAAAGAAAACTTCTTACAAATTTTCTACTGGTGCAAACTCATACCAGCACGCAGGCACCCACCTGCAGAAGGCTGCAACCTTCCTCATTCTCCAGTCACTCCTGGAAGGGAACTACTACCCCCTGCTCTCGTTTACCAGCCTCTCCTGGAAGGGAGCTACTACCCCCTGCTCTCGTTTACCAGCTACCACTGGAAGGGAGATACAACCCCCTCACTGAAGGCTTCGACCCTCAGCACCACTGCGGACCACGTTTCATCAATTTTCATACTGGATCCAACAGCTTCCACACAACATACCTTGTAGGCCACTTT
>CM076580.1:117172966-117328310 GCA_034641835.2 Pinus albicaulis | reverse complement strand
TGAATTCCGCCCTAATATTTTTCGGGTCCGAAGTTGGGCTGGCGTACGAAGGGAGAGTTGTGACGCGAATTTCTTATCAAATTCACCCTAATATTTTCCAGGTCCGGATTTCCACTGCGCGAGCGACCCAAACAAAGATCCGCTCCAATCAATTTCTGCCACGTGTCCTCAATAAAAACTTGCCCTGCTCCCGGCTGCGGGTGCATTCGATGGAGTTTAAGGCGATGGGACATGGATATGGCGATTTCATATCAATCGCATTAACATTTAACATTGTTCAATTAATTTTTCACATCAAATCCGCATTAATTAATTTTTAACACTGTTCAATATCGGACCTCCACTCCTCTTAGCGATTCCTCACGCTCCAATATGATCCGACCTTCGGCTCTAATTATTAATGATCAGAGATTAATTATGATGGGCGTCCTTTGATTGCATTGCAGTCGGGTCGACAAAATGGCGTTTAGCTATGGTTTTTCAGACGAGCTGGTTGCTGGATTACACTGCTTGCTAACTATGACGATAAGGAGAAGTGGCCAGCTGAGCTGCTGCCTATACCTTGCTGCATATCTTCATTTCTCTCGGTTCTGTCTCTGTCCGTCTTCCTCTGTTTCTTAGAATTCTGCTTCTCCGTCTCCTCTTGTGCCCACTGCGCCTGAGACTGCACCCATGCCTCGCGTGCGTCATAGGATGCGTTGCCGTAGGGGGAGCACTAGAGGTCAACCCTTGTGCGCTCCCTCTAGCCCCTCAACAGAGTCGACTTCCAGCCAGTCCAGTGATTATTACGCAGGTCGATATCCAAATACTAGGAGTGGGCGGGGTCGGGTTGTAGGATCTAGCCACCGTATGGATTCCCCTACTCCTCGCTTCCCCACCGCTAGTTCACCTTCTCCCACGACGTGCACTGTGCAATTTTCCTTTAATTGCTCTCTCAACCGCCCGCGAATCACGGCTTCAGTCACTGTGGTCTTCCGCGAGGAGGCCCAAACGGAGGAAGAATGCACCCGTCCGGCGGGTCTGAGCTCGAAAAAAAGCCGGCCAGCATTCGGGCCTTCAGGAGGGGAGTCGTGGCATGCATGTGGAGGTAGCACCTAGCAATCCTGGACCTTCCGAAGGATGGTGCCGAATCGTGGAGGAACCACCGGAGGAGTAGTTTGGTTAATTTGTTTTTCTTGCTTAGCAGGCCCACTTAATTGGGCTGCTTTTAGATTATTTTACTGTGCTGGACCTTTTAATATTTTTGAATTCTGTAAATTAAAGGTTCAAGACTGGTTTCCCTGTATGAGGGCAGTCTTCTTAATTTTTTGATTTTTTGATGACAAATTTTCCATGAGTCTTTCCAGGCAATTTTTTTGACTTCGGTGTAATTTTATTCGCAATGTTAATAGATTAAATTTACCTAGAATTCTCACATGATTAGCGTTTTTCTTGATCTGTTCAAGGATTTTGGGTACTTTAATTTGTATTTGGAACAATGGACGTCGGTACTCTATCTGTTGCTTTACTGTTCTACATACTGCTATTTCACTTTCTTATAGATGCCTCGGGCATATTTGGATGCTTTCTCAAATTGTCGATAATCTCCATGTGGACCGTTACTGGGTTTTATATCAAGTCCCTGTATGTGACATGGGGTATTTTTCTATCACTGTCTAGGGTGGGACTTCCAATTTTCTGGATGGATATTTGGGTTCCAATCTTCAGATGTGAAAATGTAATGACTTCATGGACTATTTTACTTCATATAATATATTCAAAACATCATTTTTTCTCTTGTGAAAAAAAAATGATTAATGTTTATCACTCTGCCTTCAAAACTAGCGATGTTGGTCTATGTTGTTGGTTTATTGATATGGTATGATGGTCTTTTTATATTTTGGACATATCACACTCCTATGATTAGCGTTTTTCTTGATCTGTTCAAGGATTTTGGGTACTTTAATTTGTATTTGGAACAATGGACGTCGGTACTCTATCTGTTGCTTTACTATTCTACATACTGCTATTTCACTTTCTTATAGATGCCTCGGGCATATTTGGATGCTTTCTAAGATTGTCGATAATCTCCATGTGGACCGTTACTGGGTTTTATATCATGTCCCTGTATGTGACATGGGGTATTTTTCTATCATTGTCCGGGGTGGGACTTCCACTTTTCTGGATGGATATTTGGGTTCCAATCTTCAGATGTGAAAATGTAATGACTTCATGGACTGTTTTACTTCATATAATATATTCAAAATAGCATTTTTTCTCTTCTCAAAAAAAAATGATTAATGTTTATCATTCTGCCTTCAAAACTAGCGATGCTGGTCTATGTTGCTGGTTTATTGATATGGTCTGATGGTCTTTTTATATTTTTGACATATCACACTCCTCACATGATTAGCGTTTTTCTCTGTTCAAGGATTTTGGGTACTTTAATTTGTATTTGGAACAATGGACGTCGGTACGTACTCTATCTGTTGCTTTACTATTCTACATACCGCTATTTCACTTTCTTATAGATGCCTTGGGCATATTTGGATGCTTTCTCAGATTGTCGATAATCTCCATGTGGACCGTTACTGGGTTTTATATCAAGTCGCTGTATGTGACATGGGGTATTTTTCTATCATTGTCTGGGGTGGGACTTCCACTCTTCTGGATGGATATTTGGGTTCCAATCTTCAGATGTGAAAATGTAATGACTTCATGGACTGTTTTACTTCATATAATATATTCAAAACAACGTTTTTTCTCTTGTGAAAAAAAAATGATTAATGTTTATCACTCTGCCTTCAAAACTAGCGATGTCGGTCTATGTTGCTGGTTTATTGATATGGTCTGATGGTCTTTTTATATTTTGGACATATCACACTCCTCACATGATTAGCGTTTTTCTCTGTTCAAGGATTTTGGGTACTTTAATTTGTATTTGGAACAATGGACGTCAGTACTCTATCTATTGTTTTACTATTCTACATACTGCTATTTCACTTTCTTATAGATGCCTCAGGCATATTTGGATGCTTTCTCAGATTTGTCGATAATCTCCATGTGGACCGTTACTAGGTTTTATATCAAGTCCCTGTATGTGACATGGGGTATTTTTCTATCACTGTCTGGGGTGGGACTTCCACTTTTCTGGATGGATATTTGGGTTCTAATCTTCAGATGTGAAAATGTAATGACTTCATGGACTGTTTTACTTCATATAATATATTCAAAACAACATTTTTTCTCTTGTGAAAAAAAAAATGATTAATGTTTATCACTCTGCCTTCAAAACTAGCGATGCTGGTCTATGTTGCTGGTTTATTGATATGGTATGATGGTCTTTTTCTATTTTGGACATATCACACTCCTCACATGATTAGCGTTTTTCTCTGTTGCAGGGTTTTGGGTACTTTAATTTGTATTTGGAAAAATGGAAGTCGGTACTCTATCTGTTGCTTTACTATTCTACATACTGCTATTTCACTTTCATGGACTGTTTTACTTCATATAATATATTCAAAACAACGTTTCTCGTCTTTTAAAGTTTCAATTTTTTTTTTTTAAATTGAACCCTCCGTCGGTCTACCGACGCCTTGTAGACGTCGGAACTGTGACAACGTAGAAACGTTGGAAGAGAGACAGTATGAAAACGTCGGACCACATTTCGTCGGAATTGCAACAGATTACAAACGTCAGAACAACGACGTTCCAAACGTCGGACCACATATCGTCGGAATTGTGACAGATTACAAATGTCGGAAGAGCGACGTACCAAACGTCAGACCACATATCGTCGGCATTGCGACATCTTACAGACGTCGGAAGAGCGACGTCCAAAACGTCGGACCACGTTGGGTCGGAATTACGACGGCTTTTAGGCATCGGAAGAGCGACGTTCCAAACGTCGAACCACATTTCATCGGAAGTGCGACAGTTTACAAACGTCGGAGGCGCAACGGTTTGTGAGACGTCGGAAGAGTGACGCTTGTTCGGAACGACGGAAGAAGTGTCGATAGTGCGACACTTTTTACGTGCGTCGGAACGGCGACGGCATGACAAACCATGGTTTGTCCGCCCCCGAACTGTCGCTCTTGCGACGACTATGTGTCGGAATAGCGACGACCGTCGTTCTGAATTTCCGCCAAATTTTCTAGTGAGGAGAGAAGGAAAGAAAATTATTTTGAAATAATGGCTTAGTCTAGCCATTTCGACACTCTTTTATCGTATTTTTTTAAAACTGGACTAGGTAAAGCACAACTCATGAGAATCCCAAAGGCTAATTTTGTTGGGGTTGTATAACTTAGGGCTAGCCTTCAAGTCATTCTAGGTCATTTGGGTTTGGGGCATCTAGATAGGTGACACAATCTCTCTTTATCTTCTTTAGTCGTGACATTGTTAAAGTCTTCACATAGTAGCCATATGGCTTTTGGGAGCTCATTGGCAAGCCAATCCCTTGAGTTTTTTCTCTCATCCACATAATTTGAGGCACATATGTTCTATCCCAATACTTGGCCATCTAGATCAAACAATGTCCATATAACTTGATTTATTGGATTAGTACCATGACTAGTAACAATAGCATCCAATTTTTGGGAAACAAAGTAAACCACAATTTTTTAGAATCTCGACGGAGAAATTTGTTGGGGTTGTACAACCTAGTCTTGGCCTTCAAATTTCATGTCATTATAGGCCATTTGTTGGCTTAGGGGCATATAAATAGGTAACAATCCCTCTTTATCTTTTTGTGTTGCAACATTCTTAAGATCTCCACACAATAATGATGTGCCTTCTAGGAGCTCATTAGTGAGATAGTCCCATAAGGTTGCTATCACATTTGCATCATTTGAGGCATGTATGTTGTTTTTTCCTACGAATTGGTCATCTAGATCAAAAAATTCCCATATCACTCAATTTTTTGGATCAATACCTTGACCAATAACAACAACATCCAACTTTGGGGACACGAGGGTGGCATCTCCTTTTCCTTAAACATGTTTAGTTAAAAAAACAATGTTTGGCCAAATTACCCAAAGCATCATTTGCATAATAAAAGCAACTACCATAGCTTCTTTTGAACATAAACTGTTTAACTCAAACAATTTTACTTACAATTTGAACCATGGATTTCCTACAAGGGTTTGTAAGGACTTGAACATTCCATGAGTCGATTATCGTTGCAAAATTTCAACATGTAATTTCATCGTCTCCTCATCTTCGAAGCTTGCAAACATGTCGAGAGGTCACATTTTTCTGCTAAGGTGAGAACCAATCATTTAGGGTTCTATTCTTTTGTTTCGTTTGAGAATCTTTTACATCTAGTGCTGATAGAGAGATAAGGAATGGGGGTAGATATTGGGCCCTATGAGCTCCACCTCTCAAGTAAAGTTGGGCTAGGAGGCTCTAGTAGATTCCTTTTCCATGTCCACATTGATAATCTTCTTATGAGGTTTTGGGCTTCAAGTGCTTTTCCTTGTTTCCAACTCTTACTCATTGCACAAACGCCGCTTGAGAATTTGTTGAAACAGTGAGGTGGGCAGCAGGGGTGGCCATTGTAATGATCCTTTTCTCACCTTATGGCAGTCTTTGAGAGCTGTGAATTCCACCAATGTAATTCCCATGTTTTCCAAAATCAATAAATTCAAAGAGACTAATTAATTTGACCTTGATCAATGTTCAGTTGCACTCAAGCCCTATGGCTTCAGGATGACCATTCTAATGAATCCCTACTTGCCTTATGGTAGGCCCGAAGGGCCACATATTCCACCAATGCAATGGCCATGCTGCCCAAAATAGTAAATGCAGGGATAAAACTAGTAAATTCAGCCTTGATCAATAGTTGGGCTCACTCAAATATATGATATTAGGTGATATAAAACCTGTGTTATTGGATTCGCAGGGTCTTGACCCTAGATCCATGGATCCACATTTTGGATCTGGATATGGATATAGATTGATGTATCCAGACAATTTGAAGGTAATTCTATATTTTTGGAGGTGGATCCACTAATAACCCCGACCATAGATGGATCCCAAGGAAAATTTGATGTAATTTTATGTTTTTTCATTTTATTTCTAGGTTTTTGGATTTTTTTTCCACTCAAACCCTAATCCCCTTATAATATTCTATAAGATAATCCTGCCCCACTTCCAATATAAGACATTAAATGTTATTTTTCAAACTAATTCAATCTTGAGAAGTGATAATAAACACCCTTGTGTTTCTAGTTGACAACATCTAATGATCTCAGTTCTAATGTTGTGATTCATGATTGGTTTTGAATCCCGACTATAAATATGTTTTTTAAGAATTTAAAAAGTATTATCACAATTTTTGTCCTTGATGTATCGCTTGAATATCCAAATATTGGATTTTCAAAAATTTGATCGCTCTGCATCTATATTCAAATCCTGGTAACTTTACTCTAAAACCCTCTTAATGGGATGATTTAATGCTAGCACATGAGATAAATATTTGATGGTTACCGAGTTCTTATAATCCATGTCTTTCAATTTTTTGGGCATTTTTGTGTATTTCATCTTTTGAACATTTACTTGAACCTTGTGTCTATTAAATTTTATCTTGGTGTCTCTGCTCTTTCCGTGATATCTAGAATAATTAATTTAATACTGGGAGGCAAAAACAACGTTTATCTTCCTAGAAAAATAAAATTCTAGTATTTCTATGATTCTATTAATTCATACCTATTTTTACCTTGTCTCCAAATTTTATACTTTTTTGTAATACTCATGCCCTTTTTTCAGCATGGAGTTGGGGAATATTATTTTCTCTACTTTTTTGGAATTTTGGTTGTACATTGAAATCTCCTTATATGTTCTTCAAAATGTATTTGACCTATGGAGTCGCCTTAAGCCTTAAACATATTTTGGTGGATCTTATTGTACTTTTTCTGATAAGACCCACCGGCCCTCGTCTTAGTTGCAAAGATTGTTTCATGCCCCTTAATCCCATTAGTTCCATTTAGGTGAATTGTTGATGTTCAAGAAACGTGTTATTTGTATGTCTACTACACTCTTACTGCCCACTTTGGAAATTAGTCTATCAATATTAAACACCTTTATCTCAATTTTCTAGGTTGTATGTTATTCTTTATATCATTGATGGATGGTTATTGATTGATTTAAAACAGAGGATGGGAAGGTCCTATCAATTCTCTAGACAAAACAAAATCAAATGGAGTGGTATGATTGTGTTTTAAAGGGTGAGCCAGAAATTACTACTTGAAAGGTAGAACCTGAGAATAGCAAGCTATATGATCTGGATCTAGAGATACAACAGACAGTGGAAAAAAAATGATGGTATTGACAAGTCTTCCTCGCTAATCAGCTCTAAATGCTAGACCACTGCCCGAATTTTAGTTATCTGCAATGGAAATAGTGACTAGCTTTAATATTTATATGAATAGCGACTCTATCCATTGTCATGTTCTTTTCCTATGAATGACATTAATTTTCAAACTCCAACTAGTTTTTTGTTGAACTAATTAAAGCTTTGATGACAAACATATAGTTTTCAAAACTCTTTTCTAAATCTATTTTCTTAAGTAAATTTGTCTTTTTACTTCATGTACTGTAATTGATACTATGTGACATATGCTATGATATAATTTCCTGGATAAATAGACAGAAATGTTGTACAACGTAGTCTTTTTTAAATTTGAATAAACAAGATTTCCAAATACAAATTTTATTAATTAAGAACATATTTTAGACTTCTTAGCTAAGTTATGATTATATATCGGTAGGGAATTTTGTGTGTGCTGATGTTGTGTTATCTCTTTAGTTTATGTCAGGTAAGAATGGTTAATAAGGAATGTGTTCTTGAGCAACATGAACACATCTTATTCTACTATCGATGGGGATCTCCATGAGGCATGGAAATGGAAACACATATGTTAGTGGGATATCTAAAGTCTGTGTTGGATGAATTTAATACCAGTGATGATTCTAATTCTTTAAAGGGTGCTAGCTCAATGGAAGAGCACCTGCTTTACAAGCAGGAGGTTGGTGGTTCGATTCCATCGTGCCCTAATATTCATATGGAATGGTTGCGATCAGTTTTTGGTGACATAGCTCTTTTGACCATCACCAATGAGATTATGGTGACATTTTTATACCCTCACCAAAATATGAACTAGTGAGGGTCAATGAATGCCACCATATATACGCATCAATAGTGACATATATCGTTGTAACTATCCATCATTATAAATAATTATTGGTGACGAACCTTGAATGTCACCACAACACCTATAATTTTGGCAACGCCACCTTTGGTAATGTTCAGTTTTTGGTGATGAAGGCTCTTTTTACTGTCACTAATGAGATTATGGTGACATTTTTCACTCCTCACCAGTGTCCTTTTTTCTTGTAGTGACTATGCCAACTCTTGGGTAGGCCTAGAAGTGCTAGGCTCACCAAGTCATCATCCGCCACATTAATCCAGACACTTCCAAGCTAATCTCGACATTGGATGAACTTGGTAAATTATTTCAGAATAATGTCGCCTTTCTCCATTTTGATTTTCTTGAGCTTGTCCTTCAGTGCCAATTTTTTGTGGTCACTGTTGTTTTGAAACAGGTCTGTCAAGGCCTTCCACATTGCATATGGAGTTTCCTTTCCATGGATACTGGAGACAATGTGATCTCGAACTTATTCTAATAAGATCATACTTGCCTTTTCAACCTTCTTTTTCCAAGCGTCAAGAAGAGCGATGTCTGCTGCTGCGGGCCTTGAAATATCAATGTCGATAAATTCTTTCAACCCGTTGTCCTCCAAAACTGCCTCGATTCTATCTTTCCATGCAATATAATTAGAACTTCCCTTGAGTGAATATTCCAATATTAATCCCTTGAGAGGCATCTTGATCCGCCTGTCACACCAATGAATATTTTTTGCAAATTCTAATGTTGTTCAAAACAAACTCAATTTCTTCTCCATTATAGTGATTTATGGCACTATAATACCATGTAGAAATTATAAAAACAATATGTATACCAATGGATTCAATCCGATCATGCAATATTCTAGAGAAAGATACTTAATCCTTCTATAATTAATTTGCGGAAATTAAACACGACCGCACAATCACACCAAGTAAGAGAAAGAATCAAATCCACAACACATGAAATTTTATGGGGAAAGAAATCTGCTCCAAACCCCTCTATCTGTATTTTGTATAAAACCGAGGAATCATGAAACAATTACAATGCACTCTTCTCACAAGATTCTGTTGCACTCTACCAACTGTCTCACACTGATCCGGACAAAATTGACAAACGCTTAGCCAATTTCCTGCCTCTGCTCAGCCTACCTTGCTTTTGCAATTCTAGGAACAATTGATCCCTATTAATTAGGAAATTCAACCTTCCAAACTGCGCAATACATCATGGGAAATATGTAGAAATTATTCAAACAATATTTATACCAATGGATTCAATCTGATCATGCGATATGCTAAAGAAAGATACTGAATCCTTTTATAAATTAATTGCGGAAAATAAACACTATCACACAATCACACCAAGTAAAATAAAGAAGAAATCAATCCACAACACATATTATTTTTCATGGGTAGATCTTGATGTTCAAAACCCCTCTATCTCTATTGTATAATGAACCAATGAATCATGAAACAATACAATGCACTCTTCTCACAAGAGTTTGTTGCACTATCATGATTGTCTCACACTGATCTGGACAAAATTGAGCTAGTAATTAGCCAATTCTCAGCCTCTGCTCAGCCTACCTTACTCATGCAATCCCTAGGCAATTAATCCATATTAAATAGGATAATTAGCAATCCTTGACTGTGTAATCCCTATGGAGCCTTCCTCTGACTTTATAACTGCACCTGGGTAGTTTGCCAAAAATACAACTGATAGTTTACTTGTCTTAAACCTTTATCTCAACTGGGCCTCCATAATAATTGACATGCATGCAACTATAAATAGTGAATCATTAGTTACTTGGTATATCACTACTTGTGAATTAAATCTATTTTAATTCACTTGATCTTCCACTAGCTCATCAAACAGTTAGAACTAGTTAAAATGATTTTAACTCAATTAATGTGAGTTAACTGATCCCACTAACACTACAATAGTGCTACAATTGCAACTGGACCCTGTCAATAATAGAATCACTCTACATGCCTATACTTTGACCTTCAACTCAAAATTATCGAGCTAACTAAGTCTATCACACTTAGTTAACTATTACAAGTTGTTATGAGATAAGATTACAATTTATTTAAAAATTGGTTGCACACTAATGTGTCGCTAGGATCCATCGTTGTGTGACCTGTGATCCCACACTAGTGTGTGTGTTGTTTCTGGATGCCAATTTCATTGTTTCTTGTTGCAAATTTCAACACTCCCTCTCAACAAGAAAGGAATAAATCTGCCGTGATCCGGTACCTTTGGAATGTTCGTGCATGCAACACTTCCTAGTGTTTTTCGCACATGCAAATCTCCTAAAACTGAATAGCCTCCAAACAATTGAATTAGTATAATGCATCTATCATCGGAGTCTTCTGACTCCTGCTAGCTACTGCACATGTCTATTGGACTCTCTGAGTTGTTGTTGTCTGCATCCATGCACTCTACACTACTAACAACTCTGATCTGTGCTCCAGTATCTGACACCTGTCACTTTGATTTCCATCTTCTTGAAATCTGACTGCATCAATCTAACTGATCCTTCTTGCCACTATTGTACTATGAGCTCCTCGTCGATAGGTTCGATCCATGATATATCCCATCTCAATTAATCATGCCCAAATTTCTTCTTGGAATTAATTCTACACATCGCCCCACCTCACACCTCGAGGTATAACTGCATGTACTCCCTCTGACCATCTGACTTGAAATTTCCCCCTCCTGGAGGTCTTTGCTTAAGTGGACTCTTCCACTAGATCTCCTCTCTGATTCTCCAATTGTGGCTACTCCACAAACTTCTTAGACTGCTTCTGAGGCTGCATGTTGAGAGATAACTGCTCCCTCTCAACCACCAAGTCACTAACGACTGCTTTCCTCCTCAAAGCCTTGCATGCATCCTCAACCTCAAGAGCATACAAGTTATTGACTCTTGAACCGATCTGCTTCACCTGCCCCGTGGTTGTGTGTTTAAGGAACACCTTTCCTTTTCTAAACATCACCTCATAAAAATTTTCTTCCAATACCGCTACTAAGATAATATTAATACTTAGGCATGGAACATACAAAACATCTGCTAGTCTGAGAGGGGAGCCAAACTCCCTCTGAAAGGTAACTCTACCTATCCCAGTCGTGCTATACCTCCCATCATATAAAAAATCTATGTTTTTCTGGAGGCCCTTCTCCTCCAAGTCATTGAAGAGATCTCTATTCCTCATCATATGGAATGAGGCACCACTATCTAGATACCACATGCATCCCATTGCAGTGTTGGCCATGCATGCAATGAGAGTAAAATCAAGCTCGAACTGTGAATCCAATGCTTCACCTGCTGCAACTGCAGGCTCCTTCTTTCTTTACTTCTTCTGTTGACAATTTGTAGCATAATGCCCATGCTCGTGATAGTGAAAACATCTAATCTTGGACAAGTCTTTCTTGCCCGCTTCGCCTTGGGATTTATTTCCCTTGGCCTTCTTTGCTTTACCGGCCAAGGCACAATCTTCCTCGTCATATGTCTTAGATGAAGATCCATCCCTGGTATTCCACCTGAATTATTCTCGTACCAAATCCGACCAAAGTCGCTCCCAATATGGTAACTTCTCCCTCCCATTTAAAAAGTCTTGATAAGTATGCTCCCCAATTCATCATCTGTTGCGGTCACACCAACACTTCCAAGCTCATTTCGATATTGAGTGAACTTCGCCAAGTATGTTGGTATTGTCTCGCCCTCCTCGTTCTTGAATTTCCTAAGCTTTTCCTTCAGTGCCAACTTCCTTTGGTCACTGTTGTTCTGAAACAGATCTGTCAAGGCCTTCCACATTACATATGGAGTTATATTTCCATGGAGACTCGAGACAATGTGATCTCGAACTCCCTCTAATAAGATCCTCCTCTCCCTTTCTACCTTCTTTTTCCATGCATCAAGAAGAGCGGCGCCTGCTGCTGCGGGCTTGGGAATATCATTATCAATGAATTATTTCAACCCGTTCTCCTCCAGAACTGCCTCCATTTTTTCTTTCCATGCAACATAATTAGAACTGCCCTCCAGTGCATATTTCAATCTTAATCCAATGAAATCCATCTTGATTCGCTTGCCGCACCAAAGAATATTTTTGCAAATTTGAATATTGTTCAGCACAAACTCAATTTATTCTCCACTATAGTGATTTCCTGCGCTCTGATACCATGTAGAAATTATACAAACAATATGTATACCAATGGATTCAATCTGATCATGCGATATGCTAAAGCAAGATATTGAATCCTTCTACAAATTAATTATGGAAATAAACATGATTGCACAATCACACCAAGTAAAATAATGAATAAAATCAATCCACAACACAAATATTTTTCATGGGGAAATATTTCTGCTCAAAACCCCTCTATCTCTATTGTATAATGAACCAAGGAATCATGAAACAATACAATTCACTCTTCTCACAAGAGTCTGTTGCACTATCCTGACTGTCTCACATTGATTTGGACAAAATTGGGCTAGTACTTAGCCAATTCTCAACCTTTGCTTAGCCTGCCTTGCTCACACAATCCCTAGGAAATTAATCCCTATTAAATAGGATAATTAGCCTTCTTTGACTGCGCAATCCCTATTGAGCCTTCCTTTGACTTTATAATTGCACCTGGGCAGTTCGCAAAAAAAAAAACTGATAGTTTACTTGTCTTAAACCTTTGTCTCAACTGGGTCTCCATCATAATTGACATGCATGCAGCTGTAAATAGTGAATCATCATTTACTTGGTATATCACTACTTGTGAATTAAATCTATTTCAATTCACTTGATCTTCCACTAGCTCATCAAACAGTTAGAACTAGTTAAACTGATTTTAACTCAATTAATGTGAGTTAAATGATCCCACTCACACTACACTAGTGCTACAACTACAACTGGACCCTGTTAATAATAGAATCACTCTACATGCCTATCCTTTGACCCTCAACTCGAAATTCTTGAGCTAACTAATTTTATCACACTTAGTTAACTATTACAAGTTGTTATGAGATAAGATTACAACTAATTTTCCAATTTATTTAAAAATTGGTTGCACACTAATGTGTCACTGGGATCCATCACTGTGTGACCTATGATCCCACACTAGTGTGTGTGTTTTTTCTGGATGCCAATTTCATTGTTTATTGTTGCAAATTTCAACACAATCCTATGGTTGTCTAATTGCGCGCCGACAATTTACTAATATTACAACTAATAGATAACATCCCTTTAACCTCTATCTCAACTGGGTCTTCATCAAAACTGAAATGCATGCAGCTATTAATAGTAAATAATCACTCACTTGACATATCACTACATGTAAATTAAATCTGATTTAATTCACTTGACCTCTAACTAGTACAACAATCAGTTGCAACTAGTTAGACTGACTTTAACTCACTTAATTGAGTTAATTGATTTCTCATGCATTAAACTAATACACTAACTGCAACTTGGACTCTAAAACAATTAGAATCACTCTACATGCCTCACCAACCACCCTCAACTCGAATTTCATGAGCTAACTGAGACTATCACACTCAGATAACTATTACAAGTGATTATGAGCTAAGATTACAATTTATTGTCCAATTTAATGAAGGGAAAATTAAATTAGACACACATTTCTTGTTGACTTTTCAACAATAACCAGGTTGGAACAAGTTGGGTTGTGTCAACCTCCAACCCAACATAACCATTTCAAACCACTTTTGATTGGAATTTATCCCTTCCGGTCTGAGAGGGCTCTCTCAACATACCCAAAAAAATTTACTATGACAAACTCAAAAATTCAGATGCTAACTCTGGAATTTTTATGTGATTTTGCAGGTGAAAGAATGAGATCACAACCACCATTGGGCATGGAGTTAGTTAAGGAAAATAAATTACAAACACAACTTCTTTTATGGAAGTTGAGGCAAATTTAGCTTTAAAATGGTGTGAGCTAAACTTTTACAGTAAAACACAACAAATGAAGGAAGTTGAAGCATCTGACATGAATTCTGAGTAATCAAATTTCTATAAAACTGATAACTACATAAAAAATATAAAGATAAACAAATAAGCGAAACAGAATCTCAGGTGAAAAATACAGTTTGTTGCAAATGTATATTAGCTGAAGAAAAATGTTACAAAAGTGGTTCTCCTCACATCATCCATCCACCCTTCAAAGTGAAAAACTCCCTCATTTATAGAGTGAAGCCTCTTTACAATAGTCTACCACCTGGGCCAGACTTGATGCCTATTAAATAGTTCTAATTCTAATTGAATTACAACTCATGGATCCCTTTTAGGTATATTTATGCTTTAAAAGAGTTTGAATACAAAAAGGACTCTTATATCATTAAATAGCTCAAAAAATTCTTTTAATAACCCCTATCGAATGCAACCAAATGATTTTATGAATGTCCTAGACTGCTGATGTGTCATCATTCCACGTGGATGCTGACCTTGCTGAGTTGGACCTCCACCAAGTCGAATTTAAAAATTTTTGCAACAAATGTGGCTAGGAAAAATTTTGTGAAATAGGCCTCAAAGTTAAGTGTTTATTTTCCAAACCCTGATATCTATGTAAAATATGAGAGAGGATTTTGTAGATGAGCTCGTGCCAAACAAAAACCTCCTTCATATTTCCAAAATTCCTTTCCATTTGGTCATAAAGCAAGCATGAAGTTGACCACTAAAACAGTGATTTCTAGATTTTTTGTAGAAAATTCAAAAAACCACCTCTATGCTACCTCTCAGAAAGTTCAGCAAGTTCTGAGGTCTTTCTTGATGTTTGTAAGCTAAATACATGCCTTGAGACTTCCCATTACTGAAGTTTTAACTTTTTTTTTCCTCCATTGAAAGCTACAACACTTTCGTAGCAAATTTCTGCCTTCAATTCTGGGAGTTGTTACGAAAGTACCTAGTTTCTGAAATTTTGTACTTTCATCATTATTTTGCCTCCAAAACATTTAAAAAACCATATATAAGCATGTATAATACCATTAGCCATAGTATAGTAAAAAATGTGTAGTCTTACCATACTTATGGAGCATCATCAGTTTGGACAATCATTTTGAGGCCTATCTTCAACAACTCAACTTGTATCATTTCAATCTATGCTTCTACATCTTTGACTTTCCACTGCAACCTTCTCCTTTCTTCTTGCAACCATTTATCCCTCTTGCACAAGTGACTCATCATTCTGTGTAGGGGGAATGTCCTCTTCCAGTAGCTTCGTATCCATTGGTTCATATTTTACAACTGAACTTCCTTTATATTGTTTTTCTTTTCTGAGCTACCATGGCTTCAACACGTTGAGAATTGCTTCTTGCCACCTACAAATTATCCTATAGACAACTAGACCTGTTATTGAAACCAACAGACCTTCCCTAAAGACAACAAGACCAACTCACAAAATGACCAAAACAGTTCGAATGATAACAAGACTGAGCTAAAGTGAAAGGACAGCAAGATAAGAAATGAAGCTATACAGTGAGAGTGTTTTAGGGATAATGGATAAAGGGAAAAAGCACGTATTTATGACCCACCATCACTCTGACCCATGTTTTTTTTTTTATATTTCACCATTACTAACAAACACAAATTTGCTATGGAAGTTTCAAGAACTTTCATAGCAAATACTCTATTCTTCTAACTGGAGTTGTTGCGAAAGTTAGAAAAACTGTCAAATTCATAATGATGATTAGATAAGCTCAAGGGACATGAAATTTTGGATTTTCCCTTTATGATGGAACACACTAAGACTCATAATGACCTTGTAAAATAACTAAAAGACATTTATACATGTGATTATTTCCAAAAAAAAAAAAAAACTATTAAACCCTAACTAACCTGACCATCTTGACTCAAAACAAACCGAATTGTTATCTTGGATAATATGTAGCATGTAGTATCTCGACAGTGGTGCCTCATTCCATATGATGGGGTATATAGATCTCTTCAGTGAGTTGGAGGAGAAATACCTCAAGCAAGACATAGAGTTTGGAGATGATGGGAGGTATAACGTGTATCTAAATGATAAATATGCAACAATAATATCCAGTGAAGCCCACACATAAGATGATGATGGAAAAATAATGTAATGCGCAAATCATGGTTGATTGCTTGTGTCCTAAATACGGTTTGGAGACTACGACTCGAACAATATCGGAACCGAAGCCTACTGCAATAGGTTCGACCAAAAATTATTGGTGTAGGAAGGTAAATACGAAAGTAGTAAGTGCTAAACCAAGTGCTCCAGATATAATAATCCAGTATGAAATCCAAAAGGGCTGGTGAAAAAATCTTGACAATACTTATTGGCTAGTTCAATCTACTTATTCTTACTTATGTATTGAGAAAGCAAGCAACCTCAATTAAGTCAGGTTCATGTGCACTTCATTCCCTTAATCGGAATTCTATGGGAACATGGGAGGATGATCTCCATATATTTTTTATCTTTATTGAAACCCAGAACCTATTGACCTTTATGATGGATGAGTAACTATTGACCTAGATGGTTTCAGTAGCTGCTGATGTATTGACTAGTATCGGTATAGTTACTTTTGAAAGGGAGTCTTACTCTCATTAGGGGAACTTTGAGGTCTAAAATGGGCCTCCTAAGGAAATTATAAAATAATAGTGGAAATAATAAAATAAGATTTGATTACATCATCAAATTTATAAGGGAAAAAATAAAAAAACTACTTTTTTAACTCACATTTTCAACTTATCTCCCAAAGTTTTTACTCAAATTTCGATCAAGAGTACTCATTGGATGTAAAATTTAATTCCTACCCATGTTGCATACTTTTGATGGACCCTGGTATACGAATTATGAGAAATACATAAAAAAACGTGATTGGAATCACGTTTTTTTATGTATTTCTCATTTTTCGTGTACCAGGGTCCATCAAAAGTATGCAACATGGGTACTCCTTGGATGAGGAATTAAATTTTGCATCCAAAAAGTACTCCTGCTCAAAATTTGAATAAAAAATTTGGGAGATAAGCTGAAAATACGAGTTGAAAAAGTAGTTTTATTATTTTATTATTTTTTCATCCTTTTACCCTTTTACTTAAAAAATGGTGAATCATCCCCCATGGTTGACATCATCATCTTGAATCCTATTTGTTCTTATGAAGTTTATTTTTGTTGTACATTTTTCTTAGGAGGCCCATTTTAGACCTCAAAATTACCCTAATGCTTATCAAACTCATATATGTGTTGTTTTTTCTAGGACTAAAGAAGAATCTTGTTTCTGTAGTGGTATTGGAAGACCGTGGTTATGATGTGATATTTAGCGAAGGAAAGGCTTTCCTTAGACACATTGCCATGGGACAAGTGAAGCAGATCAGTGTGTGATTCAAGAACTTGTATGCACTTGAGGTATAAGATGCATGCAAAGCTTTGAGGAGCAAGGTGAAGGGTAGAGACTTTGTGGTTGAGAGGGATCTTGAACTACCTCTCAACATGCAACCTCAAAAGGGCCTAAAAAAATTGTGGAGCATCCACAATTGGAGAAGTAGAGAGGAGACTCAGTGGAGACATCCACTCAAGAAATTACCTCCAGTAGGGGGAAATTTCGAGCCAAGTGGGTAGAGGGAGCACATGCAACCATACCTCCAGGTGAGAGGAGGCACGATGTTAAGTAATAGTCCCAAGAGTGCAGAAATTTGGGTAGGCTATATTCAGATGTATTTCCTCATGGATCATTACCTTGCTACAGGAGCCCACGGTATACAGTAGAAGGATGGAGAAGTGGTGGTTGATACAGTAAGATGTCAGAGTAATAGATGCAGAGATTAGCAACAGTCAGATAATGGGGAGCATAGTGCAGAGTTGAAAACAATGTAAATGGCACAGTGAAGAGTTAGCAGCGACATGAATTTTTATTAGACAATGCAGTAGCTAGTAGCAGTCAAAGACTTTGGTGACTAGGGAGTGTTGAAATTTCCAACAAGAAATATTGAAAATGGCAACCAGAAGAGGCTTCTAATTTAATTTTCCCTTAATTAAATTAGAAGTAAATTGTATTTCTGCATAACATGAAAGCTTGTATGAATTAACTAAGTTAGGAAGACATAGTTAGTTTATTTAATTTTATTTGAGGGTCAAACTAGAGGCATGCAGAGTGTCTCGTACTATTTAGGAGCCATGGTTGAGTTTATTTTGAGTTGTAATTAATTAACTTAATTTATTTGAGTTAAAATCAGTTTAACTAGTTCTAATTGATGGAGGAACTAGTGAGAGGTAAAGTGAATTAAATTAGATTTAATCCACATGTAATGACCAATCAGATAACTGATAATTCACTCAAAAATAACTCATGCATGTCAGTTTTGAGGAAGACCCATTTTAGATTGGAGTTAAAGGGAAGTGTACTATTAGTTGTATAATAAGAAAATTGTACAGGTGGTGCATGGAGTCATAGGAAGATCCTTGATGTATTGTGCAATCATTATTGGGGAATTTCCTTGTTAGTAGGGACATAATTACCCAAGGAATTGCGCAAATAAATAGGGAATCTTGAGGCTAATAATTTGGTTTAGTATTGAACCAAGCTTGCCTAGGAATCAAAGTGAGATAGACAGAGATAGGGTAGAGAGTTATCAAGCCTGAGAGAATCATTGTATTGTTAACATATTATTTGACTTATGCAATATACAGATACCAGGGTTTTTAGCTGATGACCTAGATATGGGAAAACTATATTTGATGTGTTATCTCCATCATCAGTATTAAATAAATGTGTTTAGGATCGTCTCAAATTAGTCAGTTATGTGAGGGTTTATGAGTCAAGTTTTTTTGTTTTTTTATAAGAAATTAATGAGTTAAATAGCTGCTAAAAACACATGTACAACAATTAAATTTTATAGAAATAATACATAGCAAACACATTACACAATAGTTGATAATGGAGTTCACCCCTCCTAGGCTATATCTCCATGGACCTGCTTCAATGGTTAAGCCCTCTTTGGATTAATGGTCAATTATATTATTGCATGCACCTACAATGCTCCAATGGCTTTGAAACCTACTCCATTGGATTCAGAAGACTCAAAAACCTCAAAATAGACTCTTTAAGCTCTGAAAATGGTCTTCAGGTGATCTAGACATGGCCTCCTCTCTTGGTGGCCCTGAGCTTCTTTAATCTTCAAAGTGGAAAAATAACTTACAGAAGTGCTCCAATGCCTCGGAAACCTACACCATAATTATTAAAAAATCCAAATCATCTATCTCTTTCTGAGCCTAATTTGGTCGAAATATACCAAAGTTATGGATTCTTCAGTATTTCCTAGAAAAAAATCCTCCAAATCTAGAGAAACTCCAGTTAATCCCACCAATTTTGGTAGTGGCGCTGAAATTGGGGACTTCGCTATTTCTCCACTAATTTAATGAGGATTTTAATTATATATACGTGGTTTTAACTATGGGATGCACTTGGTTTAGCTCTAATCGCGCTCTTAACCAAATCCCATTTAAAAAAAAAAGGATTAGCGCAAATTAACACTTCTTTATGGTTTAATTAAACCATTTTAAAACTAATCCCTTCATTAGCATTGGAGTGTCACCTTTGGTCTTCATATGTGGTCATGTGGTGAAGGGGTTGGCCCCCTCCTTACTCCCATCAATCCATATGTATGTATTTGAATATTACCGCTCACATGGTTTGTTAAGTTGTATGGTGTGGTATGGTGGTAACGTGGGCGTGTTGTGGGGGAGGTTGCGGGGTCAAGCCTCGACCTCCGCCCTTCCGCCAATATAATATTTTTTCACCATGAAATAATATGATATTTTGACCATACACTTAACCAATTTCGGCCTTGGGAGGGGGGGGCACGTGGTGGCCTCTGGGCTTGCCACGTGTCCTCTTCCCATTGGCTCCCCCCAATCAAATAAAAACGTGACAAATAACCCACTTAGAAACCATCAAAAAATTGACACTTGGCATAATTTCATTGGGAAAAATGAAGGAATATTCCCATAATATTCTTTTTTGCTGACTAGGCTACCATGTCACCTTTCTGTCATTTTCTGCAATTTTTTTAGATGTTTAGGAAAATGAACAACATGCTCTATCTTCCTCATATAGACTCAGTTTTTAGTGAAATGAAGTGCGTTGGATTCCTGGCGACGAGACCTATCTAGTCACTCTAGTTTGGAGCGATTCTAAGCAGTTTTATTTTTTTAGCAAATTTTTTCCCCAATCTAGATTCTGATCACTCCTTCCCACTCACAGGCTTTTGGACCCACAAAAGATGGTTATATTATGATAGATGAATACCATTCTCTTTTCCAAGTTCTATCAGCTTGATTCTACTTGGAAAAATTTCCATGACAACCACTTGGGTTCACTGACATGCCTTGCCTTGCAAATGGCTTGGCACTTCAACCAATGTCATCCTTTTTCTGCTGACCCAATCCAACACTTGATGGTTTCTTGCTGACTGATTAAACACCTTGTCGTACCAAAGCAATCCCTATGTGCTTGGAAAGCTGATTGATGGCATTCTCACTGAGAATCTTGTTCCTCCTTTGCACAAACATGCATTTGATGCAAGCTTCTCCTTCCAAGTTAAGCCCATCTGAGTGAACTACAACAATGAGTTCCGATATCAGTAATCACAAGAAAATAAATGACCATTATTTTTAACTCCACTGTTCCAAATTCCACATCTGGAAGAATGCATTTGCCATCTCTTTCGCTTCTTGGCATCAACACATTAAATGGTCTACAATAGTTGTTGTTTTGGCTGAAATATTTTTGGCATCTTGTCCCCTTTTCCACTTCTTGATTTCATCATCCTCCAGTATTGACATGTTTCTCATGCTATGATTTGAGAATGAAGTCTAATCATGAGCCTCTCACTCAAGAGTGGACCTTCCAAAATCCTGCGACATCTTGTCACAAGAAAAAGCCTTTAATATGAAAAACACATCATGCAAGAAATACAACTTGACTACCTCTTTATTTTTCTCCTTCAAAGCAATGAATGTCACATCCTGTGAACATCGCCATGTACTCTTACATATTGGTGTACAAACTCATCGACCAAACACAAGTCGACAAAACATGCCTCTTCAAACAACTGACTCTAAAGTCAAACAAAAGTTATTGTACATTTTTTTTTCAATAACTTGACGATTTTTCTCCCAAAAGAAAAAGAATTTCACATCTCATGAAACCATTCGTCAACATATCCCTTTCATATTTGGATACAAAATAAACTCTTCCAAGTCGATATGACATGCATGCAACACAAAATCAACCAACACAAGTCGACACTCATGCATATGCAAATGATCAACAAGTTGACAAAAATACATGATAAACAAAGCAATCAAAAAACACAAGGCGATCACTCATGCATGTTCAAATTTCCATATTTTTCTACATCTAAGTGAGTCAACATAAATCTACTTTTCCAACATCTTGTTTCATGCAATATGCAACATACTTTCAAGAGAAAATAAATGTATTCAATTGGCAAAGAAATGCATCAAATAGGCGAGATTTGCATCAATCATCAAAATAAATGCAAGGCATTAATTGGTTAAGAAATCTATCCAAACTTTCCAAACCATTTCAATGGCGCTTCTTTCAGCTGCACTTCATCATGTGAATCATCTTGATCCATATCAATTATAGAATCCTCCTTTCCATTATTGTCAATATCTCTCTCCACCTTCTTCAAATGTCATGGATGACTTGTTGGATACAAATTCCAACACTTGTCTACAGGATGACCCTGCTCATGGCAATGAGTGCAAAACAATTGCATCTTCTTTTCAACATGGTTTTCATTATCCAATGGACGTTTGACTTTCTGCCTCCTTAGTTTTGAAAGTTCCTTGTGCATGGTTATCTTCTTCCAACATCTCGAAACAATATGGTTATTTAAACCACAAAAGGAACATGTAAAATTTCCCCAAATATTATGTGAAGATTTACCATGTTTATCATAATCAAAAGCAACTTGATTAAATGAATATGTATACCTTGCACATCCACCTTTGTCATCTTCTTGAGGAGGTGAATTTGATGAGGTAGTGGCTCTCTTCGGAATACCAACAATGGATTCAATGATTTTAGAGCTTTCAACATCCTCTTGTTTTCCATTCTCATTAGTTGCATGCTTATGAGCATCTTCTTGCAAAGTGGGTGTAAAAATTTTGCATTCCTCATGAACACAAACTTCACAAGCTTGAGGTAATGAACATGTAATGAAAGTCCTTCTTGGAACACCTTCATGTGCCTCATTGGCTTTGGAGCATTCTTCATCACGTTTTCCATAACCAAGACCCAAATACCTAGGCATTTCCTCAACAACAATTGGCTCAACTATGCCTTGTGCATGTTTTCCCAATACTTTACCTTCATAGCCCATCTTCATCAATAATTTGGACCCTATTCCTCTAGTGTGTATTTCAAAATCACCTACACATTCATATTGAGAAGAAATAGAATATAAACTTAAATTGCATACCTCTTTTTCATGCACATAACTGGATAAAGTTTCATTGGAATCATAGAGTTGAATCTCCATCTCATGCATCTTTTCAAGGGTTTCATTTGCAATATGGAGCTGAGTATCCATCTCATACATATTTTCAAGAAGCTCTTGCTTCTCCCCCTTCATGGCAATCAACTGCTCTTGAATTATAGTGTTCTCCTTCCTATCTTCAACCAACTCTTGTACCATATCTCTCATGATGTAGAGCTTCTGAAACATCTCTTTATCAAAGAGTCTTTCTAAGGAATATTGACTAGAAACAATGCTTGATAAAGCTGGCATCACACTTGTAATCCATAAAAAGCTTCTTTGTTGTGATTTGTGAGCTGATTCCTAAATCTTAACCTTCTCCTTACACACATAAACTTGCACACAGTTAAATTCTCCTGCACAAATACAAAACCAATAGCTAATTTTCTAATTAACCTTGGAAAATTATTTCAGGGCTAAAATGAGCTAAATTTTGCTCTGATACCAAATTGATATGAATATGGGCAAACTAGTTTCGTTGTGCTAGCTCCCTCATCTGTATTAAGTAAATGTGTTTAGGATCATCTCAAATTAGCCAGTTACGTGAGGGTTTATGTGTCAAGTTTTTGTGTTTTTTATGAGTAATTAATGAGTTAATTAGTTGTTAAAAACACATGTACAACAAGTAAATTATAGAGAAATAATACAGATAAAACACATTACAAAGTAGTTGATAACAGAGTTCACCCCTCCTGGGCTACATCTCCATGGATATGCTTCAATGGCTAGGCCCTCTTTGGATTAATGGTCAATTCTCTGATTACATGCCCATATGATGCTCCAATGGATTTTCAACCTGCTCCATTGGATTCAGAAGACTCAAAAACCTCAAAATAGACTCTTCAAGCTCTGAAAATGGTCTTCAAGTGATCTAGACATGGCCTCCTCTTCTGGTGGCCCTCAGCTTCTTTAATCTTCAAAGTGGATGTAATATTCCTAAATTAGCCCAAGTTAATAGGAATATTCAATTTTCCCTTGTTTTTCTTTTCTTTTCATGTTCATGAATAAATGACTAATGGAGGACATGTAAAACTCCTTAGATCAAAGAATAAATACATGCCCAATGTGAAAAAGGATAAATATGGGCCATTGTAATAAAATCCACTTGTGTGTGAAACAGGATTGAGATGATTGACTGGGTCAACAAGACCAAATCTCGGTTCTGTCTAGATTCATTGAACCATCTAGAGGCTCAGCGCAGTTTTAGATGGAGGAGCTTCATGTGAAAGGGGTTAAGTGATTCAAGGTGGTTTAGGGTTTTTCACATACTCATCTTATAAAAGGAAGGAGAAGGCTCAAGAGAGGGTTTTTGAATGTATTATGATTTTGGAGAATTATGTCTACTTAGAAAAATTCTAGTTCTTTGGGATTTTTAGCAAGAGACTAGTGAGGATCTCCTGCTTAGGGGTTCTCCATCCTTCCATTGAGTAGCTCTTGGAGGGCTTTGTGCTTCTTTTCCACTACCTGGCATATGGCCAAGCTCCATCTCTCTTTGGCAGCATAAATCCAGTGAGGGTTTCATTTTCTAAGTGAGTTGTAGCAAGTGGAGACTAGATCTGATCAGGTCTAGCTTGTATTGGTGGCTCTTCTCAGTTAGTGTGTCATTTAACCTCCTGGAAGAGTACATCTACTGCTTGAGCTTAAGTTTCAGATCTTGGAATCATGCCAAAGTGTATATTATCATCAACAGTGTAGTTTCTCTCCCTGATCTACGTTAATTTTGTGGAGCAGTGTTTCAGAGGTTTTGGCATTGTTTTGGAGACAAGATCTCTAATGTAAAGGAGCTCTCCTTGCACTGTGGTGATCCATGGATTGGGTTTCAGATCTGATTCATTTACTGAAGTATATGCTTCAGTTTTTCTAAATAATTCTGCAGATCTACTGCAGAAAAACTCAGATCTACTCATGTGCTTTCATGTATTGCTGAAATCCCCAAGGGGAGTGTAATAAACAGCCTCTTTGGCCTCCAGATCTGTAATAGATCTGTGTTTTCATGCATATATCTGTTCTAGATCTAATATATAATAAATTAGTGCTTCAATCTTCAGAAAATCACGTTTTCTATCTCTCTTGGCAATTTCCAGTGTTGCAGCACCTCAATCTTGAGGGTTTATCCATGTAAAATCTCTGTTTTTACCTTGTAAATGAATAAGTCTTACCCCAGCTCTAATTTCATGATGTTCTAAACATATTGCATCTAATTCCTTCATAAATTTACGCTGATTTAGCTTCATAAACCTCTTCATACATTAAGTCATGGGAAATCAGGGTTTTTAAGCCTAGTTGGGGAAGGAGGAACTGTTTAACCTAGCTAGAATTATTTTTTTGAGCTTAAATTCGAAGCGTAGGTCCCTCATGACCTAAGATATCAGATCCAACCTCCATCCCACCTTATTTTTACGCAGTTACCTGAATACACTCATTTTAGGGCCAAAATAACCTCTTTTCCCCACCCTTTTGAGTCCAAAGTGAGTTATAAGTTGCTACATAGTCATTTAATTGGAGTATATATCATTGGAAATATTTTATAAGGCATATTTCTGCATCTCCAACTCTGGAATACCTTAGGGTATTCTCATTGTTGAAGAAATTCCAGATTTGGAATATTACAGTGGTATCAGAGCATGATCTCTGGCTCAGCCTGTGAGATCCAGCTATCAAAAGAATAAATGGACGAAGAAGATATCAGAATTATGGATATGATAAGTTTCTTCTCATCTATTTTCATATCTAAGGAGAGCCTCTCCAAAGAGGTTAGACAGACCAAGGAGGAAGAAGACAATGGAACTCTAAGAGGGTTTCAAGAAGAAGGAAGCTGCAGTGAGACCTATAGAAGGTTTAAAGAAGGAGAGGAAGAACCATGCACTTCCTATCCTCACAAAGAAGAAGCATTGTACATAGAAAACAAAAGCATGACTCCACCACTTGGAAGAATGATGGAAGAGGAGATCTCCCTACTTCTTTTCTAAACTATGAGAGGTATTGAAGAAGACCTCAAGGAGTTTGAATGGGAGGAGACTTGTACCAGCACTGGCACAACCTTGAAGGAGCAGCCTTCATGTTCAATGGAGGAGAACAACACAGTTGAGGAAGAAGCTCTTGCTTCTACTTATCACCAAGGTATAATTAAAAATCCATCTATTGTCATTTCAGCACATTGTATGAAGAGATCTACATCTTTGCATGTTGTTGATTTAGAGAAACAGAGTTGCACTGCGTTGTGCAAAGGCAGTCAGGAAGAAGAGAGGAACCATTCCTCATTGGATCATTCACATGGAAGCTTCATTCATGAAGCAATAGAGGATGGAATGATGGATGGTAGACATCTTGAAGTGAGAAACCCTTTCCCCTATCTAGATGACCCTTTCTCAATGAGCACACCCCTGCTCAAAGAGAAAATTCTACTTGCAGAAAATCCAAAGCCCCTTTGGTTTTGGAAGGCCATGCATGAGGAGAAGACCTCATGGGAAGAATTCACTGGAGGTGCACTTCAACACATCATGGAGTGCAAAGTTCTTCAACAGTTTGAGGAGGATCTTCCCTTCTCGCCCTTGGATCTTCATGGATTCAAGGAGGAACATATAGATGATGGAGGACATCTTCGAATCGATAAAATCTCTCATGTGTGTGTTGGACACTCCTTGAGCCATACCAATCATGATGGGAGGTTTTTTCCTACCACCTATTTGGGTCCTTATGGGGTCACATTGATCCTTGAGAAGATGGCATTTCAACATCCCCTGAAATGCAAGAGCAGAAATCTGGTTTGGGAGAATGACAGTCTTCCTTGGGAGAGTGCTAAGGAAGAGCAAGATTGAAGGAACCCACATGTGGATGTATGGGTGTGGATGATGAGCAAGAAGCTAGAAAGCTACTTGCAAATCTATGATACCGGGCAGCAGGAGGCTTGGCTGCGTTGGTTACTCTTGAAGGAGTTTGGTCATCATCCTCTTTCCAAGGGTATGTGGCAGGACACTTGCATCATAGGGAAGCAAGGAGTATGGACACATTGTGCTGACATAATATTCTTCATGTCAATCACAATGTTTTCACTACATGATCTTGATGATGGGAGTATAAAGAGGCAACAAAATATTTTGTTGCTTGGGATGTTCTTGAGAGAGTAAGGGCATATTTGCTCTCACAGTTTTCATGATGTTGCAGGAGTAGAAGATGGCATTATCATAGTGCAAAGGGATTATTCCTTGGCCTTGGATGTTCAAGAAGGACTTTCTTCATGGGAAGGGCTTCTCATATGTAGCAGCATTATGGGAGATGCCTTTGACATTTTGCATGTCAAAGGTTGGAGCTATGTGTTGATGGGAGCCTATTTGCATAGGCCAACAGCGTTGTCACTTTGGAGCTGGGGTCTATTGATGGAGTATTCCCAGGATCACTTCTCATTCGATGCACTTGGTGAGAAAAGAGGAGGTGAAGAAGATGAAGTGGTAGATGGAGACATCTATTACTGTGGTGTGCTTTTCTTAACTTGGGTTTCCAAGCATGAGGAGAAGGACTTTAATGCAACACTTGGTTCATCCCCCTTCATGGGAGTGTGCCAAACTATTATTGAGGATTCATTCATGGATCCACGTATCTTCTTGCTTCCAACATATGGTGAGAGCTTTTGCTTGCATCCTCTTACCATCTTTTGGCAGTGCATTGCTCCATAAGAGGGAAAGCTATTCATTGAGCTCCATGATCTACATTGGGTCAAATTATATGATGGAGACATCCATCTCTTATGTGGCCTTGGGAAAATATGTTTTTCTTACACGTATGTTCATTTGATTCATATGATTAACCATGTAACAGGAAACAATTTTCCATGTATTCTTTTGAAGCAGCAGTTTGTAAAACTGTGTTGTGAAGACTTGGGGAACTGATGGTACTCTCTTGCATCACATAGGACCTTCAGTATTTCCTTCATGATGGTGATAATCATGTTTTCAATTGCTGATATTGCTTTTATCTTGATGGGAGACATGATGTTGAGTGAGGCACATGATTTGGATGTGTCCTTTTGGTAGGTTCCCACATTTTCTGCAGTACATGTTCTAATGGGAACATGGGAAGAGTTGTGGCCACCATAACCAAAATCTTGTTTCTCTTGGAGGTGAGCCATGTGTGTGATAGGATACCTTATGATGATACTCTTCTATCCATCACATATGAAACATTTTGGGCTAAATGGTTTTACAACATTGGAGGGAGGATCTTTGCAAATCTAATCTTCATGATGCCACTTGAGGGAAACATCCTTGCAGCCCAAGATCACCTTGCACTCTACACGTATCTTAAGTGGAGAGGAGAACAGCGTGGGGTAGGCTATCTTGTCTACCATGTGCAGATTTTCAGCCCACCTATTTTACAGGAGCTCAAGGTGGAGGAACATTTTCAGGAGTTGCCATGTTGGGAGTGTTGGGGTTCCCATGTTTTGGGCTGTGTTGGCAAGACCAAAAGATGAGACAACATAGAACCACTTTCAGACCTTAGGATCTAGCCCTCCTAGGTCCAGAGAGGGATCTCTCTATATGAGTCAAAGTGTATGTCTTTGAGGCTCTGAGTTATGATTTTAGGCTAGTTATATACACAGGATTTGTTTTTTTGTTTAGGTTTGGTTGTTGGGAATCAGGAAAGAAGGGTCCAATATAAGACAAGGGTGAGCAAAGAGGAAATTAGGCAAAGGTAGATAACTCAGAGAACATCAAAGCCATTGGTCAATGGAGTCAAGAGAGGATTTACATGTGTTCAATGTGCAAGCTTCAGTTGGGCTAGTCATCCAGAGCATTTGGATCTTAAAGATGGTATTTGGAATGGGACATTAAGGACTGAAAATGAAAGGAGAAGAACCATCCAATTATGTCTATAGATCAGGTCAGAGGTCATTTAACTCCAGAACTTCTTGGAAAAAATTAGAGGCAATACAAGGGATCCTAGAAAGGCTTAATTGAGATGGAAAGATCCTAGTGAGGCAGAGACAGGGTTCTAGACCTCCCAGTGTTCTCAACTCATTCAACTAAATCTTAGCAAGAACATCTAAACATAGATTCCTTCAATTCATACATCAGAGAGCAGGCAATAACATCCACTACACTGGTTAAATCGATTGAAATCAATATTCAGACACACATATAAGCAGAAAACATTAAAGGCTAGGAGAGCAGCAACATAAGGTACCTATCAAGGGTAAATCTTATGCCAAACTTCTGATGCGAGCCAGTACAAATGGAATGAAATGAAATCAAACACAGAGATAGGAAAACATCACCAGCTGCTTTAGATCAGAATCCAAATAAATATGCTTGTCATATTAAAAACAACACCAATCAGGTAGATCATTTCCCACAGCTTGAACATTCAGTCTAAATACATCAAATCTCAGCCTATCTTACAATATTACATAGAGAACTTGTCTCAAGAGGAAAATGCTTGCATTTCTCTGATATCTCATTAACAACCTTTACAATAATTTCCTTTTGTGTTTTATAGCAGAGGATGAACAGAGGATCGACTGAGGAGGTAGGTGAACACTAAATGATGTATTAAACCTTTGGAAAGAACGAGGGCCGAAGCCCATTCTATTTGAATGTTGAGTATTTAATCTCTGTCTCCTATTTTGTGAAAGAGTGATCTTCTCGGATATGATTTTGACATATTTCAGCTGCGGTGTTGTACTTTTGGTGAATAAACAAAGGCAAATGAACCACTGAGAAGTCTGCTACATAAATGTTATAATTGCTTTGAACTGCTATTAGGGTGGAAATTCCTTCAGGGACACGGTGCATAGTAAAATATGTATGGACGCCTTGTACTTTATGAAGAAAAACATTCTGCTGGTGAATAAACCCTAATGTTACCCTTTACTTGTGCTCGGGATCCTTTGATCGATCCTCGGGGTCTTCAAACTGGTGCTTTGCTTCTTAACCGCTGATTTAAGGCTCAAGATCTTCATTAGCGTGCCTTAATCTCCTTTGCTTTGTACTGAAACATTATGTCGCTTCATCTCTTCTTTTGTCAGGTTAGCTCGAGCTTTAATGGCTCTAGAAGGTTTTCCACAGAGTTTTAAACCCTGTTCTCTTTAATGAACGTCCTGTCTTCACCTTCCTGGGTCTTTGCTCATAAATTCTGCCCCTGTAAATGATCTTCTTTGATTTCTCCGTCCTTGTAGCAGAGATGTGCATCATGGCGGCCATTGACTCTTAATAACCCTGCAAATCACGAAAACTGTGAAGAAAACAATGGATGGGGCGGCGGATGATGTGGATGATGAGCATGATAGTGCAGATGGTGCCATGGTGGAATAACGATGGACTGTGGCGGAAGAATACAATGTGAAATGGAAGACAGGAAAGATGGCGGAGGGTAGGCGGAACACTAAGCAAACATACGTGAAAACCTTAAACAGCCCGACCTTGAACGTCATATTGCAACAGAATGAATGGGTGTACGGTGGACACACGTGGCGGGAGTGACGTGGCAGGGCAGACCAAGGGGATGGTCAGCGGAGGGCAAACAGATATGGACCATCGATCATGGTGGAGATCGATGGCGGAGGGCGACAAACGGTGGGCCAATAGGTGCGATGGACGAGGGTTAAGCGGTGCATAGCTCAGATGACTGATGACCGTTGGATGAGCGTTTCGAGATCTAACGGCTGACAGTGATTTCGCTTGACATTCGTGGTTGAAATATAATATGCGGGGGATGGGCAGTTTTTCCGTCGTAAAAAGGACATGCGGTGCGCGATGAGTGGAATCACTGGGTGCTCGGGGAAAACCACCCACTGCGCATAAGCGGTGCGGGATAAACCAGGTTGTTTTACGGCTATTGCGCGGCAGGGACCACAAGGACGGGCGCATTTTCGGACCATTGATTTGGCTGATGAGCGGACGGCGATGGCCCAACAAGGGAAAATGAAGTTTCGAAGTGATGCTTGCTCGGGGGATTTAATGAGACCTCCGTCCGATTTCCCCACCAAGACGCCCAGATGGCCGAGGCCGCCGTCACTGGACAAAGATGAAAGGCACCTTGGAGTTAGCGAGGGAGTGCGAGGTTTTCACGAGGAACATGGGGCGGCTATCAAGAGAGGGGCTAGGGCCTCGACACGTTCAGAGGTGGGTTTTGAATTTTCCTTAGTCACCTCAGTCACATGCGGGTAACGGTAGGAAGATAAATAGCAAATCAGGCTAAACCAGGGACGTGGGTAGAATTGGAAGGGGGCTTTGGGAGGTTTTAGGGGATTCAAGGGGAACACATAGATTAAGATGGGATAATTTGCAGGGGTATAAGGGGGAAAATAGGCCCTTTGAGAAATGGATTAGCAGGGGGAAACTGTTTTAGGCACAACACTAAGAGACTTCAAGGATGATGGGTTTTCAGGAAAAGGCATTCCTTGAATGCTCCAAAGCAGACTAGCCCCCAGCTTGCTTGTCAAGAATTTCATAGGGGGGCTAACAGTGGCTCCACATGGGGATGGCTTCTTCTTGAAGGAGTCAAGAACCAGAAATAATCTTTGGAGTAGGCCAGATGCCTGCTGCTATAAGCCATCGTTCTTCTTTGATTTTCAGCTGCCACAATATGTCAGATATATTAATCAACAGGAATACTTTTCCCATCCGATCTACCTACCCAAACTATAGTCCTAACCATTCTTCTTTTAGGGTGCATTTGAGCTAGCAGACCCTTTACATTTTATTTCTAAACAGAAAACAAACCTATTCTAAATCTACCCTTATTTCTCCATGAGGCCGGATTAAACTGTTGGCCTCATATGTTTCTCTACCTAATCTAATACCTGTTGGGATTAAACTGTCCAACAGGTTTCTTCTCCTACATTCTAAGACAGGAAATTCAAAACAGCCAAGCCAGAATTAAACTGTCTGACTTGCTGTGGATCCAAGGCATAAAAACAGTTGCACATGGATATAATTTTGCAGAAAACAAAACTGTGAAGTCTTAAAATATGAAACTTGCAACATCCTTCTTCTTTTCGTGACTCAAGTTTTGAGCTTGTTAGAGTCACTTCTTTTTCTTCCTTTCAACTCTGGTTTTGGGCATGTTAGAGATGATTCTTCTTTTCACTGTTGGTCCAGATTTTGAGCATATTAGGACCAGCTATTATGCTCCCTTTGGCTCAGATTTTGATCATGTTTGAGCCACTCTTTTTGCCTTTCGGAGGTTTATGTTTTGAGCATGTCTGAACCTCTCCTTTTTTTTTTTTTCTTTTTTTTTTTTTAAAAAGAACGAAAACACTGCAATGGTATGTACAATGAAATGGAAACTGGAAACTGAAATTTAGTAGAAGTAATGCTTGAGCATCCTGCCATTGACAGGACCCCCAAACAACTTTATACCATTAAGTTCTTGTAAGAAAAAAGCATTAGGACCCACAGTGGCTTGGATAATATATGGACCTTGCCACAAACTATCAAACTTGCCATGTTTACCTTTGTCCTCTCTCCTTGAATCCCATTTCAGAACCTTGTCCCCAACTTTGAAATCTGAAGCTTTGGCTCTTTTGTAAAACTGCCTCTTTATGTTTTCCTGAACTCTGACAGCTCTGCTATAAACTTGCTCCCTTGTTTGCTGAAGATGGATAGTTTCATTAATTATTCTCACCATACTGTTTTCCTTTGTCTGAATCTCTTGGACAAGCTTAATCACTGGCACTCCCAGGCTGGTAGGAAAAACTGCTTCGGTTCCATAAACAAGCTGGAATGGTGACATGCCAATGGATTTCTTTGTTGTGAGTTTGTCCACCCACAAAGCATGCACCAAATTTTTGTGCCATGAATTCTTGTTCTCCTCTAACATATTCTTGATGATGTTCACTAGGCTTTTGTTTGAAGATTCAGCTAGTCCATTACCTTGAGGGTAATAGGCAGTTGAATGACCAAGTGCTATTCCATACCTGTGATAGAAATCAACCGTTCTCTTGGATCCAAAAGCAGTAGCATTGTCAGTGATTATTTTCCTTGGATAGCCAAACCGAGATAGGATGAAGTCTTCTAGGAACCTAATGATGACAGAATCAGTGGCATTCCTAGTGGGTATAGCCTCTATCCATTTGGTGAAGTAGTCTATGGCTGTTAGGATCCATTTGTGTTGTCCAGAAGAAGCAGGGTGTATTTATCCAATAAAGTCTAGGCCCCATTGCATGAAGGGACCTTCTACAGTGATGGGTTGTAAAGGGACGGGGAGGAGCTTTCTTTCGCCTTCAAATATTTGGCATTTATGACAAGTAGTTACCATTTTATGGACATCATTGAAGAGAGTGGGCCAATAATAGCCAGCCTTGAGTATCTTGTTAGCAGTGGCTTTCCAACTCAAGTGGCCTCCACACTCCCCAGCATTGAATTCTTGTTTAATTCTTTCAGCTTCAGGTTCAGGCAAACATTTCAGCAATAGGCCATTCGGTTTTTTCCAATATAAGTTTTCATTCAAAATGCAGTAGTTTCTATCTTTTAGTTTTATGAATCTGGACTTAGTTTTGGATAGTTCTAGAGGGGCATTGAGATTGGTGAGCACATAAAGGATATCGGAATACCAAGGAGAGTTCTAAAACTTCTCCTCAACAGTTGGGTGGGGCAATCCTTCCTGCTCATCTAAGGCATTTACCATGTTAACGTCAAGGGCCTGCAGGTTAGATTCAGCCATTAATTGGGCTAGGCCTTGACCTTTGATCAGTTTGGTGGGCTTTATCTCAAGGTCATATTCTAAGATAGTAGCAATCCATTTGCCCCTTTTCCAATCAGGGTCTTGGGACAAGATATCTTTGACCACTATATTTGGCACATAAGCAATGGTGTGAGAATGCAGAATGTACACCCTAAAGACTTTTAAGGCCTTTACCAGGGCATAGGCCTGCTTTTCCATAATGTTGTACTTTAAGGGTGCATCCCTTAAGGCCTTACTGAAAAAGGCAATTGGCTGTTCATTACCTTCTGAATTTTTCTGCAGTAAGACTGCAGCCACGGTATGCTGGGAGGTGAATGAAAAGATCAGAAAATATTTTGAGAAATCTGGGCTGATCAAGACAGGGGCTCGTGTGAGTGCAAGTTTTACTGACTCAAAATATTTCTTGGCTTCAACATTCCACTTAATTCCTGCACCTTTCTTTAGCATGTTAGTCATTTTCCTAAGGTGCTCAGCTAGGTTGGGAATGAATCTCCTAAGGAAATTGATCTTCCCAATGAAGGACTGTAATTCTTTAATGTTTCTCGGGTGTGTGATTTGAAGTATCCCCTCAACTCTTTGTGGGTCTATCCTAATCCCTTTCTCAGATATAATGTGACCAAGAATTTTACCTTCTTGCAGCCCAAAAACAGTTTTCTTAGGATTTAGGGACAGACCATACCTTCTACATTTTTCAAAGACTTTCCTCAGATGTTTCAAGTGTTCTTCTTCAGTTTTAGAAAAGACAGTCAAGTCATCCAAGTAGATAACTATGAAGTGTCCTATCTCATCTGAGAAAGCTATATCCATCGCTCTCTGGAAGGTAGCTCCAGCATTCATCAGTCCAAAGGGCATTTTCACATACATGAAGGTGCCCCATGGAGTGGTAAAAGCTGTTTTGAGTTGATCTTCTGGGAGTACAAGAACTTGATTGTATCCTGAAAAACCATCAAGCAGGGAGATTCTCTTAGAGCCCACTACCTTCTGTAGGATATGTTCCATTCTAGGCAAAGGGTAGTTGTCTTTCAGGGAGGCTCTGTTGAGGTTTCTTAAGTCTATGCATAGTCTAATCTCCCCTATTTTCTTTCTCACAGCCACTAAGTTTGACACCCAATCAGAAAACCTCACAGGGGCTATTATGCCTGCATCATACATCTTCTTGATTTCCTTTTCAACTACAGGCAATTGTTTTGGATTGATTCTATGGAGTTTTTGCCTAAAAGGTTTCTGATTTTCCTTCAGGGGTATCTTGTGTTGTATGATGTTGGTGTCATAGGCCTTTAAGTCTTCATAGCTCCATGCAAACACATCAATAAATTCCTTAAACAGGTCAATGTATTTTTTCTTCATGTCTGCAGGTATAGACTTAGCCAGTTTTATCATTTTAGGCTTATCTTTAGTGCCTATGTTGCATTCTTCTATATCTGAGTCTGCATGTTCTATAGTGGGATTTTTTGCTACGTCATCAAAGTCAAAAAGGTCCTCTAGGGGTGCCAGGCCTCTGGGTATGTTCTTATCTTTGGCTTGCAATACCTCCATTTCCTCATTTTCCGCGTTTTCACATCCTATGGTTGAATTTCCAAATTTTTCAGAAAAGGTGTTTATTTATATGTTACAAGGTGGGGATTCTTCATCAGAGGGTTCCTCACTAAGGCAGTCGTTCTCTTCTTTAGAGCCTGAACTGGAAAATTCAAACTCATTTCTGCCTGTCAGGAAGTCTTCAATCTGTTTATCACCTTCAAAGACCTGCCAATATTTTTCGTTGTATGGCACTGCAGGTCTGAATTTGGTTTGAATGATGATTTTTTGGTCAGGGGGAGTCTTAGGATATGAACTAGCCAGGCAAGCTAATCCGTTAGCAATAACGTTCTGACTCCTGGGAACAAACACCAATTCATATTCCATGAAAGTTTTCAATATATCCATGGCATCTTTCCTATAGGCTCTTAGTCGGGGATGTTTCGCTGTATATTCACCATTCACCTGTTTGATAACTAACTTTGAGTCTCATTTCACAACTATCCTATGGGCTCCTAATTTCTTCAACAGGTTTAGACCCAGAATGAGAGCTTCATATTCTGCAATATTATTTGTGCATTTGAAGTGCAGATTGACAGCGCGGCTCTCCGCATAATCACTCTCCACGTTACGTACCCAAACCCCTACTCCAGCAGTATTCCTAGTACAAGATCCATCGAAATTCATTTCCCACAGGGGTTCATTTTCCGTTTCATCATTATTTCCTTCCCTATAGCTGGGTTCACCATTGTGTTGCATTACAGGGCCTGTACTAAGCTGCGGGTTGTTTTGTTCTTCATGGCATGTGTGGACTTCAGAGAGTTGGCTACCTTGCTATTTACGTTCTATTTCTGCTTCCGGTTCACTCAGAGTTTCGTTTTTAGCACTCTGCCCATGGTTTTCTTCATCGTATTCTTCTAGGGTGGCCATTATGTTAAAGTCCATGGGCTCTATGTTATTGTTTGTAATTCTTTTTTCTGACGCTGGCCCTCCTAAGGATGGGTCATTATAAAGAATGAAAGAATCCAGGTCTGTGTGTACAGAGTATAATGGTGAATTTTCAGGTTTCTCGGGGCTACTGACTAGGAATTTCATCTGGGACTCTCTATACAGTCTTCTAAGTTGGCCAAATATAGGGATAGTGGCGTATGAGCCATCCATCTGCATCGTTCCTTGCAGTTTGGCTCCCCATGATCTAGATAGCAGCATGCCATACTTGGGTGGTACATCTGCCACCACAACATCCATGACCATACATTTAGCTGGGATCTGGGTCAAGCTCACACATAAGTCTTTGATTAGGCCTAGGCATTTTACTCTTCTAGAGTCAAACAAATACAAATCTTTGTAAGGGCGGGTTATCTCTAGGCCTAATCTTTCCATCACCACCTTAGGCATTAAATTGTGTGATGCTCCAGAATCATGCATGGCATTGTGGAGTATTTTGTCATGAATGTTGAGACTGATATAAAAAGGTGGAACTACCCCTTCCTGAAACTTTCCCTCAATATTTGGACCAAACAGGAGGGCAGGTTGATCATCACTCAAATTCACAGTGTCATTGTTTTCCCCCAGATTCAACGCTTTCAAAATTTGGCCTTTATATACATCCTGAGTGGCCAGCTCAGAGAGCGGGACAGAGATTTTAATTTTTTCAATCTCACTTTCCAAATTGAAAGTGGACTGACTCTTGGAAATGCTCGACTCTGTTTTATTAGCCACCTTGGTGACCGAATCAGTTTGTAATTTCTCATTATGTACAGGGTTAGGAACAATTGTATCAGGAGTACTAACTGAAGTGCTAGTACTACTAGCGGGCTCACCTTGTTTTTCATTCTTCTGGTTGTCTTTTTCTTTGTTTTTCCCAGAACTTTCAGCTGCTGATTTTCTATTTACAGTAGATGCTTTAGAAGTTTTATCAGGTATTTTCTTGATGGTAACCTCAGGAGTCTCAGTTTTGGAATTTTCTTGGTTCTTTTTGCTCCTAAGTTCATATTGTTCTTTGACCTGCATCATGGCATTTTCAAATCCTAATATGTAATCTTCAGTTTCTAACCGTTCCTCATCCCAGTATGAAGGTGAGGGCTGATCTTCCCCTGAATCACAGTTAAGGACTGAGTCTTCTGTTTCAACCATGTTTATCACATTCCCTTCAGACTCCTCTATGATTCCCTCATCTTCATCTAAATTTTTTTGGAAAGGGGGAATAACTTTCTGATCTGATTCTCTCTGTCTGTTGGGCGTGTTGTTGTTTCTTCTAAAGTTTTGGTTCTGATTTTGGTTCTAGTTTCTGTTCTAATTGCTAACTGTGACAACCATTTTTTCCATCATTTTCTATAGTCTTTCCACGTTTTTAGATAATCTATCATAATTTGGGTCTGAAGTGGAAGCTACAGTGTCATCCCTATATGTTACCCTCTTCTCAGATCTCAGTCTTGCTCTTTTCTCAATCAGGTTTTCCTCTATGTTCACTGCTCCTTTCTGCATGTCCTCCAATGTGGTGTACTCTTTATCCCTAAGCTCATAGGCCATGTCAGCATCAAACCCATCAGGGTATTTGGCCAGGGCCATACCTTGTGGAGGTTTCATGTGTGGAGGAAGAGCATTGTAAATGTTGTTGAATCTAGTGGTGTAATCATGGACACTCTCTCCCACATTCCTTTTAAGGCTCATGTATTCTGCTAGGAGTTGGTGAGGGTTTGCCCTAGTTTCCCATTTGTTTATGAAGGTCTGATATAAGGCAGGGAGATCTTGGATACTGCCAGGGGGTAAGCTTTTAAACCATTTCTTTACATCACCCCCTAAGCTTTGGGCAAAGATTCTCATTTTGATTGCTTCATCATCAATTTCCATATAGTCAAAAGAATCCTCCATCTTATCTAAATGTTGTTGGGTTGTGATGGATTCTTTAGCAGTGAAGTGTGGGATTTTTGACTGATAATCATTGGGTAAGGGTAACAAGGGTTGAGGTAAAACCAGAGGTGCATACCAGGCTGCCATGATAATGTTCTGATGGGGTACAGGGTTAACTTGAGCAGCTGGTATATGGATGACAGGGATATTAGGACCAACAGAAGTTTGTTGAGCAGATCTAGGGTGGGAGAGCCCCAAGTTTTGAATGAAGTGGATATCAGGTGGTGTAGATGGAGGGGTTCCTCTGTCCCTAGTTTGTTGACCACTATGAGATGGTGAACTGTGAAACTCAGGGTCTGGCTGGTCTAGATGATTGAATGACCTAGTCCTTGGTAGCCTATTAGGTAGGTCTAGGTCAGGGGGAAAATGTGATAGAGCTGCTAGGTCTTCTGGTGCAGAATTAGCTCTATGAATGTGACTGGAAATAGTTGGTCTTTTAGGTGTAGGAGCTCCCTTGAGGATACTCTCTGGATTGTCAACTATTTCAGGTGGGCCAGGGTTGGGATAAGCTCTTGTGTGAATGGTTATAAAAGCCAGAATGCTGCTTCTTAGCCAAGCAGATTAACCCTACTTGTTACTTCTGTTGTGGTTGGTGTAGTTATGAAGGCAGGTCTCCCAGTGGAGTCTTATGTGAAACCAAGATAACCAGTAGGCCTACTGATCACCAGTGGAGTCTTTTCGTTTAGGAACAATGGAGTTGCCAGGTGGAAGTTTTAGGATATGTCTAAGGGGTCACATTGTCCACCACAGTGCTCAGTCACTATTACCTTTCAAGGATAACCTTAGAACACAACAACCTCAAACCAAAGATAGACTGGGAGGGATTTTACCAGATATGTCACCTCCAAAGGAGGATAAGATCTGGAGGCTACCTGGCCCTGTCCAGGCTCTGTCTAGGAGTACAAGAGAACACAAAGAATGATATTGAGGCCGTCCGAGAAGAGGTGTGACTATCAGCCAACCTAACCAGAGATGGTGGGTTTTGAATGCCTAGGTATGTTCAAAGTGAAATGCACTCAACGTTCCCCAGTGGAGTCACCATTATGTTGGGGTTCCCATGTTTTGGCCAGGTTGGCAAGACCAAAAGATGAGACAACATAGAACCACTTTCAGACCTTAGGATCTAGCCCTCCTAGGTCCAGAGAGGGATCTCTCTAAATGAGTCAAAGGGTATGTCTTTGAGGCTCTAAGTTATGATTTTAGGCTAGTTATATGCACAAGGTTTGTTTGTTTGTTTATGTTTGGTTGTTGGGAATTAGGAAAGAAGGGTCCAATATAAGACAAGGATGAGCAAAGAGGAAATTAGGCAAAGATAGATAACTCAGAGAACATCAAGGCCATTGGGCAATGGAGTCAAGAGAGGATTTACTTGTGTTCAATGTGCAAGCTTTCAGTTGGGCTAGTCATCCAGAGCATTTGGATCTTAAAGATGATATTTGGAATGGGACATTAAGGACTGAAAATGAAAGGAGACGAACCATCCAATTCTGTCTATAGATTAGGTCAGAGGTCATTTAAATCCAGACCTGCTTGGACAAAATCAGAGGAAATACAAGGGATCTTAGAAAGGCTTAATTGAGATGGAAAGATCCTAGTGAGGCAGAGACAGGGTTCTAGACCTCCCAGTGTTCTCAACTCATCCAACTAAATCCTAGCAAGAACATCTAAACATAGATTTATTCAATTCATACATCAGAGAGCAGGAAATGACATCCACTACACTAGTTAAATCAATTGAAATCAATATTCAGATACACATATAAGCAGAATACATATAAGGCTGGGAGAGCAGCAACATAAGGTACCTATCAAGGGTAAATTTTATGCCAAACTTCTGATGCGAGCCAGTAGAAATGGAATGAAATCAAATCAAACACAGAGATAGGAAAACATCACCAGCTGCTTTAGATCAGGATCCAAATAAATATGCTTGTCATATTAAAAACAACACCAATCAGGTACATCATTGCCCACAGCTTGAACATTCAGTCTGAATACATCAAATCTCAGCCTATCTTACAATATTACACAGAGAACTTGTCTCAAGAGGAAAATGCTTGCATTTCTCTGATATCTCATCAACAACCTTTACAATAATTTCCTTCTGTGTTTTATAGCAGAGGATGGACAGAAGATCGACTGAGGTGGTAGGTGAACACTAAATGTAACATTAAACACAGAAATGAATGGAGGGCCGAAACCCATTCTGTTTGAATGCTGAGTATTTAATCTCTGTCTCCTCTTTTGTGAGAGAGTGATCTTCTCGGATGTGATTTTGACATATTCCGGCTGTGGTGCTGTACTTGTGGTGAATAAACAAAAGGCAAATGAACCACTAAGAAGTCTGCTACATAAATATTATAATTGCTTTGAACTGTTGTTAGGGTAGAAATTCCTTCAGGGACACGGTGCATAATAAAAGCTGTATGGGCGCCCTGTACTTGACGAAGAAAAACATTCTGCTGATGAATAAACCCTGATGTTACCTTTTACTTGTGCTCAGGATCCTTTGATCGATCCTCGGGGTCTTCAAACCGGTGCTTTGCTTCTTAACCACTGATTTAAGGCTCAAGATCTTCATTAGTGTGCCTTAATCTCCTTTGCTTTGTACTAAAACATTATTCCGCTTCATCTCTGCTTTTGTCAGGTTAGCTCGAGCTTTAATGGCTCTAGAAGGTTTTCCACAGAGTTTTAAACCCTGTTCTCTTTAATGAACGTCGTATCTTCACCTTCTCGGGTCTTTGCTCATAAATTCTGCCCCTGTAAATGATCTTCTTTGATTTATCCGTCCTTGTAGCAGAGATGTGCATCATGGTGGCCATTGACTCTTAATAACCCTGCAAATCACGAAAAATGTGAAGAAAACAATGGATGGGGCGGCGGATGATGTGGATGATGAGCATGATTGTGCAGATGGTGCCATGGTGGAATAATGATGGACTATGGTGGAAGAATACAACGTGAAATGGAAGACAGGAAAGATGGTGGAGGGTAGGCGGAACACAGAGAAAACATACGTGAAAACCTTAAACAACCAGACCTTGAACGTCATATTGCAACAGAATGAATGGGTGTAGGTGGACACACGTGGCGGGAGTGACATGGCAAAGTGCACTGGCGATGGTCAACGCAGGGTGAATCGTATTCGGACCGTCGATCATGGTGGAGATCGATGGCTGTGGCGACAGCATTTGTACAAGAAAGGAGGGATCTAGGTTAAGCTGCAAGGGCACTTGGGAGGATCGATGACCGTGATGAGCGTTTCGAGATCTAACTACCGACGTCGATTTCGCCGCATCCGGTGGGCCGAAAGATAATGCGTGGGGGATGGGCGGTTTTGCCACCATACTGGGGACAGGTGGCGAGCGTTGAATGGGATCGCTGGGTGCTCGGGGAAAACCACCCACCATGCATAAGCGGTGCAGGATAAACCAGATTTTTTTATGGCTATTGCACGGCGGGGACCACAAGGATAGGCGCATTCTGGACCGTTGATCTTTGTAAGAATGGACGGAGATGGCCTAGCAAGGGAAAAGGAACGCGGGAAACGTGGGCGCTGGGGATTTAATGACCGTCGTCTGATCTGCCAGGATCTACGGCTGAAGCTGCACCCAGTAAACATATGGAAAAGGCACCCTTGGAGCTAGCGGGTGGTTCCAACGTGAGGTTTCACGGAGGAACGGGGGGCGGGGCTATGGTCGAAGGGGCTAGGCCCGACATAAGGTTTAGAGGGTTTTCGAGCTCTTCACCATTTTGAAGCCTTATAAGGGTAACTGTAGGAAGACAAATAGTGTATCAAAGCAAACCAGGTGGAAATGGGTAGAAATTAAAGGGGGCTTTGGGAGGTTTCTCAGGGATTAGAGGGGGATTAGACAAAGGGAACATGACATAGGTTAGAATGGGATAATTTGGTGTGGGTATAAGGGGGAAACAGTCTTTGGGAAATGGATTAGCAAGGGGAAACTGCTTAGGAACAACACTAAGAGACTTAAAGGATGATGGGTTTTCAGAAAATGCATTCCTTGGAAGACTCAGCGTACTAGCCCTCACTTGCTTGTCAAGAATTTCATGTGGGGGCTACCAGGAGGTGACTCATTTTGTGTGGATGATTGCTTGGGGATGGAGGATCCACATGGGAATGTTGTTTCCCAATACATTTCAGATTCCATGCCTCAAGGGAGCCTCTAGGCAGCACCTTATTGCCTTCTTGAGTACTCTACTTATCCATGATGATAGCTATTCAGCTAACTTGCATGCTTGGGAAAGGCAATATGGAGATTCATTGTTGACACAACATCTCATTATTTGGAGGAGATCATCATATGTGGATGCTACAGTAGGGGGAGGGGACATCCTTCAGTTTTATCCTTGCATTTGCTTAAGGACAAGCAACATTTGGGAGGGGAGGACTGTAATATTCCTAAATTAGCCCAAGCTAATAGGAATATTCAATTTTTCCTTGTTTTTCTTTTCTTTTCATGTTTATGAATAAATGACTAATGGAGGACATGTAAAACTCCTTAGATCAAAGAATAAATACATGCTCAATGTGAAAACGGATAAATCTGAGCCATTGTAATAAATCCACTTGTGTGTGAAACAGGATTGAGACAATTGACTCGGTCAACATGACCAAATCTCAGTTCTGTCTAGATTCATTGAACCATCTAGAGGCTCAGCACAGTTTTAGATGGAGGAGCTTCATGTGAAAGGGGTTAAGTGATTCAAGGTGGTTTAGGGTTTTGCACATCCTCATCTTATAAAAGGAAGGAGAAGGCTCAAGAGAGGGTTGTTGAATGTATTATGATTTTGGAGAATTATTTCTGCTTAGACAAATTCTAGTTCTCTAGGATTTTTAGCAAGAGACTAGTGAGGATCTCCTGCTTAGGGGTTCTCCATCCTTCCATTGAGTAGCTCTTGGAGGGCTTTGTGCTTCTTTTCCACTACCTGACATATGGCCAAGCTCCATCTCTCTTTGGCAGCGTAAATCCAGTGAGGGTTTCATTTTCTAAGTGAGCTGCAGCAAGTGGAGACTAGATATGCTCAGGTCTAGCATGTATTGGTGGCTCTTCTCATTGAGTGTGTCATTTAACCTCCTAGAAGAGTGCATCAGCTGCTTGAGCTTCAGTTTCAGATCTTGGCATTAGGCCAAATTGTATATTATCATCAACAGCATATTTTCTCTCCCTAATCAGTGTTAATTTTGTGGAGCAGTGTTTCAGAGGTTTTGGCATTGTTTTGGAGACAAGATCTCTAGTGTAAAGGAGCTCTCTTTGAACTATGGTGATCCATGGATTGGCCAACCAATCCATGTATGTTTCAAATCTGATTCATTTACTGAAGTATATGCTTTAGGTTTTCTAAATCATTCTGCAGATCTGCTGCAGAAAAACTCAGATCTACTCCTGTGCTTTCATGTATTGCTGAAATTCCCAAGGGGAGTGTAATAAACAGCCTCTTTGGCTTCCATATATGTAATAGATATGTGTTTTCATGCATATATTTGTTCTATATCTAAGATATAATAAATCAGTGCTTCAGTCTTCAGAAAATCACGCTGTCTATCTCTCTTGGCAATTTCCAGTGTTGCAACAACTCAATCTTGAGGGTTTATCCATGTAAAATATTTGTTTTTACCTTGTAAATGCATAAGTCTTGCCCCACCTCTAATTTCATGATGTTATAAACATATTTCATCTAATTCCTTCAGAAATTTACACTGCTTTAACTTCAGAAACCTCTACATACATTAAGTCCTGGGAAATCAGAGTTTTTAAGCCTAGTTGGGGAAGGAGGAATTGTTTAACCTAGCTATAATTATTTGCTTGAGCTGAAATTCGGAGCGTAGGTCCCTCATTTCCTAAGCTATTAGATCCAACTGCCATCCCACCTTATTTTTATGCAGTTACCTGAATACACTCATTTTAGGGCCAAAATCACCTCTTTTCCCCACCCTTTTGAGTCCAAATTGAGTTATAAGCTGCTGCATAATCATTTAATTGGAGGATCTATCATTGGACATCTGTTATAAGGCATATTTTTGCATCTCCAACTCTGGAATACCTTAGGGTATTCTCATTGTTGAAGAAATTCCAGATTTGGAATATTGCAGTGGAAAAATCACTTACAGAAGTGCTCCAATGCCTTTGTAACCTACAACATCATGCTCAAAGCATCCAAATCATCTAGGAATGACTCTTTTTAAGCCTAATTTGGTAAAAATGTGCCAAATTTGTGGCTTCTTCAGTATTTCCTAGAAAAACTCCTCCAAATCTGGAGAAACTCCAGTTAATCCCGCCAATTTTGGTAGTGGCGCCGAAACAGGGGACTCCACCATTTTCTTCGCTAATTTAACTGTGAGTTTAATTAGAGATAAGTGGGTTTAACTATGGGATAAGCATGGTTTAGCGCTAATCGCACTCTTAACCAAATTCCTTTTTTTTTTAAGTATTAACGCAAATTAACACTTGTTTATGGTTTAATTAAACCATTTTAAATCTAATCCCGCCATTATAATTAGAGCCCTCTGCCTTTGGTCTTCGTATGTGGTCATATGGTGAGGGGGTTGGCCCCCTCCTTACCCCCGTCAGTCCATATGTATGAATTTAAATATATACCGCGCACATGGTTTATTAAGTTGTATGGTGCGGTCTAGTGGTAACATGGGTGCGTTGTGTGGGGGAGGTCGCGTGGTCAAGCCTTGAACTCCACCCTTCCACCAATATAATAATTTTTCACAATGAATTAATATGATATTTCAACCATACACTTAACCAATTTCGACCTTGGAGGGGGGGGCACGTGGCGGCCTCCGGGCTTGCCAAGTGTCTTCTTCCCATTGGCTCCCCCCAATCAAATAAAAACGTGACAAATCACCCACTTAGAAACAATCCATGAATTGACACTTGGCATAGTGTCATTGGGTGAAATGAAGGAATATTCTCAGAATATTCCTTTTTTCTGACTAGGCTGCCATGTCACCTTTCTGTCCTTTTCTGCATTTTTTTTAGTTGTTTAGGAAAACAACATGCTCTATCTTCCTCATATGAACTCTATTTTGAGTGAAAATTGCGTCAGATTCCTGGCGACGAGACCTATCTAGTTATTCTAGCTTGGAGTATTTCTGAGCACTTTGAATTTTTAGCAAATTTTTTCCCCCAATCAAGATTTCGATCAGTTGAGCCTTTCCCCAGATAAGTCTTGTGTTGTGAAATTGAAATTATTTCTCTTTCTTGTTCATGTGATTATGCGATTGCAATTGGTTTCTGCAATTTGTAGAGTAGATTCAAGCATTTTGTTTTGGCATATTACAAATATCAGTTTTAATCTACGTGGATATTCTAAAGGCAATGTCACTATTTTCGTCGGATTGACCATTCACTGCCTTTTAATTTGGCATATCCCTTTAATTGTATTGTCGCAATGAGCACTGCCTAATTAAAAGGAATCCCATATTAAAACTTGATAAAATTTAAAACTTAGGACCCCCCAAGAGCTGATTTTAAATAAATATTTACATGTGATAACATTATGCATCAAAGAAATTTTGTATCTAATACATTGGAAGCTTTGTGAACTTGCTTTTGCAAGGAATACATTTAATTTAATGAATGTTTTTTATTTATTTATTCATGTATCTTAATGTCTTGATTTCAACTATTTCCTATATAGTAGATAGATTAGGCACTAGGGAATCGAGAGTAGTGTGAGCGGGGGAGGGACCATGAGAGCTTCTACTTTCACATGGTTGTCCATGTTCAATAGAGAATAAATTATAACTTGGATAATATTGGAGCAAAAAACCCTCAATCCGACAGAGAAACAAGAAGGTCAATGTTGACTTCGTTGTTGCTTCGTCGAGTGGAGGGAGGCTTGCTCCAACATTAAACTGCTCCAATAATTTATTTTTGAAACCAAGAGGAGCTCATTCAAGTATTCATGCACTCAAGTCCTTTTAATTATTATTTATTCATGAAATTAAATTTAATATTTGGTCAAATTTAATCTAATTTTACCTCATTGGTCTCATGAATATGTGTAGGACAACTGGTATTAATTCATATGTTGAAGTGGAACAATTATCAAAATCAAATAGCTCAAAATGGTAACATTACATTTAGCATTCAAGTTACGTTACTTTCAAATTGATGCCTTTTTGCTTCTACATAATCCACTGCACTACTTACTCTATTTGTAGTCATATGAGTGGTAGATATTTGAAGTGACTTGACATTTCTTTTGTATTTTAAAGGGAGATGTTGTATAACCTGGTAATTCCAACTTACAAATTTCTTCAGATTGGCAAGAAAATACTACCACGGATGGAAGAAGGTATGAGAAATGATAATTCTAGGGTTTCTTTTTTTTTTTTATTTGTCACTATATAGTCAAAAGTGATGGAATGTGGATGATATCATGAGTAACAAGATGAGGGATACATGTAGTTGTGATCTTGTGGTGTTTCCCATTGCTTACATATTCAATTTATATTTAGTTAATACCTTCAAAAAAAATACTACAAACATTAAAATCATTTACAATTTTACATTAAATAACAAAGAAATTTTGTATCTAATACATTGGAAGCTTTGTGAACTTTCTTTCTCTAGGAAGAAATTTAATTTGTGCATTCAAGTACCTACTAATTCTAGGTTTTACAATACCTGAATTGAAATGGAACTTGTGAGTGAATTCCAATCTTCTGATCTTGTGTAGATATTAATTTAACAAGAAGACAAGGGAGTCAAGTTGGGAGAAGCGTTTAGAAATGATGACACCAATTGAGGCGAGATAACACTATATTTTTGTCATTGTATGCTTGGGTTAGTTATCTTAATATATGATTCCATTCTTTATAGAATAAATACATGTAGCTATTCTTGACATTTCTAGAAGTAACCTCTTCTCTTTTCGCAACTTCTCAAAATGTTTCTTCTCAAGAATTATTCCTTTTCGCATTGTTCATGTTGGGAAAAAGAAATATGATAAGAATGTTTTAAGTCCATGTCATTATAGCACATAGATCTAGGCACATTCTAGGCTCACTCCATGAAAACAACTCCATAAATTTTTCATTATAATGCTCCAAATAAGGTAATGCAAGAAAATGGATGATTGTAGGCTAGTATCTCCACTATTTCTAGGTTGAATATGAAAATAAACTTGTGTATATGCTCCTCAATGACATATTTAGAAGGGTTCCAAGACGGATTGCTACATGCTTCCTATATGTATTCTTGAAGAGGGTTCCTATACAAGGACACTGAACACTTTTCTAATATTTGTCGTGATGGAAGGAAACAACCCATGATCTTTAAGAGGTTATCAACAAATGCCTAGCCTTTGGTAATTTTTCTTATATAGGTTATCACCATCATTGTTAAAATACACAAGGGAAATTCCTCATTTTGGGGAAAAAAATTAGGGTTGCCATGTTCTATTTGGAAAAATTACAGACATACACCATCATAATGAAAACCACCAAAGACAAGAAGAGATTCCAAAGGCAAGCATAGATGAGGATTCATATATAATTGAGATTAGTTGATTGGTATTGGCATGTGTCCTCATATATACATGAGATATATAAAATGGACCACAAACAACAATGTTTACATTATATTTGGAGACAATGTGAATAGAGGGTTGTCCACCATTTACAAATATGGAAAATCGACATCACCTGAGTACCATCAAGTTCTAGGTCATTTTTGGGTGACATACTTACACTATCATCTTTACTAATGTTGGTGCCCCCCATCGATGTAGCATCTATCTAATCTATATGGGAGATTGACTTGCCTCCTATGGAAGGCATCTTCCAGGTCTGAAAGCCTAAAGATGACGACCCAAGAGTATTTAATACGCTTTCAATTTTTTACAGCGTGAGGGTATTCATCAAGATGACCATGGAGTACATGCTCATGCCAAATATCATCCAATAAAAATAAGCATGCTATGCTTGTGGCTCACATATTTTGGAAGGTGAACCTAGTACAATATTGTTTTTGTTGTGTGATAATCGTTTGCCTTCAGATCTAACAATGATAATACTTGTATATGTATCAAAAGTTTTATCAACCAACTACTGGTAGTCATTTTGAGTGCCTAGAATTAGGGAGTGAGAATCCCTTGTATCTATTTCATCGTGTTGTAACCCTAGGGACAACCTCTAGTTGAAGGAGTCTAGTGCGTAGGACATCTATTCAATATAAATAAATATATTTATTAAATAATGGTGCCCAGAGATAACCCTTTTGGTGTAATGTGAATTTAACGCTTGGAAAAAATAATCCAACTCTCCAAATGGTCTTTGTATCTATGAGTACAATTTTTATTGGAGTTGTAATCAGTGGGAGAAAGATTGAGAATGAAGATTCAATGTACATGGCAGTAAAGAATCTGATACACCAAATCTTAGTATAAACTATAGGATGAAGGAAAATGGAGTGATGAAAATGTGGAGTGCTTTATTAAGGCTTCTTTAAGTAAATTTTACAGGTACCCTATGTTATTATCACAACATTAGTAAGTCTGATTATAAAAAGAAACTAGGTGCTTCATAACACATATTTCAATGGAAGAATAAATACAATGATTAAATTACAAATATAGGAAACACATACTATAGCCAACACATATGAGTAATCACTTGAAAACTTTTATTAATTATCCAATAAAAATATCAGCACATTAGACAACAAAATATCCATTCTATAGGCCAAAATCTGGAACCCCTACAATGGTTCCTCAATCTTATTTTAAAGAAAAATTACAACAAAGAAATTTATGGGTAGCTATCAACTGTTTTAACTACTTCTTAACTATTCATGACTAATCAAGTTCTTTAAAAAAATTAAGGAACTATTACAAAATTACAAAATTACAAAATTAATTCTGATTATAAAAAGAAACTGGGTGTTTCATAACACATATTTCAATGGAATAATAAATACAATGATTAAATTACAAATATAGGAAACATATACTATAGCCAACACATATGAGTAATCACTTGAAAACTTTTATTAATTATCCAATAAAAAATTTAGCACATTAGGCAACAAAATATCCATTCTCTAGGCCAATCTATTCATTTTTTCCTTGACTTCTATCAATCTATTCTATTCATGTTTCCTGTGCATATTCCTTTGCGCCATTTGCTAATTTTCATCACCATAATTTCTCTATCTGTAATTTCTACAACTCTTAGCTCTTGTGAATATTTTACATTTAAATAGTCAATAATTTTCTTAGCTCTCCTATGCTTTATTTTTATTCGCAGTAATAATTGCTTCGATGACCTTTATTATGTATTTTTATTATGCAATAACATTCATATGGTCCCAAATATATAGAAATTATTGAATTATATCGCCCCAAATAATATGTCATGCTTGAATTAAGGACATGCTACCTTTGAGCTTGGCCTTCAGTTCCTTAATTTCCTCTGTTGTTTGATGCTCGAGGCTTTCCTCATTCAAAATTTCCACTACTAAATAGATTTGTCTCTCTTTTATACTCAATTATCCTTTGGCATCCTCCAAGATCCTTTGCAACTTCTTTATTTCATCTTATGATATTTTTAACTCGATCGTAACCCTGGTTAGTTTCTCTGTAGGGTCTTCTAAATCAACTGACACTGCCACAATACATACAAGCTTATCTATTTTCTATTGAAATTCTACATTTTGTTGCTTTGAGGAGTGCCAACTCTTGATATGTTCCCAACAATCTTTGTTAAAATTTCCTTTTATTTCTCCACCTTAGTCAGTTCAAGTGTCTAAACATGTTAAACTGCAGGCATATTTAATTTCTTCCTTAATGTTTGAACTTCTAACTCTATTCTTCGCAACAAGGCTTGAATCACTTCTCTGTCCTCGGTATTTACTCCCAATTTGATGATTGGCTTCTTGAATTCATAATTTTGGGTATGAAGGGCTAGGGAATTTTCTCTTTCTTTTTTAAGTTGGTATATCAATTTTTCCAAGAGTACCTCTGCTTTACTAGCTGCCAAAGAAGACTTGCAAAGATCATTATAACTCAATTCACATGTTTTCCTATGTAGATTGATTTTGTCAAGAAGAGGAATGCCTTTAGTAACCACAAACAAATTTATTGTCTTGAAATCTATGCCTGATGAAAAAGTATAAGAAATTGGATGAGTAAGAGATATTTTGAGTTGATTCCTTTCCAATTCCATGGATGATAGGAGTTTGGTATGGTAATTTGGGATTGATTGAGTGTCCAGCTGTGTTGTAACATTTCCCATTATTTTTACATTTCTCTCCTCAATTTGTTGGAAATATTTCTGAAAATCATTGAGGGTAAGAAGCCTCATCTTTAGTAGGAATTGGGGATGAAGGTGAACATCTTCTATCTCCCAATTATACTTGGAATCCTACTTCCCTTGAGGGATTTTCAATCAATTGTGAAGCTTCAATTTCTCCTCCTTGAACCTTTTCTTTCTTGCTAGATTGTGAGCCTTCACTATCAACGTCCATGAATTCAGGGTCATTCCTCTTCAAGCCTTTTTCCTAAGGAAGAGGAGTGTCTACATTTATCTTCTACTATGAATCCTCCATACTAATATTTCCCAACTTTTCCAACTTTGGTTTTTCTTCATGGGTATATGAAGTGCAAGTTATTTCAATTCTTCTTTTGGAAATTACTTGATGTGGATCATAATTCCATTTTTCTCCTTGTTCAAAACCCAATTCTTGCAACATCTTTTAAACTTCTTCTTCATCTTGTTTATTATTCACAATAAAAGGACCCATTGTTCTAGGTAATTTAAACAAGAAACCCTTCCGAGCTGGGACAAAATGAATCTAGTCCACATTTAGGCTCTGTCTAGTAAATTCCAAAGCAAAATTTCTCATTGTTGCAAATACAAGTAGCTTGTAGGGTGGAATTTCTGCACCATATAAACTTATTTATAAACAACCCTCTAATATTTACCAATTGTTAATCATCAGTAATTTTTTCTTCTCGTGGATGACTAAAATACTTATCCTAGATTTCTAGAAACAAAGTTCATGAACATTGTGGGTTCTAGAAATCTCACTGCCTTCATTATCCTTAGGATAAATTTTCACTAGTTTATCATCCTTTCATGTCAAGGTCAGCCTGCTACTCCCAAAATACCCATCATGGGCTCATGCATTCATTTTCACCATGTCTGGTCACCTTTGGCCTCAAGCCCTCTGTTCTTTTATTGCCCAACCCCTCCACTGCTACCTAAGGTCACCAACCAATCAAGTCTCTTATCTCTCCCAAATGCATCAAGCATTGATGATCTCAAAACTATCTCTGTAGGATCTTTAGATAAATCAAGTGCATTGGATTTTGGATCTTCAATACATCAATTTGTCCAAAACTCTGTTTTACACCTAATAATCACAAGTCAAGTTTTCAAGCAAAGACCAAGTCCAAAGAGCCTCCCACTAGGTCATTTAGGGTTTCATAGGTTGTAGGGTTTTTTTGATGATCTAAGTCACTATTTTTCATATGCTAAAAAGGTAAAATAAAAAAGGATGAAGATCAGCAAGTGGTTGTCCAAAGGAGATCAGAAAATCTTCCAAGGAAGGCCTCTTTGGCCAAGCACAAAGTCTGCAAAGTAAAACTACCCATTTTGACATTTCTGCAAGGGGTTTCAAGGTGGCTATCAGCATAGAACTAGGTAAGGTAAGAGGCCAACTCATCACTAAAGACACCTACAAAAACGAGAGGCAGCATGCCTAATCTCAGAGAAAACTATGGTTTTCAAGGGAAATTTTTTTGGTTTCATGACCCCCATGGTTAAATCATCAACAAGGCTTATATATTGATGCTCTTACACCTCCTCCTATCCTTAATATACCTTCATAAACACTTCCCATCACTCATATCCCTCAAAATCATCATTTTTCTACAAAACCTAGTCTATTGCCACCATTTGACACTTTTTGAGACTAGGCCTATGTTTTGACCTTTTGGACCCCTTCCCCTCACTCTATTCTTGAAATTCCACTTTCCCTTACTCCCTAACATCTATCCCTATCCCCAAAAATTTCCCCAAGAATTTATACAACCCTTAACCCCTTCATTCCCCTCCCTCTGCAAGGAAGTCCTAAATCCCTTACACTAAACCCTAATTTCCTCTTCCAACTAAGCTAGGGTTTGCCATGGAAAAGAGAAATAGGAGAAAAGTATCCATTTGATAGATCATATCAGCAAGTATAATTCCATACCAGCTCATAAACATCATGCCTCCCTCATTTTCCAAAAATTCATTCCAAGGGCCAAGTCATTTGCCACACCTAGGGCCAATTTTGTTTAAAAATATGTTTGTGATCAAACATAGATGAATTTGGAAAACGTGAGAGAGGTTTTTTTCCACCATAGGGCCAAGAAGAAAAAATTCCTTCAGGTTTTACATAGGTATCATGGTTTGGGAGCAATGTCAAAAATACAGGTGTCACAGGAGAATTTATGCACTGTTGGAGTGACCTTGGGAAAATCAAGTTTTCTCACAGATGGATTGTCCCAATGACTTTCTTGATGAATAAAAAGATAACTAGACTTGATAAACTTTCCAATGATATATCATGAGCTAAATTTGGAGTTGAGGAAGGCATCAAAAAGTGGTCTGCACCAGAACTCTTCATTTCTGCACCATCATTCAATACTTGTTTTGACTAGTCTTGGGAAAATCAATTTTTGACTTGGAAAATCAACTCCAAACAGAAACAAAATTGTATATTTGGAAATTAGACAAGTCAAGCTTTCCAAAGAGCTATCACAGGCCCAAATCTGACTTCGGGAAAGTCATCAAAACCTGCCTGCAAGTTGACCATTTTTTAGCGCTGCGCAAAAAAGTGGCACTACGTAAAATCCATGGGTAGGACTGCCCGGCGCTGCGCAAATGCCTGGGCAAGACTGCCCGGCGCTGCGAAAAGTTTAGGAAGGTGTCAAATTGCAAAAAATAATCCCTAATTCCTAACTTCATCCTTTGAGTTGCTTCCAAGGTTGAAGAAAGTTGAAGAAAGTGGTAAGTGGTTTTTCTTCTTGATCCCTCAAGAAAATTTGAAAAAATCATCTTGGTTCTTTGGTTATTTAAGGTAGAAACCCTAGGTAAAAGTCACGAAGGAACCTTGCTCTCCTAAAAATCATTCTTGTACCAAATTTGATAGCAGGGGTGAGTAAGGGATTTTAAGTTGTTACCATACTCTCATGATAAAACCTCCTCAAGCTACAAAGCCACTTAAACCCTAAGCGCCCTAGCCTCCACACCTCTCATTCTCCAAATTTGACTTCATCATCCTCTTGACCTTGTTTCATCAAGCCCTAATTTGAAAACCAACATCTCCTATCAACATTTCAAGAGCTGACAACAACAGTGGTGGTGATAAAGGTCAAAAGCCTTTGAGACCAAACATAAAGGAGGAAATGATGGTGAAGAAGAGGAAAGTGAGCACAGCAGTGGTGATTGGCATGGCATAATACATCATTCAGCATTATGAAAGTGAGCATAAGGTTTTCAAGAAGATCAAGAGAGGCCTTTCTCTCCAAAAGAAAATGACCAAGCACTACGCAAAGAAGAAAAGACTTGCATGTGCCAAACTCAAAGAAGCCCTCCTTGAGATAAAAAACATAAAAATCCCAAAAGAGCATTACATCCTTGGAATTTTGGCTAAGGCTTCTCAGCAACTATCAAGAAACATCTAAGGAGGGTCCACACCAATTTTGGGGAAATTTGAAGGAGTTTTTTTTTTTTTGGTAAAATTTTGGCCTATTTTGCGCAGCACCACTGGCGCTACGCAAAAATTTGGGGCATCTACTGAAAACCAGCTTGAAATTTTTGGGTTTTTTATGACCTGCACATCTTCCACAAAAAATTTCAGAGAACTTGGAGCTGTTTTGACCCCTCAAAAGGTCAAAAAACACCTTTCTGCCCCTATTTTAGGCCTGGCGCTGCGCAAATGACAGGTTGGAGATTTTTGCATTTTTGGTAGGGTTACAAGGATTGGATCAGGAAACCACAAGCAGTTTTGGAAAGTAGACTCTTCAAGATTTCCAACTAGCTATCACGGAGCCAAATTCGACATCAGGAAGTGGTTCAAAAGCTAGTTGCAAAACAACCTATTTCTGCAAAAGTGGCGTTGCGCAAACAGACTGACATAGGCCAAAAAGTCAACAAAAGACACTGATTAATGGCAAAATGGTTTTTTAATATTTTTTTGGGAAAATAACTCCAGATTTGATTGAGGAGTTATGTTTTTGATGTTTTTCATTTATTTCCTTATCTATTGTGTCTTGGGCCTTGCATGGTCATTAAGCACATTTATGACATTTATGACTAAATTAGGGTTTCTGGAAGCCTCTTAGGGTTTCCACCTCCTCATTTGCTCCATAAATAGAGCATGAGGCTCTTATGTATTTGGTTGGATTTTGATGACTTATTCTGAAGCAAATACATAGTCTCTTGGATTTTTTGATGACAATTTGATGTCTTGGAGCTCATGCATGCCCTGGTTTGCTTGTTGATGAAGAGAGACTGTTTGCAGGATCCATAAGCTTGGTTGATGATGAAGTTTTTCTTATGTTCATGTTTTCTAGTTTTCCATTATGTTTTCCATCTTGCTATGTTGCATTAGGGAAAAAAAAATAGATTAAGAAATGTTTCCTGATGGCACCTTACTTATGTTTGTCCTTCACTGCGTCAATGTTTTCTTCTGTTGAGATATATTAGGGAATCCATCTCTTGCTCTCTAAGAAGTTCTTAGCTTGTTCATTTCCTGAATGGTTTAGATCAGTGAGTGTCAAGTATGATTTATGGTTAGTCCTTCATATTGTTGCTACTGAAATACTCTGTTTGGAATCAACTCTTTAAAGCAGCTTTGCCTAGGTTTGTCAAAGAAGTCTATTTGAATCATGCTATTTGCCTTTGCTAGCTAAATTTGTTTCAAAGAACCTTCACAGCCGTAACTTTAGATGTTCAAAGTTTTATCTTCTTCTATGGTTATAACTACTTGTGCATCTTAAATGCTTTTATGCTCTTGATAATGAAATCTTTGAAAGTTAAATAAGTTTCTTGCCTTTCTACAATTTCATTTGAATGTTTGTCTTGGATAATCATCTATGTTCAGTTTGAAATCAAAAGTATTAGGTTTCACTTATGCCTTTGATTCTCTTTACATGCTTATGATTTTTGACCTCTCTTAGTCCAAAAAGTTATTAAGGATTCAGTTTTTCCCTTCAGTAGCTTTTATTCTGGAGTTTAATGTCCATCTCATAATCCTTCACAACCTTAAAGATCCACCAACCAAGTTAAAATTTCCCTACAAATGCTCTTGAAACCATTGATGAACTTATCATGACCTTGTTAGACTCCATTGCCCAATGACTTAACAATCTTCCATGTTTTCTATCTAAATCCATCTAAGCATCATACCCAACCAAAAACAATCAAAATACCCTGCACTTAACATCTAGCCTAAAATCAACCCTAATCAGCAAACAAATTCACATCTTTGCACCTACTAGAGAGATCCCTCTCCGAATCCAGGAAGGCTAGGTCCTTGGATTCCAAAGCTTGGTTTGATGTTACCCTGTCCATTTTTATCTCAATCAATCTAGAAAATTATGGGGAGCTAACACCAATCACCAACTCTAGAATATTTACTCAACTGCAATAAGACATAGGTTGTGGAAGGATTCTGCGAGCAGGCTAACCATTTATGATATTATATACAACTAACATAAAAGAAGATATATATTAGGAAAATCCTTCATTATTATTTCTCGTTATGAAAATATCAATCCAATTAATTATAGGTTGCTTATGTTTATTAGGATCAACAATATTCAACCCTGCATCAATAAATTGATCAACATGGGTGTATAAGAAAAGACAAAAAGGCAAAGATGGATGTTGGCGAGAAGAAGGTCTCTGAGCAAGACCCAGGTTCAGAGGAGAGGCCAACAAGGTTTCCACAGTAGTCCAGCACAACGTCGGCATTTTCACCCTACTCTGAAGAGCAGAGAGTCTCACCCGAGGCATGTCGTGACCTTAGTAAGGTTAGGAACATATCAAGTATCGTCCAATCACAACTATAGAGCAAAATAGAAAGAACCGGGAATAGTAAACAGATCTAACTACTTTACACAAGGTACCACTCATTAAGCATATTCAGGATGCAAGATTAAAATTTAAAAGCGGACAATACATTCACAATAACCAAATGCTTAACACAAAACTCAGAACATCAAACACAAGTAGAAGTATCTTTCATTATCAATAACGGACAACTACATTACTCTGCAGAGTTGATTATAGAAAGACAGATTACAACAATGAAAAGACAGAACATAACAGAACAGAGCTCTCTGGCGGCTCTCTTCCTCAGCCCTCTACTGGACTAACCCCTTGACTACGCTGGTTGATTGCCCATTTGTTCATTTTCCAACGTGACGATCAGTTTTTCCTCCTTTTCTGCTTTCCTATTTGCCGCTTCTTCCCAATCACTGGGAGTTATGTTGCCTGTCCTTGTCGCTCATTCCTGCCATCTCTGTTGTTTTTCTGCAACTGTCGCGCCACCTGTTCTCCAGCTCTCCGCAACCGTGACATCTCCCTATCTAACGTGATTGTGCTCCACCACTTGTTCTTCGCAACTCAAAACTGTTTCATTTTCAAAACAAGGGCCCCAACAGGCCCCGACCACATGCTATTGACTCATCCTGAATCAATCATTTTATGCTGCCTTGGTCTCCATTGGTCTGTCTGCCTCTGTGGCTAGCCATGTCTTCTTTGTTTCCTGCCTCTGTCCAAACAAGGGCCCCAACTCTAGAACCTTTGCCAATGCTAAAAATTTGAGTTTGGCAAAGTCGTTAATGGCCTGTTGCCATTCCTTTGTGAGTTGGTCTGTTTCTGTGGTGACTCGTTCAGCTTCTGTTTCTCCTGCAACGGCCGGAAGCTTGCTGAATACTTCTTTAATTTTGATTTCGGCCTCAACTACCATTTGCTATATGGCTTCTACAATATACTTTATTGGTTATCTCAGTTCTCGGAGGACCTGCTTTGTGGCAGCATAATTCTCTTCGATCTTCTGTATAGTGGTTTTCAATGCCTCCGCTTGATTGTATAATTGGGTTATGCCGATGGGATCTGTGGCCTCCTTTATTTCTCGTGAAACCTGCTGCAGTTGTGTCGAGATTGGTTGGGCCTTCATAGTTAACGAGGTTGAACACTCATGTAAATGCTTCAAAACATTGTAAGCCTCTTTTACCATGGTCCCCAGCATTTCCTGCATTCTAGTTGCTTGTTTCTGATTTTCCGTGGCCTTCTCGGCATATATGACAATAGGCTCTGGTAACGTCGAACTGGTCGCGAGAGCTTCCTTTAGCTCTTGATTTTCCCTGCTGAGATTCGCACAAGTTGTCTTCACAAGGATGGATCGTTCGACTATGGTGCAAGCCGATATGTCTCTCGGTGTCTTGTCATCCTGAGCCATTACTGTTGGCCAGAGATTCGTGAAAATACCCGTTACCTGCTCCAGTTGTTCCTGTAGACTTTCCTTCTCTCCCTTTAATTGGTTGCGCTCATCATTAAGAGCATTGATCTGCAGTTGTTGTTGTTAAAACCTTTGCTGGATGTCGTTGTGTAGTCCTTCTGCCTATTGTGCCGCACACTGGATGAAATTGTACAGTTATTTTGTTCCCCAGGTCTGCATACTCTCAGCCCCAGACATATCGTTGTTAGGCAATCTCTCTTTGAAGGGTTCACCGCTGGCTATTGATCTGGCTGAGTGTTCATGTGGTGATGTGGGTTGGTTCTGTTGCGGCAGCTGACTCCCTGGGTCGTTCATGCTTGTGGTTGGTTGAACCTGCTGTAGTATCAAATTTTCTTGCTGAAAAGGGTTCATATCCTTTGGTGAGGGTGTCGTGTCTGCGGTGAAAGATACCCCGCGAACCAATAGGTCTAGAAAAGTGCTCTGTCCCACCAGAGGTTGGTTAACCTCGGGTACCAGAGCCATACTCGAGTTAACTTCTACCTCGTTGTCTCAATTTTTCTTGCTTTTTGTCTTGACTGGGTCTGAAATGGTTGCTGATGTGGATGGAGTGCGATTGGAATGGTCTTTGGAAGTGAATGACATGTGAGGTGATGAATGGTGAGTGCGAGGCAAAGAGGTATGAGTGTGGAGTGGAGATGAAGTTTGAACATTCAAAACTGAGAATGGATTGAACACAGGTAGCTCAAAGGTTACCTAGGGGGCCACCTCTGGCTCCTCTTTAATTGGTGCTCCCGTATCCATAGGTTGTGTTTGATCTTCCTTAGTGAGATCAACTATATGCCTAGGCACCATGACTCCTGATTTCTTGGCCTTATGAGTTGCTATGGGTGGTTTAGGTGCCTTATTCTTCTGAATTGGAACTACAGTGGTTGTTGGGGGTGAATTAAACATGGTGGACAGTAAGGCAGTGATTATGGGTGCAAATATGGAAGGTGATGCAGAATTTAAGGCCTGAAACTCTGAAAAAGTAGGAAACAAAGGGGAAGCACTGGTGAGAGTTTTCATTACCCGATTGAAGCCCTTTAGTCTAATGTCCAGCTCCTCTAGTATGGGTGTTAGCTACAGCCAAGACACTCTGCTCAGTGTCTCATCCGGTGTTTCCCCTGGTAGTGGTCTTGGCAGCATGCCCTTGAACGAGTAGTGATGGATTCCGCTTTTGATCTCCATTCCCACCCCTGGCCAGGAACAGACTTCGGTGTGGAATTCCTTTTCGTCAACCTGAAACTTTAACGGTCTCATTTTAAATGTTGTTTCATCCACGCAGGTGGGTTGGATGTATGTCTGCTTGTGAGTGACCCAGAACCATATTTGAAAAGAATAACTATCCAACAGACTCCTCAGGACCCTTTGCTGCCTCGCCACTATATCCATCATCTGCCTGTACCAGAATGTGAACGCCTCTTCATTTACCTCCTTGGTGCTGGAGGCTCCCGAGATCTTCCAGGGCATAAACTTCATTGCCATCAGCTGACCATTTGTGATTCCCGCAAGCTGTCTCACCCCCGAGTGAGTCCATTTCCACATTGCGAACGCCATGATGACGTAGTCGTAGATGAAACCAATGGCTCTTTTGTAGTTATCTTCGCAGGCTTCAAACAGTTCTTTCAGCAAAAACGTACACCAATTTAGTTGGGTTCCCTAGAGGCAGTGTTCCGTAACTGAAATGGTGTCGAGGGTACATTTTCCCTTCGTATAGTGCCTCATGGTCTTTCCTACAATCAGCTAATAGGCAAATTTAACCGGTGGGCTGTTTATGAGGTCTATCTTCGCCCCCTTCCCTCCTGTTTTAGTGTCGTATTTATTGTAGTAGTCACAATCCCCCCCCTTCTTTTCTCTCTTAGAGACAGTCTGGAATGTCGTGGAGACATCCCTTCCTTCTGCTGATAATCTCGTCACCCTGTGAATATCCTTTGCATGTATCGGTATCTCCCTCCCTAGCCATAGTGACCCATTTTGGAGTCTACTCAACAGGAATTTTGTACACTACATCATTGCTCCTGTGGTTCCAAATACTGGGAGGTTCCTGAGGTTCAGTATCATCAACTGCGGGATACCTATGAACTCTGGGTTCAATCTTGTTGTTTCCTCTCCTCCTTCTGTAGCATAATTTTCTATGTATACCTACCTCTTCATCGCCGAAAAATGGTAGGAATCCGTAAAATCTGTGTCGATCAATGACGCATTGTCATATTTTCCCACTAGCGATTCCATTCTCTAAATTCTCTCGTCGAGCTCAGGCTCGACGACTGCTGGTGCTACCTTGGTCATCTGTGATCTTTTTTCATACACTTGTAGTGCTACCCCTGCTCTTTCTTTGTAAATTCCTGCTACTGGATTCTTTCTTTGGACTTCTTCTGATGAGATTTCTCTTACTACTGCTCCTATTTCTTGTTCTAACTCGGAATTCTCTGGCATTCTCGTGCTTTCTTCTTTCATGCAGCTTAAGTATTGTAACCAAAGACGAATGAGGTTGATAAGACCCCATAACTAGTTAATTTTTCTGCCTCCCCCGTGGCTATAATCGTGTGATTAGTTATCGCGACGAGGTGTTCGACTGGCTGACCGTGACTTCAAGATTTGGGTAGATGTGATGGGTAATGATTACGCCTAATATGGAAAATTTATTACGTATAGATGTTACCAATTACGGGAAACTAGTTCTCAAATCGGGGGTAATCCTACGTATCGACATCGGTATGATGGGTCATGATAGTTAATTCTCAAATCCGGGTAATCCTACAGATAGACATCGGTATGATGGGTTATTATGTGTGTATATCCCCAAAGGGGAATAACCAGCAATAAACAGAAATGCACCAATACAAATATAAACTGGACCAGATCACTGAATCATGACACATGTAATACCAAAATCTGAGCCATTTTATTAATCAAAAGGTACATAGAGCGGAGTACAATAAATCAGAATCAGTGCACCTATCCTTGCCCTAGGCAAGTGATGACCCTCCCATACAAGAAAATAGCTGCAATAAGGACAGCGTCCTGGCTGCTCTGAAGACTGGAGATGAACTGCGCTGAATACTGGGCTGATCTCAAGCTGCAAACCCTCACAGATGGGAAACGCTGTCTCTGCTAGTGACAGCGCAGAAACAGGTGAAGCACAAGTCCTCAACCCTCCGGTTAGTCCTGACGCCTCCAGTCAGGAACGGCGGTGAGCCCTTCTCTGTGCTTTGCTCCCTCGGATACTGCGTCCACGATGGATACGAAGCCCCAATCGGATACGCGTCCTTCACTCCTGACCGTCCTCCAATATCGAGGATCTGCGCCAAACCTCGGATCCCCATGCTGGGTACGGAACTATCTCTTCGGATCTGACCTCTGGGGCTAGTGCGAGGTGTTCCCTTCGGATACGGACTAGATCTATCGGTATTTCCTCGAATCATCCTCCTCCAAGCTGGATCTAGTGCAAAACCTCCAGATCTGCAACATACAATACTAGATCTGCAACATACGAGACTAGATCTGCAAGATCTATCCTTCCCACAACTGGATCTAGCAATAAACCTTCAGATCTGCAACCCTTACCTCCAGAAATGGACAGCGTCCTCACTCTAGGGCTAGACAGCGTCCTTCTGCCTCCAAAACAGCGTTTTCTCTGCCAGACTGGAACTGCGTCCTCCTTGGACAGCGTCCTCCCCTCCTGAAAGGCACAGCGTCCTCCTTCCAGATGAGACAGCGTCCTTCTCCTTCAAGAATCAGCGTCCTTCCTTCTCTTGCTCTGCGCAGCCACAAGAGGGCTTTCTCCTCCTCAGATATGCTTCAGAAACTGCTGCTGCTGCTACTGGAACTGAAAAGTATACTCAGGACAAACCTTACTAGGGCGGGCACACGAAGTCCCCCGAAGCTAAGGGTGAAACCAGAAAAACCTTACCAGGGCAGGCACTCGAAGTCCCCCGAGGCTAAGGGTGAGATCTCCGACCGGAGACACTCGTGCACTAAGCAGTGCTGCAGACCGACTAAACAACCGGCGTGCTGAAGCAGACAAAGTCTAGCTATCAATAAGAATATCAAATCATGAATGATCAAATGAGGTGAGAGCCTCTCCTTTTATAACACCAATCTCCCTCCAAAACTCAACTCACCCTGGATCTGCGCAGTTTACCTTGGGTTAACCTTATGTCTCCTCCACCATATCCACGTGGACCCCCAAGGCCCCCTCTCTAAGTTACAACGTCAAGCTACTAGTAAAAAGAACACTTTATTATAAAGTGAGGTGACTAAAGTGAGGTAACCCCTCTTATTTCTCACTTTATTTATTATTTCTATCTAAAGCAGCAAAATAACACAAAAATGCAATATTCCAATTAGCAAAGCTAATTGGGAATATTACAGTCTCCCCCGGCTTGTCCTCAAGCAACTGAAGTGAGGGATGCTGCAAGATCTTCTCATCCTCCCAAGTGGCATCCTCATCTGGTAGATTCTTCCACCTCACCAGGAACTCTCTGATCTTCCTGCTACGCAGCTGTCTCTCTCTGGTGTCAATAATGGCCTCTGGCTGTAATACCAAGTGCCCCTCATCATCTGTCGGAGGTAGCTCCCCGGTGACTGTCACATGCTGTCCCAGTGCCTTCTTCAGGCATGATACATGGAAAATGTTATGAATCCGGCTGCCTTGGGGCAACTCTAACTCATATGCAACCTGTCCGATCCTCCGAATCACCCTGTATGGTCCATAAAAACGAGGCTTAAGCTTCTCTGCCCCCTTCTGTTTGAGTGAAGACTGGCGGTATGGCTGTAACCGCAAGTAGACCAAATCTCCTACCTCAAAGTGTCTCTCCACTCGTCCCCTGTCTGCATATAACTTCTGCTGATTTTGGGCGGTGGCTATGTTGTCCTTGAGAGTCCGAAGGATGTCTTGGCTCTCTTGGATCCATAGTTCGGCTCGTGGAGCCCTGCTAACCCCAAACATCACATCCACAAAAGACAAGGAATGATATCCATACAACGCATAAAACGGTGTCATGCCGATAGACATATGATGGGTTGTGTTGTAGCAGTACTCGCCCAGATGTAGCCATTTCAGCCACGCTCGCTGCTGCCCACTGACGTAGTTACGCAAGTAGCCCTCCAGCCACTTGTTAACTATCTCTGTCTGCCGGTCCGTCTGGGGATGATAGCTGGTGCTCGGTGTCAACTCAGTCCCCACTAGCCGAAAGAGCTCCTGCCAAAATCCACCCATAAAGCGGCTGTCCCTGTCACTAACAATGGTCTTGGGTAGACCATGCAATCGGAAAACCTCCCGGAAAAACAACTCTGCCACCTGTGCTGCTGTGTAGTGTGCCGAAATGGCAAAGAAGTGAGCATACTTCGTTAGCCGGTCAACTACTACGAAGATGCAGTCCTTGCCCTGTACTGTGGGCAAACCCGTGATGAAGTCCATCGAGACACTCTCCCACTTCCCCTCGGGAATGGGAAGCGGCTGCAACAACCCTGCGGGATGGTTCATCTCCCCTTTGTTCCGCTGGCAAACCTCGCACTCCCTGACATGTTGGAGTACGTCCTCCTTGAGACCCTTCCATGCAAATCTCTCCCGGATGGCCCTGTACATCTTGGTGAACCCCTGATGTCCTGCCAATGGTGAATCATGAGAGGCATGGAGTATCTTCTCCTTGAGCTGAGATCTCTCAGTCAAGAAGATCCGATCCCTGTAATAGATGACCTCATCTGCCACCCTGTATCTGCTATCTGCTACCTGTCCATCCAACACCTCGCATGCAAATCTATCCTTGGAATACTCAACCAATAGTCGAGCCTTCCAATCAGCGTCCAAGCTCATGAGGGATAATGTGGCTGGTCTACGGGAAAGGGCATCTGCTACCACATTGTTCTTCCCTTTGACATACTCTATGTCAAAATCGTAGGCCTGGATCTTGCTGATCCACTTCTGTTGCCTCTCCTGTAACTGCTTCTGCTCCAGAAAGTACTTCAGGCTGTTATGATCTGTCCTGACTCTGAATCTGCCGCCTACCAAGTACTGCCGGAATTTGGCCAAGGCATGCATGATGGCCAACATCTCCTTATCATAGATAGGATAAAGTCTCTCATGCGGAAGGAGCTTCCGGCTCTCGAATGCAATCGGATGACCCTCCTGCATCAAAACTGCTCCAATCCCTTCCCCCGATGCATCGCACTCCAGGATAAAGGGCTGAGTAAAATCGGGCAATGCCAGCACCGGACAACTACTCATCACCTCCTTGAGCTTATCAAAAGCTCGTTGGGCGGTATCCGTCCAACTGAATGCCCCCTTCCTCGTCAGCTCTGTGAGGGGTGCAGCAAGCTGTGAGAAGCCCTTGACGAACTTCCGGTAGTAAGTACAGATACCAATGAACCCTCTACACTCTGTCACATTCCGCGGCTCTGGCCAGTCCCTGATAGCCCGGATCTTCTCGTCATGGACTCGCACTCCGTCCACTCCTATGATGTGGCCCAAATACAACATCTCTGTCAATCCAAACTCACACTTGGAGAGTTTGGCAAAGAACTGTTGCTCCTCCAGAATGCGCAAGACTATCTCAATGTGCTGGAGGTGCTCCTCCCAGGTCCTGCTGTATATGAGAATATCATCAAAGAAAACCAGCACGAACTTCCTCAGATGGTCCCGGAAGATATGGTTCATGCAAGACTGAAAAGTGGCAGGTGCATTGGTCAGTCCAAATGGCATGACCAAAAACTCAAAGTGCCCGTAATGACACCTGAAAGCAGTCTTGGGAATGTCCTGTTCCCTCATGCGTATCTGATGGTACCCGGACCTCAAATCAATCTTTGAGAAGAAACGTGCTCCTCTCAACTCGTCCATCAATTCATCGATCCTGGGAATGGGGTACCGGTTCTTCAAAGTCTTCTTGTTCAGTGCCCTGTAATCAATGCACATGCGTAATGTGCCGTCCTTCTTCTTCACCAGCACTACTGAAGAAGCGAAAGGACTAGTACTGGGCCGAATGTGTCCAAGGGCTAACAGTTCCTGAATGGCCCTCTCTATCTCATCCCTGTAGGCCTTAGGATGCCTATAAGGGGTGGTGATCACTGCCTGTATCCCTTGCTCCAACTCTATCGTGTGCTCAAACCCCCGATCTGGTGGCTGTCCCGGTGGAATATCTCCAAACACTACTGCATATCTGTCAAGAAGAGTCTGTAGATCAGGGTGCACCGCCCTGCCTGTATCTACCAACTCTGAAGCCCGCAGCTCAACTGCCCACTCTATGTCTCCCCTGCGGAATGTCGCATCCATGCTGTGTGCCGATACTGTCTGGGGCGGATATGTGTTCTGACCTCGGATCTTCTCATGCCTCCCCGTCTTGGGATCATCCCACTCCATTTCCAAGGCCTTCCAATATGTGGTGACCTTTCCCAGAGTGATAAGCCACTGCACTCCCAATATCACATTGGTGTCCGGAATGTCCACCACAAAGAAGTGATCAGTCAACGTATAGGTGCCCATCGTCACTGATAACTCAGGTACATATCGAGCATAGGCCATGGTCTGATCTCCTGGAACCAGAACTGAAAACCCATCAAAGCTCTCTATGGGTATGCCTCTCCGTGCTACCATCTGGGCATCGATGAAATTGTGGGTGGCCCCACTGTCAACTAGAACTGAAACACGCTGACCCCGTACTGTCCCACGTACGCGCAATGTCAGATACTTGGGGACTCCTCGCAATGCTGCTAGAGCTCCCCCAGTAGGGGCAAATGATGCCTCTCCCGCATCTGGTGGTGGAGGTGGCAAGGCACTCTGCGCTGCATAACACTCTCCTGCCTCCTCATCCTCTAACTCATCCTCTTCTCCGCTGCCCTCGGAGAAGACCTCTATGAAATGCGCCTTCCCTGCGGTGCATTTGTGTCCTGGTGCCCACGGCTCCTGGCAGGTGAAGCACAATCGCTTCCGTCTCAGCTCTCTCCTAGCCTCATCATCATGCTGTCCTCGTCCGGGATTCGCCTTGGGAGGCGGAACCCTCATGTCCTTACCCTTGGGCTGGAAAGCCTGTCTCTGGGGATAAGGTGGCCGAGTCCTGGGCAACACCTCCTGTAGGTCACGGGCCCTGCCGATAGCATCCTGAAGTGTGGCCGGTTTGTTTGACCGGACTAGACCACGAAGTGGTTCTGACAGCCCGTCCAAAAACATCGTGATCAACCGAGCTGCTGATATGTCAGGTACCATCACTGAAACCCTCAAAAAGTCTGAGATGTATGCCTCTGCACTACCTGTCTGTTTGAGCTTGGTCAGCTCGAGGAAAGGTTGATCCGGGTCCTTCTGATCAAAACGTTTCACCACCCTCCTGGTGAACTCAGCATATGTAGTCACTGTGGAATGCCCCAGTGTTGTCAACCCATGAAACCACCAGTTCTGGGCCTCACCCTCTAGATGTAATGCAGCCATCTTAATGGCCTCCCTCTCTGGCATCTGGTTAAGCTGAAAATAGAGGTCTAGTTTCTCCACCCAAGACCTGGCTGTAGTCTTTGGTGACCCATCAAACATCGGCAAATGAAATTTGCTGGCTGCACGGTTACTATCACGGTGGGAGCCCCGTCCCTTATTTCGATCATGAGGCTTACCGCCGCTTCGGAACTGCAGATATTGATTGAAAGGGAGAGCATCCATGAATTCCTGTCCCATGCTTCGCCAATCTGCAAACCAAACTGCATGAAGATCGGGACCCTCATCTCTTGATGCCGTTTGCTCCACTTCCTCTACCGGAAAAGTAGGCATGGTAGGTCGCGTGTCCATGGAATCGGCCTTCTGCGCTGTCACAATGGGAATAGCATCTGGTATGCAACTAGACGTTCCCGATCCTTCCCCTACCTGAAAGGTCCTAAGGGGCTCTTTCTGCGTCCCTTCTACAACCTTCTTAGTTACCTCCTGCATGAATGCATCCATCTTTGCATCCATCTTCTCAGTCCACTTTGCCAATATGGCCTCCATTGGATTCCTCCGTTCTGCCTCTGAATCAGAATCGCTTCCCCCGAGGAGAGTGGGGCGACCCCTAGGTGCCATAGATTGCTAGCACCACAGGCTGAGCCAGATCTAAGCTCTGATACCTTTGCTTCCTTAATATCCCGCGGGGAATAACCAGTAATAAACAGAAATACACCAATACAGATATAGAAAATATAATACTGAACCAGATCACTGAATCATGACACATGTAATACCAAAATCTGAGCCATTTTATTAATCAGAAAGTACATAGAGAGGAGTACAAGAAATCAGAATCAGTGCACCTATCCTTGCCCTAGGCAAGTGATGACCCTCCCATACTAGAAAATAGCTGCAATAAGGACAGCGTCCTGGCTGCTCTGAAGACTGGAGATGAACTGCGCTGAATACTGGGCTGATCTCAAGCTGCAAACCCTCACAGATGGAAAACGCTGTCTCTGCTAGTGACAGCGCAGAAACAGGTGAAGCACAAGTCCTCAACCCTCCAGAGAGATGAACCTGCTACAGAATGCTGGAAACGCTGATGAGCCCTTCTCACAATAGCCTGCTCCTCAGATCTGCGTCCCCCCTGATGGATCTGAAGCCCCCAATCAGATCTGCGTCCTTCACTCCCTGAACTGCGTCCTCCAATATCAGATCTGCTGCCAAACCCTCAAATCTATGCTAGATCTGGAACTATCTCTTCAGATCTACAGCCTCTAGGGCTAGATCTGGTGTTTCCCCTTCAGATCTGGACTAGATCTATTAGTATTTCCTCAGATCTGTCACTCCTCCAACTGGATCTAGTGCAAAGCCTTCAGATCTGCAACATACAAGACTAGATCTGCAACATACAGGACTAGATCTGCAAGATCTATCCTTTCCCAAGCTGGATCTAACAATAACCCTTCAGATCTGCAACCCTTACCTCCAGAAATGGACAGCGTCCTCACTCTAGGGCCAGACAGCGTCCTCCTACCTCTCAAACAGCGTTTTCTCTTGTCAGTCTGGAACTGCGTCCTCCTTGGACAGCGTCCTCCTCCTCCTAAAGGATCAGCGTCCTCTCTCCAGATGAGACAGCGTCCTTCTCCTTCAAGAATCAGCGTCCTCCCTTCTCTTGCTCTGCGCAGCCACAAGAGGGCTTTCTCCTCCTCAGATATGCTTCAGAAACTGCTGCTGCTGCTACTGGAACTGAAAAGTATACTCAGGACAAACCTTACTAGGGCGGGCACTCGAAGTCCCCCGAAGCTAAGGGTGAAACCAGAAAAACCTTACCAAGGCAGGCACTCGAAGTCCCCCGAGGCTAAGGGTGAGATCTCCGACCGGAGACACTCGTGCACTAAATAGTGCTGCAGACCGACTAAACAACCGGCGTGCTGAAGCAGACAAGAGTCCAGCTATCAATAAGAATATCAAATCATGAATGATCAAATGAGGTGAGAGCCTCTCCTTTTATAACACCAATCTCCCTCCAAAACTCAACTCACCCTAGATCTGCGCAGTTTATCTTGGGTTAACCTTATGTCTCCTCCATCATATCCACGTGGACCCCCAAGGCCCCCTCTCTAAGTTACAACGTCAAGCTACTAGGAAAAAGAACACTTTATTATAAAGTGAGGTGACTAAAGTGAGGTGACCCCTCTTATTTCTCACTTTATTTATTATTCCTATCTAAAGCAGCAAAATAACACAAAATGCAATATTCCAATTAGCAAAGCTAATTGGGAATATTACATGATGACGAATGATGTTTGACACGTTTGGCTTACGACATGGATGACGTTAGACACTACCCTCCCCCCCAACCTAATCGGATTTGCGATGCGAGTCTCTGCGCGCTTCGCAAGCGTATTTTCCTCTTGTTATTGCAGTTTGTGCTTTATTGTGATTCCTATCTATTCTCTTCTCGGGTGAAAGAGAGTTATTGACTCAATCTATCTCTATTCTACCCTACTGACTCCTCTCAGTTGAGAGAGTTATTTTAAAAGGAAATAATGAAATTTACTCATGATAAGGCTTCAGGCGTGCGCCATTCACCCATCCTGGTAACACTTGGTCGTCCAATTGTGCTAACCGAACTGATCCTGAATCTCAAATTTCCATTACATGGTATGGACCTATCCAATGCATTCTGAGCTTACCTGGGAACTTTTGGAACTTGCTATCATACAGTAAAACTTTTCCTCCGACTATAAATGTTTTATGTTTGATATGACAGTCATGCCAAGCTTTTTGTCTTTCCTTTTGGACTGCCTGATGAAATTCCGCTAGAAACCTGTCCTCTTCAAGTTATTGTATCTCATGTAGGCGCTCCTTCAATGAGTCTTACTCTGCTAAATGTAGTGTTGAAGCGATTAGCAGGCTCGGTATGATAAATTCTGCAGGTACCACCACTTCCCCCCTGTACACCAGCTGGAAAGGAGTATAGTTGTTCAATCTTGTCACAGTTGTCCTGTACGCCCATAATGTCGCTGGTACGCACTCATCCCATTCATCTCGATTAGCATTGCAAATCTTTGTTAGTCCCTTTTCGAGAATCTTATTAAATGCTTAAACTGTTCCATTTCCCTGAGGATGGTACGGACTGCTCTTATGATGCTTTACCATAAAATTTTCTAACAGAGATTTGATTGTTACATTGATGAAGTGTGTACCTTGATCGTTGGTTAGACTTCTGGGGCAGCCAAATCTTCTAATGATATTTTCAAAAATGAACCTAGCTGTTGTTTCTACCGTGCAATCCTTCACTGGTACCGCTTCTTCCCATCTGGTAAGATAATTTGTTGCGGTAATTATGTACCTTGCCTGTGAATGTCTTGCGACAAGTGCGATTGGTCCTATAAAATCAACGGCCCACTTCTCAAATGGATGCAGTGCTCGTACAGGTTTAAGTGGTAAATCAACAAAAATGGATGCGATTAAACCGGAAAACTTCTCTACACATGGTAGCTCATTCCTGTTTGATGGACGTCACATCTCTTTACAGATATTTTATTGTCCATGTGTACTATGGCCCACCATAACCCTGCTTGTAATATCTTTCTTGCGGTGGGTTTTGCGTCGACGTGCCCTCCCGCAACTCCGCAATGGCACTCCTTCAGTATATCCTCCCTTTCATGGTCCATGACACATCTCCGCAAGACCTAGTCTAATCCCATTTTATACAGTTGTCCTGCTATTAACTGATATTCGGCTGCCTTTACGACGAGATGTCTTCTTTGAGTCAATGTATATTCAGTCGAGCATTGTCTTGTTGCCAGATAGATTGCTATCTAACCTAAATAGTCCGGGATGGCTTCTACTCTAAAGAGATCAGCGTCTGGCAGCTAATCATCCAAGGACCCTCCATTTTCTGCATTTTCTAGCCTTGATAAATGGTCAAGACCCACATTCATTGTTCATGGTTTCACTATCACCTCAAAGGTGAACTCCTGGAATAGTAGGAGCCATCTATAGATCCTTCCTTAAAGGATCGGCTTGTTAACTAGATACTGCAATGTTGAATGGTCCGTGAAGAATTTGACCATACCTCCTAATAGGTAATGGCAGAACTTCTGAAGGGAATACACCATTGCTAAAGCTTCCCGTTCTGTTGTTGTGTAGTTCCTTTCAGCGATCGATAACTTCATGCTTACAAATTAGACTAGGTGATCGAATGAAGTTTCCCCTGGCTGAGCCAGAACTGCTCCTAATGAAATGCTTGATGCATCAATATGGACGTGAAATTTCTTGTCCCAATTAGGATGAACTAATATGGGCAAACTTGCCAATTTTTCCTTCAACGTATTGAGGGCAGTAGTACACTCGTTCTTCCAAATGAATTGTTCTGATTTTCGCAACAACCTTTCCAATGGGGTTGTTATCCTTACATAGTTGTGGATGAATCTTCTGTAGTACCCGGTATGGCCTAACAGAGATCTCAATTGTTTCATTGTTTCAGGCGCTTCGATGTTATTTATAACTGCCACTTTTGTTGGATCCACGCAGACACCTTGCTTACAAACAACATGTCTTAGCAGTGTCCCAAAAGGTACTGTAAAGATGCACTTCTTAAGATTGAGTGAAATATGGAGTTGTCTACATCTCTCAAACATTATCCTTAATAAGGTGGCATGATTCCTCAACGGGCTGTAAACTGTCCAGTCCTCCATATAAACCTCAAGGAATTTGTGGATATATTCCCGAAATGCGGCTATCACGATCCATGAAAACACTGTCGGTGCATTTTTCAACCCGAAGGGCATTACATGATATGAAAACGAGCCCCATTCGGTTGTGAAAGTTGTTTTCTTCCTATCTCCTTCAACTATCCTCACTTAATGGTATCCTGAAAATCCATCTATAAATGAATAAGCTTCATTCATTGCCACATTGTCGAGCACCTCATCACTAAACGGAGTAGGGAATGGATCATGTATGCATGCGTTGTTGAGGCTCCTGTAGTCAACACATACTCGAATCTCAAAATTTTCCTTTTTACTTTGTATGACTATAGGACTTACCCACTTTGCTTCTTCCACCGGAAAAATCAGCCATGCTTTCAACATTTTATCTATCTCTGCCTTGACTTTCTATTTTAATCTTGGATTCAGACAGTAAGGTTTGTGCTTTACTGGTCTTGCGTCGGGCTTCAAGATTATACGCATCTCCCCCATGTCTCCTTTTAGCTCCGCTACTAAGGATGGGAATAAGTCTTCATATTCCTGTAGCAGATTAAATATCTCCTTAGTCATTTTTGCATCCCAGTAGTCGCCAATTGACGCAATTTTAGGTTTTTCTGGTGTTCTGATGTTCAGCTTCTTGGTCTTCAGTGGTAGCAGATGGATTCCCTCTATTATAGGTTCTTCTTGTATATTCTACCCTCCTTCCTTTTCTTCAAAATATAAGTGTCTAAGATCTTCTAGATCATCATCGTCCATTTCACTGTCTATCTTTTTGCAGGCTACTAACTGTTTGATACTCTGTTTCGAGAGCATTTGGTCTTCATATTCCTGAATTTCTGGGAAGAATAATACTCTTTTGATGGCCTTTAGCGCCTGTGTGACTGGTTTTGTTCCTCCTTCAAAGGAAAAGAATTGCGTAAACTTATCTGCAACTTCTTGCCAGGTACCAGTTCCTCTTTTCTTCTCTTCAGTTAAGTACCAAGCTTGTGGAATTGAATCTAGTGAATGTACAAAATTGTGCATCCACAGATATTCCGGGTACGCTGCTTTCTCATAATGGCCCTCATAATGTTGTAAGTGTTTAATGGGATCCGAATCCCCTTGGTACTTTTCATTAAATTGTGGTCCTTCATCTTCTTTGATTCTGGCTCTTAACGCTGCCTTAACATCCTCCCATTGCATCATAGAGTTGCGATGGTTTCTCCACCACCTAGCTGACGTGCATTGTAGAGCCACATCCATGAGCGAGACTCTATGTTCTACTAGTACTTTATCCTCTATCCTTGCAACAAATGTATTTACAACATTCATATTTGATAAAGTCAGATATCCTCTTACCTCAGTCCCAATCCAGTTGTATCTTCGGATGTTAGCGCATCTTCTTGTATTGGTCTTGTATCCTCCCTACTACCAATCATCCCAGGGTATTTCTGAGCCCAAGTCTGAGCTCTGAACACTTCTCCAGCTTACAATGACCCTCGTTGTTGGGTTGATGTAGTCTTCCCTTTACCTTGTCGTCATCTGATAAAGATGATCGAGAAGTTGAGCATCCTCTCTATTGTCAACATTTTTTGTATATCGGGGTCCTTGATATGGGTCAAATGGCTGAGTGACCCTGACTTCCCCGTCTTCACATATTATCAGTTAATTTTTCAAGTCGATCACTGCATAGTTCTCAAAATCCCAATCTATCCCCAATAATGCTAGATAGGGATCCTTATCCCCCATGATATTTATCACTTCGAAATTTGTGTATGTATTTACCCCCGCAACGTCAACTTTGACTTCCTCCAGCCTGCCTATGGCACAATGCAATACTGGTTTGCGATGCGGAGTTGTATTAGTACATATGTTAGCTTTGGTCAGCGCAATGCTTCCCATGTCTTCCTTGGCAGAATGTTAACGTCAAATCCTAGGTCGAGCATGGTGTCTTTGATTTGGAATCCCGCAACTTGAGTATTCACGCGGAATTCCTTTCCTGTTCTTCTCTTATTTCTTTTGATATTTTTTATGTATTGCTGGGTTTGATCATTTGACCCCTCTGGTTCCGCGTTCTCCTGCACCACAATCTCCATATTTTGCTTCAATTGTTCCAATATTGGTGCATTGTTTGCAATTTTCAAAAATAGTCGGAACCATTCTTCAATCATTGTGCTTGTATGGGTTTGCTTCTCTTTTTCTACGGCTCGTTGTGGGAGTTCAATGTCTTTTTCCCCCACCCGAGTTGGGAAAAGGTTTCCACTGCCTCTTTAAAGTATTGCTTCTATTTATCTAGCCTGTAAACTGACTTTGGAGATGCTGGCTTTATCAGCTTTATCGGGTCTATATTCTATGCATCTTCCCCTATTCTCTTTCCTCCCCGTGTTAATATGGCTACATTTTGCATAGCCTAAGCCTCTACTATTCTTGGTTCTGCGCTCACCAGATTTTTTCCTCTCTGTCTGGCTCTTTCTTCCCATCTCCTAAATTAACTCTGGGCAGTCTTCAGTTGCGTGTATATTGACTCTGTACTGAGAGCACCATGGTATTTTGGGAAGTGGACATTCCCTAGCTACGTGGCCTTCTTGGTCCCAATTGTAACATCTTACAGGTCCTCTTCCTCCAGCTCTGCCTCCTCTCATTCCTTCTCCTCGTCCCCTTGGAGCCTCATTCACTCTATAAGATGCCATGTCTAATCGTTCTGCCAATGCATCCAAGGCTCTGCACTGCTCTGTATTATGTGTTGTGGAAGCACATAACTCATAATACATATTGTTTGTAACGTTGGAGTATTTCTGCAAAAATAGGCATAGGCGTGGTGGATGACCAACGCTTTTGCATATTTCTCAGTATTCAGTTGCGGTATGATTTTGTTGCGCAGGGAACCCTGGGAAGTGGGGTTGCGGAGGGTATAGCCCTTGAGTGTTTATATCTGCACAACTCCCCCTACTGGTGGAGTCCCTTGTGTCCCTTCATCAGACAATGTGTGCACCACACATTGGGTCTTGCAGGTCGTATTGGCTGAATGTTCTTCAACTTTTTTGTTAGACTAGCTATCTGATGTTGTAACCCCAAGATGGAAGGGTCTTGAACTATTGTTCCTCCTTTGAATTCCTACGGATACCCCGCCATAGCCTCTATCTTCATAGCTTGCTCCAACGCATCTTGTAATGTATCAATCCTCTGTTGCGTTAAAGGAGTTCTCGTCAACGGAAGAAGGGCCTTGATAAACCAATCTCTCTTATGATTTGGATTGATTGGATAACTTAGTTTTCCAATCGCATCCTTGAACCTTCTCATCAGATCCCATGCCATTTCACCTTCTCGTTGTTTAATCTCCCACATCTTTGATAAACCCTGCTGATCTATCTGAGGTAACTTAAATTCTTTGACAAATTCTTTCTTTACATCGTCTATTATTGGATTTGGATGAGCTTCAGACCATTTAATGAACCAACGAAGAGCTCTCTCTCTTAGAGTAGTTTGAAATTCGATCAACTTAACCGCCTCTGGTGTCTGTCGAGCCCTCCATATGGCTTTGCAAAGATACCAGTGCTGCTCCACATCATCATTGCCCCTCCCAGAGAACTCCGGGTATCGGATAAATGATCTTGCCATACTTCTTTGTGTGGATGGTACCAGAATAAAACCTCTATTCCCTCGCTGTGAAATTGTATTACTAGCACTATTGCTAGTATGTATTGTTGTTTTAGACTGAACACTATTCAACTTACTAAACTCTCGTAACTTAACAAAAATTTCACCAAGTGGCTGATAGAGTGCTAGGGGAAGGTCGGGACTAGAGCTACTTGAACTTTGGGGAATAGAGTTACCTTGAGTTACGGATGTTGGCCTCTCTCAGAACAGTTGCTTCATCGCAACATGCAACTCCACATCAGACATCTCCTTGAGGCACGCATCCTCCACGTTGGACTTTTCTCCCTTTTCTCTTTGGGTTGGGCTCCTATACACTTGCCTGACTTCTTTGATGGTCCCTCTTATTCCTTGGGATCCCGTCTGACCTTCCATCTCATTTTTCATCTGTGGCGCCTTCTCCTTGTCCTGCCAACTAATTTCCTGCTTCTCTAACTCTTTCATCACCCTTTCCTGCCACTTCTCAGCAATCTGCGCTCTCTGATGTGCTCGTCGCTCCCTCAACCCACTGGAGGTCTCGGCATCCATATCCCTATTCCCCCTTCCAACTTACTTGTAGCATCTCTCCCTCAACTCCTTCCCCCAGTACTAGAGGTTTAAGTCTCCATCTCAGATTTTTGAAATTCCATCAATCCCTCGTCTACCATTAAAGCTTTGATCCACAAGGGAATTTCCTTCAATAGCTCTCCCTGCAATCCAGATCTGAATACGTCCTCTGCTTTTGAGAAGGACTGGTAACACTCAACTGCAAATTCCACTATATATCCTTCCAAGGTAGATTGTACCCAAAAATCTACAGCTTGGGTCAAATCGGTATCTAACAGATGGAGTGCTACCAGATCCACGTGCGACCACTTGCGACAAATCTTACGCGACCCTCCTAGGAATGTCTTGACTTGTAGTCTCCACAACCAATTATAGATTTCCTCTGGAAACTTTCCCCAGAATATTTCGTATAGATCGCTTGCAGATTCAGAGAATAGAACTCGATCTTTAACAGTTTTATCCCTCTGCTATCGCAACTCAGCTTGTTGCAATATGAACTGATCTAAGTGGTTATCCCACCAACTTCGTAGTTCTCTCTCGTAGATCCATGATACCATGATCTAGCTCCTAAATAAAATTTCAGGGCCCGACAACGAAACCATTTTTTGGCGAGAAATAAGGTCTTTGAGCAAGACCCAGTTTCAGGGGAGAGGCCAACAAGGTTTCCGCAGTAGTCTAGCACAACACCGACATTTTCAACCTACTCCGAAGAGCAGAGAGTCTCACCCGAGGCGTGTCGTGACCTTAGTAAGGTTAGGTACAGATCAAGTATCATCCCATCACAACTATAGAGCAAAACATAAAGAACTGAGAATAGCTCATTAAGCATATTCAGAATGCAAGATTAAAATTTAAAAGCGGCCAATACATTCACAGTAACCAAATGCTTCACACAGAACTCAGAACATCAAACACTGGTAGAAGTATCTTTCATTATCAATAACGGACAGCTACATTACTCCGCAGAGTTGATTACAGAGAGACAGATTACAATGACGGGACAGAACAGAGCTCTCCTGCGGCGCTCTTCCTCATCCCTCTACTGGACTAACCCCCTACTTACGCTGGTAGATTACCTATTTGTTCCTTTGCCAACGTGACTACCAGTTTTTCCTCCTCTCCTGCTTTGTTGTTTGTCATTTCTTCCCGATCACTGGGAGTTTCGCTGCTTGTCCTTGTCGCTCATTCCTGCCATCTGTGGTGGTTTTCTGCAACTGTCACGCCGCTTGTTCTCCAACTCTCCGCACCCGTGAAAGCTCCCTATCTATCGTGATTGCGCTCCGCCACCTGTTCTCCGCAACTCAAAACCATTTCATTTTCAAAACAATGGCCCCAACAATGGAAATTTGAAGCATCAAGTGATGTTGAAATTATAGAATTGAAGGTTGATCGAGTGCTCCTAGTAAGATGGAATGTCTAATACAATGTCTGGTTGTATCATTAGATGGACAAACCCAAAATCCTCGCAATTGATGATATTTGTACCATCCTTCCCCAATATTCCCATAATAACCAAAGAATTGATTAGGAAGTTTCATAAAATAGGGTTATGGGAAACTTAGTAATAGTTGAAGAAAGAGAAAAGTTGCGGAGGAAATGAGCTCAAATAGCTTCTTCTTATCCTCCTCAAAAAGAGAATGATAATTGGCTAAAAGAGAATTGTTTTTGAAATTGGTATAGCTATCAGATTCTAGAAAACATAGAGCTTGATGAATTAATTGAGCAAAGACCTGTAAATTTTTCTCCCCTAAAGAATTCATCCCAAAATTTTGTTGGGGGTAAAGAGATGAAGTCAACCAATTGATAAACTCTAGGAAGGGATACATGTGGGGAAAAACGACAACAACGAGACAAAACTTAACTGCTCGAAAGGGGTTCTCTGATTCAATTGGAAAAGTAAATAGGTTTTGTCGAATTTGCATGGTGTCCAAGGAAAAAACGGGGTAAAAAATGTCCCTTTGTATCCATTAGAATAATGTGTGTATTTGACGCAGAGAAAGAAAATTTCCTAGCCATTTTAGCAGTTTTCCTTTGGATTAAAAGTAGAGGAGATGGAAGATGTTATTACCTAGATGATTTGGAAGGCATTGGAATTCTGAGCCGACAGTAAGAGTGAAGTGCGTCTGGAGTGATAAGTATAGAATGGAGTGGAGTATAGTTTTGTTTAATGGTATAGCGGGAGAATGAAAATGATGAGGATATGTACGAAATAGTATGAAAGGATTGTGGTGGGAGGTGACGTGGAAGCGGAGGATGATGTGAGGCAGGTGAGCTGACACCCTCATAGTGTCACGAATGGTTTCAACATAAACCCTTTTCTGCCCTCAGGGGCTTCCACATTGGTAAGTGGTTTACCTTGAGTGGTAGCTTGGAATATCTGAGTCGTAGATATCCCAAACACCGATTTTGGGAGACTAGCTCTCGGGGGCTCCTCCCTACATAAACTTTGATTTCTTTATACGTCGAGTTTGGATATGGACACAAATCGGTCCAAAATCACGGTGATGCACTTAAAACATGCACACTTTTTAATCCTCCACTGGCGTGGAGCGGCCCACCCTTCAATTTATTCATATAACAATGCTCCACTTTATAGGTTTGAAATGTTATGCTACTCCGAATATATAGCATACAAATTTTGTGAAGGATTTTAACCATACTTTGGCTATATGAGCTGCTATACAACCTTTATATATATATATCAAAATTGCTACAACACATCCCATGCATGGATTAACACTATTGGATCAAAATTGTGCTTTGTTATCACATGGAAATATTTCATTAAAATCAGCTCTCGTGGGGTCTTAAAATTTAAATTCTATCAAATTTAATTTGTAGTTCCTTTTGATTTGGCAACACTCATTGTAGCAATATAAATATAAGTAATGAATTAATGATATAGGTTAAATTTTGTGCCATAAATTTGTTGAATATCATTTGAATGGAAACTAGATCATATCATTGCATCCATTACTCATAGTATGATATATGAATGGGAATCCCCTTGGTGATCTAATGTTAGCTCTCCCAAGTGATATTTGATCCCCAAAAAAGGTGATAGTAAGAATTTTGATCTTAGGACATCAAAATATCCTTACTCCCTTGCAATATCAAATCAATTTTGAGAACCCATAAACTCTTTTAACCCTAGTACTAGGCATTGACCTTCCTTTCTGGTGATCAATTCAACCTTTTATCCATAATTTATCTCCCTCTCTCTTGACCTAATTCAACCCCTCTAAGGTCATGCATCCAAGATAGGGATTGGTACAAATTCCTAGGGAAGAGGAATTTTCAGTTCTAGAGAGTTTAAACATCAAGAAGATAGTGATTGCCACAAAATCCTTTCTTTTGGTGGGAATTCACTTCAATTTCATCCATAATTTCCTTTAGCCTAGTTGTTTGCCTTAAGGTAAACCCCAGTGTGGTTTTAAATTCAACTTGGGGGGTTTTTTATGGTTTTCATGTGCCTTGCCCTTGTTGAAAATATATTGTGGGAAACCATTTCTCCATACCTTGAACTTTGGCCATACCAACGCTCAACGTATCAAATAAACCACATGTCTTGTATTGCCCTAATTTGGCCTTTTCAATGAAAGTAAATTGCCTCCTCTTGGAGCCTTGTGCCTAAATTGTGTCTTTCCCTTGGAGGTCTCTTTGTCACCTTGAACCTTTAAGCTTAGAATGCCTATTAGGTGACCTATACACATACCAACACTCCTCCCATTAATGAAAATCCATAAAGAGCATGGGATTTTGGTTGTGGTGACAATGGGACATCACCCCAGCATTATCACTTAACCTAGTGATCGTCTTGTAGGGTACCCCTCTCCAAGGCTTTCTATATTTTTTGGCAACAAGGTGCATGAAAGAATTTTTTAAACGTTGGTTTGAATAAGGCACACAACGTGCTGGAAGAAGAAGAGGCATCGAGGGAATACAAGACCAATTAAGGGCTCCATTTTTTGTTGTGGTGGCCCTAAGTGGCCATGTTTTTCTATGTTAATAGAAGTTGACTCAACACTTTAAGTGTGGAATCCTAAATTTTGTATGTAAGGGAGATAGTAATAATGAAACCCTCAACTTGAAGTTAAATTGAACTACTGGAATGAAATTTTGAGTTCCATGGGTTTTAAGGAATAGCTAGAACATGATATTGAAATTAATTTAGTAATGTTAAGAATTTCCCTTTTAAGTTGTTTGGTATGCAATTGAACATGAACTAATGATTTACCATCTGATGGTTTGAAACTAATTAAGTAATTATTGTAAATGATATATTGAAAGGATGTTATGCCAAAGAAAATAACATTGTTTGGCTAAGTGAAAATGTAGATAACAGGAAGAATACCTTGGGTATGGCATGGAATGTGAGCCAATGTAACTATCTAGGGAGGATAGATAATGGCTGCATATCAAAGTAGCACAACAAAATACATGGAAAAATAATCTAGGTAATGCCTCCTTGTAGGGATATAGTGAATTCCCTGGTTAGAACAACTAAATGTTGAGAAGTTGAGAACCTAGGAACAAGGCCACTGAAGTGAAATTGGACCCAAGACGAGAGCAATCTTGGTCAGTTAGATCGCCCAAGGAAGGGGATTTTATGGACATTGAAATGGGTATGTCTAATGCAAACAACGATCTAAAATTGCCACCTCTGGAAGCATGATGAAGAAAATAATAACCATATAAGTAAGAATTATGGTTATAAATATTTTATCTAGATTTGTGAAAATTTAGGCAAATGATTATGCTTAGAAAAAGATTCGATACACTTGTTTGCAAATAAGTGTTGTAGGAAAGTCAAAGGTCTGAAAGTGACCAAAATGTGAAGAAAGTCATTTTCTAAAGCAGTGAAAAGGAAAAAGATTATGAAGAATGATGTTGATATGAAATAGCAAGGATATTGGGTGGGCAGTTAAAGGAGGGAAGATCTTTGAAAAGTTCGGTTATGTTGATAGATTCACTGATGTACATTTTCTGTTGTGCAACGTACTTGTGACATTTTAGTGTGTTTGTGATCATGGTTTAGACATAACATGATTCTAAAGAGTGGAGGAAAAATCAACAGTGATTTTTATTTTTTCCTATGGAGGAAATATGTGAAAAAAACATTGCCTATTGGTGTCTAAGATCTTTATGCATGCATGAGTTTAGTGTTGAACAAACCAAATCAGATTTATTTGTAGGTTAACTTGGCAGTTGTGGAGCGACAAGGTTCGAGTCACAAGAGTAAAGGCTTAGCGAAAAACTTAACCATTTTTTTGCTTTTTCCAACCTTCTATGAATTGACTGTGACAGAAACCTTTCATCTACATTTCTCATCTATCGAACATTAACCATCGAGGATGAAAAAGGTCTTCACTTGGGTCGATAAGCCCTTTGCTAGCCAATCTAACATCCATTGAGCAATCATGTCAACTATCGAATCTTTTCTCCTCTAAATTTACCATTTGTCGACCATCAACTATTAGAGGTTAGCAAGACTTGGCGATAACACCTTTCTAATCAAATCCAATAAGCATTGGATGTTTCCATCAACTAACAAGCCTAACAAACAAATATTTCCACAATTCTAACCTGTCTACCACCACCGATCTATCAAGAAAGCACCAAAGGTTGTGGAGCAACAACAAGAGCAAGGCAATCCCATCTATTAACAAATTCCAACAAACAAAACTTTTCACATCAGTTGTCGTCAATCACCACTATCGACAAATTGTGGAAGTGTTGAAAGTTTGCAAGTGCTAACAAGTGTTGTGTGGTCTCCTTAACAAATGGGCCCAATAAACAGAGTATTTCACAAAAATTAAAGTTATGTCTACCATGTCTACCACCATCACCATGTCAGTGTGTTTCACCGTCTTTGAGAAAAAGAAAGAAACTATCAATGATTCAAGGAGTTAACATGTCTAGCACCATTTGTTTGGGCCCTTGGTCATAGTGTTTGTCCCATGGACCATTTCGATTAGCACCAGGAGCAAAGGAAATTTGGGGGATGAGTGAGACTATTGGCATCACACACAATGGTAAAATTTATGCAAGAACAAGTGCTTGCTTCAAGTTTGGCATTGTAAACCATGGTTGCATTATCAAATGAGTGCAATGAGTGCAATATAGGAGGCAAAGTAGTGGATAGAAATTGGGGTCTTCAATTGATATTTATATTGTCAATCAAACTTCTCTTACCACTAATATCGAAGGTTTCATCACAATGAATGGTTGGATATCTAGGGTTCTCTTTGGTGTATGGTCCTCATATTGATACATTGCAAAGATATTTCCTTAAATTTAAAAACTACCACCATTAAGTCACAAAACAAAGTGCAAAATTGACTCTTATGTTATAACACATCCATATTCTAGCTACTTACTAGCTAAAAATAATGTTTACTAGTGTAGAGGGATGCCTCCAAGGTAATGGTTTTCCTAGTAAGGGCTTTCACAAAGACCTACATGCCACCTCTTGAGCAAAGCACAAGGTGCAAGGTTAATTCCTTCCAGGCATTGTAATCAACCAAGAATTGATAATCCTCTCAATACTTATTTGCAGAGAGAAGCTTATGTCACTTAGTGAGTACACCTTTCTTCTGGTATTTCTTGGCTTAACATTATACAAATTGTTTGAGCTCTCAACTTCCTCAATAATCATCTTGCAAATAAGGTTTTTGAAAAAAATTAGGCCACCCCTTGGATGGAGGATGAGGTGGAAGATGGATTCCTTCATGATAATGTAATCAACAAGTGTTCACCTCTTCAAGTTGTCTCCTTATTTTGGATCTTGGCCTTCATATTTCCAATGGTATATAAGCGTAAACTCTCAACTTTCAAAGTTAGTCATCGCGCTAATAAGGATTTTGGTAAAGATCTAATCTCCACCTCTTAAATGAAGCACAAGTTGCAATTGCAAGGTGGTTACCATCTATATATTATAGTCAACTAGAGCTCAAGCACCTTCAATTCCTTTTAGATATTTGGAATCAAGCTTGGAAAACTACTTCAAACCTAAAACTCCAAGGTGAACTAGCAAACAATGGTCAAATTCAGCGAAAAACATGGTGCCATTACAATTAAGGGTGATGAAGATGAAATCATTTTGTCAATATGAGCAAAGCTTGTAAGACCTATTAATAGCAACATTAGGCTATGAGGCTAGAATGGAGAGAAAAGAAAGTAGATGGGAAATGGTAGTGGAAATCCATTTGGAAGCTTAACTGCCTTTAAAAGTATCCAAACTCAACCAAGTTTCACACAATCCTGATGATAGCATTCCACTATGTGTTGATCGTTAACTAATGATAGTCTTGATGGGTAACCCAATTAGTTAAAGCTCCTCCTAGGTTAATGGCCCTTGTCCACTGGTGCTTAGCTCGAGTGGTAGGGATGGTGGTTTTCCATCCCATACACCCGAGTTCAAGTCCCCTGAGACGTGACCCGTCATAATAATGCTAGAAGGATAGGCATCTTGTTGGAGCCCGAGGTCCTAGCTCCAATTCCAATGGTCTCCGAACGTCATGGTCCTACGTTAAACAATGAGTTCATGATATATGATGCTTGCAGGTTGTTGCATGTATCTAGGGAGGTTGCTAGTTTCCTATCGAAATTAATGATCATTAAGAAAAAATCACTAGAATATGACATGGCAAGGCTCGACAAGGGTATTCTATATAAAAAAAAATATTGAGAAGTCTATAGCTAGGTGTATTCTAAAATGGGTTTTCAATTTGGCCCGACAAGTGTATTCTATAGACCATTTGGGAAAACTGTGTCTTTATAAAAGAAATTTGGAATGAGAAATTCAACTTAAAAAGTGGCAACTGAAAATGGGAGGGATTCCAAACTCATTGTACTTTGAAGGTTGTAAACAAATGCAAGTTGAGTCATGGGAGGGATTCCACCACTTGGAATTACCCCCTATGGTTGGAATTACCCCCTATGGTTCATAAGAGGGTAAGCTTTCACTCCTACCAAATGGTCATTAACTTGTTTCCTTTTGTACAAAGAAAACAAGCTCTTAGCCAAGCAAAAACAAATTTATATTGGTATCAATATATTAAAGTAAATTTTTAGTTGAACCATTATTTTTTAGTCACAATAACTATTTATATTGTATTTCATGTTTTCCCCTCTACATGGAAAAACATAGCAGAGTAAAAGCCTTTGCTATTCACCTTGTTAGATAAGAAAATTTTCCAAAATGTAATAATTGAAATTGTAAAAACCAAAAAGAAAATAAGTAATATCATACAACCAAACTTGAAATTAAAAAGAAGAAAATTTACAAACCATTCAAATAATATTAATCTTTAAACAAACAATTCAAACAATATGGCAACCTAGTAACTACGGGTACATAATCCAATCAATAAAATGTTGTTTACAAAAAACAGTAATAAGCATAACATCAATTGTTAATATGTTAAATTAGCCATTACGAAAGCAAGATATTTTTTAAAAAACATCCATCGAAAACTATTAAAATTAGAGTCTGTAGGTTTACATGGTCTGTAAAGTCAGTAAATGTAATTATAATTTTGATTTTGGAGATTTTCAAGTTAATATGTTAAATTAGCCATTACGAAAGCAAGATATTTTTTAAAAAAACATCCATTGAAAACTATTAAAATTAGAGTCTGTAGGTTTCCACGTTTTGTAAAGTCTGTAAATGTAATTATAATGTTGATTTTGGAGATTTTCATTGTGTGAGTGGGAGGATTATGTCCAACGTTTCAGATAGACACCTTACTCATCCTTTAGAACCAAATGGGTGATGGGTGGAGTGTTCACATGAAACATTGAACAATATCCTCCCACTCACACTTGGTAAATCTCCAATTCAACCTAACTAAAATTTTCAATATATCTCAACTTTTAAATATCCACCAAACAATCAACTTAAACAAGCCCAAAGTCAAATCTCTACAGAGCATGCTTAATCAGCTTAAGACACGCTCTGTAGAAATTAAAGGAATACACTCCTCTAAATCTGTCATCTATTTTCAGATGACGTAATATGATTTGGAAAACTAAATATATATCCCTGGTTTAATTTGTTATGGAGAACTTAATATATATCCCAGATTTGAAAATTCTAGTTTATATATTGCATTTGTTTTTGGATAGGGGAACAGTTGGGTGGAGGGACACATCTCCCAGACTGCTAAAACACGTTTTCAATTGTTTTTAAGGAGACAACCAGTTTTCAAATGTTTTTAAGGAAACAACCAGTCTTCAAATGTTTTTAAGGAGACAACCGGTTAGAGGAAACATACATAAAAATAAGTATGCTTCTTATCTAAATTATTTTAAAAATATCAAATTCGCCTGCCCATAGATAAACCAGCCTAGATCCATCTTAACTCCGGATCTATCAAGCGCCGAGAGGGATCAAATCTCTCGAGGTCAAAACCTCTTTTTTGAGTGCAAAACTTGAGGAAAGGTTTTCACCTCGAGAGATTTGATCCCTCTCGGCGCTTGATAGATCCGGAGTTAAGATGGATCTAGGCTGGTTTCAATCGTGTGCGACCAAGGAAAATCTATCGATAATATGAGGAACATATGATTAATTTTATCAATAATATGTAAATACATCTAATATTAACATAACCATTTTAAATATGTTAAATATGTCTGATATTTATTGAGTTATTTTAATTTTAAGTTTGATTAGTTACCTTAGTTTGTTGAGGTGATAAATATTGTAAAATAACTTTAATGATGAAATAAAATTTTGAATGCAAAGTGACAATGTAATAATATTGAATGATAGAAACTGTTAATAATAAGAATGTAGTCAATTACAAATAGTATTCATTGTGATCGATTTCAAACTATTTTCTTCTAATATTCTTATTTTCACCCATGTTAGTTTTGTCATATTTTCATACTGATTATTTGAAAAGGACACCATTTAAATATTTAGCTCGAGCTGTTGTAGTAAACATCATACCTTGTCTCTCTTGCTCTCCAATATTAATAGGTTGAATTGCTATAACACAAAAATCAATGTACATTGTCAATAATTTTTTGTGCTTACACTGAAATCATTGCACACACACTATTAATCCAATGAATTTAAAATTACTGTACCATCATAAAATTAATGCATCTAGTGAAATCAATCAAATAGGATTAGAAATCATCATCTACACTGAAATTAATGCATTTAGTGAAAGCAATCAAATAGGATTAGAAATCATCTACATTAAAATCAATCTATCTAGTGTAAGTAATCAAATATCATTAGAAATCAACATCTACACCAAAATCAATTCATCTAATGCAAGAAATCAAATAGGATTATAAATCACCATCTACATTGAAATCAATGCATCTATTGCAAGAAATCTTCTTCCCTCTCTCCCCCATATATATCTATATATCCTTAAATCTCTCCTTATTTTTCTCTTTATCTCGCCCCACCAAGCACACACTCTCTCTCACTCCATATCTATCAATTTCCTTGTCCCTCCCTCCTTCTCTCCGTCTATATTTTTTTTCTCTTCACCTTACATCTATATCTATATCTCAGTCTATCTCTCTATATCAACACCAAAACATAAACTCTCTTTCTCCAGCTATCTCTCTATATTAACTTCAAAACATAAACTCTCTTTCTCCAATCTCTCTATCTATCTATCACTCCCTCCTCCTCCTCCTCCTCTCTCTCTCTCTCTCTCTCTCTTTTCCCCTTCCCTCCCTCTCTCTCGCTTATATCTCTCTTCCTTCCTGCTACCCTTTCTCCCTCTCTCTCCATATTCTTTATCACCCCACCCTCTCTCTCTCCACCTTTCACTGTCTATGTCTTTATTCTTACCTCCCCCTCTCTCCCTCTCCATCTTCATATATCTTTCCCTACCTTTATGCACTCTCTCTCTTCCTTTCTGCGCTCCCCACACCCCCCCCCCTCTCTCTCTATCTTCACCTTCGAACTTTGTTACCATATGCCTCTCTCTCTCCTTCCCTACCCCTTCTCTCCATATCTCCTTATTTGACTCTTTATCTCACCCTAAAACATGCACACTCCCTCTCCATCTCTCCCTTGTCACTCCCCCTCTCTCTCCACTACTGACTCTCTATGTATTTCTTCTTCCCTCCCTCTCTCCTCATCCATCTCCATCTCTCAATCCCTCCCTCTCTTCCCCCTCCAAATCCATATTTTTATCCCTCCCTCTCCCATCTTCTCTCTCCTCCTCTCTTTCAAGTCCCCTCTCTTTTCCTTCCTCTCTCTCCCTTTCTCTCCTACCTCCCATTCTCTTCCTCCATCTCTCTCTCTCCATCTGTCAATCCCTCCCTCTCTCCCCCTCCAAATCCATATTTCTATCCCTCCCTCTCTCCTCCTCTCTTTCAAGTTCCCTCTCTTTTCCTTATTCTCTCTCCCTTTATCTCCTACCTCCCTTTCTCTTCCCCCATCTCTCTCTCTCTCTCTCTCTCTCTCTCTCTCTCCCATAAAATCCTCTCTTCCCCCATCACTCTCCTCCTCTCTCTCATCATTCCTCTCTTGCCTCCTTCTATTTGACCCCTAGCTCTCTTTCTTTCTCTCTCTTTCTGTCCTCCAATCCTCTCTCTTCCCCCATCACTCTATCTCACTCTCCCCCTTTCTCTCCCTTTATCCTTCTCTCCCCCTTTCTCTCCATCACTCCTCCTTTCTCCTTCTCTCCCCCCTTGTCTCTATCACTCCTATTTATCTTTATCTCACCCATAAGCATACACACACTCTCTCCATCTCTCCCTTGTCACTCCCTCTCTATGTATCTCTTCTTCCTTTCCTCGCTCTGCCTCCAACTCCATCTCTCTATCCTCCTCCATATCTCCTCCTCCTCTCATCATTTCTCTCTCTCTCCCTTTCTCTCCTACCTCCCTCTCCCTTACCCCTTATTTCTCTCTCTCTCACACTCCCTACCCTCCAATCCTCTCTCGTTCACCCTCCCTCTCTCCTTATCTCTCTCCCACTTCCATCTTTATGTCTCCCTCTACCTCTCTTACCCTTCTATAACTCTCTCACTCTTCTCCCTCTCTCTGTCTTCATTCCTCTTCTCCCCTCTCCTTCAATTTATCTCCATACCTCCCTTGTCACTCCCCCTATTTCTCCACCTCTATCATATATCATGATATATTAATATATATTACAATATAATAAATTTAATATTGTATTAATCTAAACATATTAAATTTAATAATATTAATATTTTAATATTAATGTTAGGGTTAATAATGTTTTTTTTTGGCATGGTATTAATAATAATTTGGTCCATGGTATTTGACCCTTATACTTCATATATAATTAGTTTGTATTTGATATATTTTTATTTATTTACCTTACCTCTTTATACCTCTTTTATATTTATTTATTTACCCTACCTCTTTTATAAATATGTTATTTGGCCCATGGTATTTGCCCATGGTATTATTAATAATTTGTGGCATGGTATTTTGGCCCATGGTATTGATAATAATTTGTCCCATAGGCTTCACCTAAATACAACCTCTTTTTGAGTTTTTATAAATATAAAGTGGTTTATTGAGTAAATATAAAAATCAGTTTTATTTATTTACCATTCCTCTAGTTTATTTATATTTTTATTTATTTACCATACCTCCTCAGTAATATAAAAGGTGGTTTTATTTATTTACCATGCCTATGGTTTATTTATATTTTTACTTATATACCATATTTTAATTATTTACCATATCTCTTTTTTGAGTGTTAGTAAACCTCTTCATATTTTAAGTTTATATCGTTTAAATTTATTTTTAATGAAATTTTAATGGTTCATTTATATGTTTAAGTAAATTATTGCTCAAGCCGACCTTTTTTTTTGGGCTTCCGACATACTTACACATCGGGGTCATACTGGGCTGTAGAATGCGCCTCTCGGCGCAACTAGGCTGAAGCCAATCTTAATGACAAACGAAGTTAACCAGTATAAAGCGTGTGAAACGTTATAGTTGTGTATACCACATTGAAAACTAAACTTCTTGAATTAAGATAAGATTCCAAGTGGTATGCTTTCTATCTAAATTATTCAAAAAATACCAAATTAACCTGCCCATAGATAAACTAGGCTGAAGCCAATCTTAATGAAAGACGAAGTTATAACCAGTATAAAGCGTGTGAAACATTTAAGTTGTGTATGCCATATTGAAAACTAAACTTCTTGAATTAAGATAAGATTCCAAGTGGCAGAGGCAACAGAAAAACCTAGAATTGAACAAACCAGAGACAAAACAATAGTATGGAAATTGAAATTCAATAGTATGGAAATCGAAATTCAAAATAAATATAGGTCTTCTTTACAATTGAACAAACCAGACTCAAAACACATAGTATGGAAATTGAAATTCAAAATAAAGATAGGTCTTCAATAAGGGTTGCGTCTTTCGAATATCTGACCAAATCGGAAAGAACCACATCGTGCTTTTTTTGTCAAGATGACTCTAAATTGTCCATTTGCTACGATCCAATTTCCCAGCTACAAAAGTGTGGATAACAAATATTTTAATATGCCAATATAATTATCATATAAAATATAGTATCTTTGCTGCAACTGGTTTCTAGATCTTTAACTACCAAATCAACCTAACCTCTCCTATTGTTACAGCTACCTATTTCACGATTACATTATCCCTGTCACAGCTACCTGTTTCATGTTCAGGTAGATTCCACCAACTTTTAAGCATGCAATTAAAAAATATTACTTTTTAAAATTCACCATAACTATCTGCAAGTGTGTCAAAAACGTTGTCCTCTTCCCTCGATAAATCTAGGGAAAAGGGTATTGTCATATTCGGCCCACATCCGGTATTCCATGTTCTACGTTAGAATCCAAAAATGGAATTTATCTGGATAATACCAATATGTACAACCATGCATTTGCTAATTCTTACAAAAAATTGGAACTAAAAAAGGCCTTGTGACATTTCATTATCAGCCACAAGACCTGAGCAGTTTACCTGTATGCAACTTGGATGTAATTATTTGCGGATGTAATCATCAATGTCTATGATTATCAACATTGAAGATACATACCCAGAAAAACCTTAAAATGGGCCCAAAAAACCCCTGAAATCTGTCCAAAACGTCTCTAAAATCTGTGCAAAACTTCTTGACGATAGCCTGCAAGTCCCCTAATCTCCAACAAAATCCCCAGCAATTTGGGGACATTTCCTATGAATCCTCAAATCCCTGAACATGAAATTAACAATACGAGAGCTTTTTTGGAGGACTAACGTCCCCATGCTACATTACTAATTCCACATCAGGAGAAAAAATCTTTAAGAATTCCAGCGTCTATTCCATTAAGAATTTGGCAGTTACATTATTTTCACTTCATCAAGAGTTTAGCATTTTCAGTCTCTCTACCACTATGAATTTGGCACTTCATCAAGAGTTTAGCATTTTCAGTCTCTCTACCACTATGAATTTGGCACTTCATCATTTTCGTTTCATTATAAATTTAGCATTTCCAGCCTCTCTTTCATTAAAAATTTTACCATTTTTCATTAAAAGAATTGACAAGAATATCGACATTAAAAGACAAGTTGAAAACCATGCAGGATTTAAAGCCAAACATCGTCTCCATCATCATCAAAAAATCAAGCCAAATTTTGATGACGCTTCAAGGAGTGGCAGGTCAATCAAAATAAGGCCTCTCAAATTCACGTATACTCAAAATATAGTGAAAAAGAATACAGGTTATCATCACAAATATGAGCTTATACGACAAGTTGGAAACCATGCAGAATTTAAAGTCAAATCGTCTCTATCCTTATGAAAGAAGTTCAAACCAAATTTTAATGGTGCTTCAAGGAACAACCTAGCCAGGCTAGAAGTGGCAGGTCGATCAAAATAAAGTCTCTCAAATTCACCTATAGTCAAAATATGCGCTTCAGAAGGTCTCTCAGAGTAAAAAATATGCACTTGAGAATGCCTCTCAGATTCAAACACCCAAAATACGTTGAAAAGAGACGCTGCCAATATCAAAAATATGCACTTCACACTTAATAGCAAAGTAATAAATGGTGAATGACTAATATATACAGCATTGGATGTAAAGAAATACTTTAAATCAACAAAATATCAGTAAATATCCCAAATAATATTAGCCTATCCGATAAGAACCTCTAACAAGATTGTCCAATTTGGTTCGCAAACAATGCACGTAAAAAGAACCTGGATGGTCCAATTAATTGGAAAACAACATTTAAAAAGGGTTAGATCGCCCAATCTGTTGGCAAAAAAATGCAATTAAAAAGAAGAAAAAGTCAAAGAAATGGTTCGTTGGGAACAAAGTCTTCACACAGATCTTAGTTACTAAAATGGGTTTTCAATTGGGCCAGTAACTGCGTCCTAAGAGATATGCATTTGAAATCTTCATCTTTTCGTAAATTTTATGCATATCATATCACGGATATAGCTCTTTGTATCCAAAGAGAATTAATTACTTGCATATTAACCACTGCAGTACCAATCCAATAGTGTTTCATTCTACTGTGCATAGACAAATAAAAAACATAATGTATCACACTGACAAAAACAAAAACTAACAAACGAATACAGAAACGTCCTTTATGGACACCCTGCGAAGCTATTCCAAAAAGAAGCGTTCAAATTAAAAACTACCACCACGAAGTCGGAGCACCAGGTGCAGAGTTGACTCTTTCTGGATGTTATAATCAGCCAGGGTACGCCCATCTTCCAGCTGCTTACCAGCAAAAATCAACCTTTGCTGATCTGGCGGGATACCTTCCTTGTCCTGGATCTTAGCCTTCACATTATCAATTGTATCTGAACTCTCCACCTCCAAAGTAATGGTTTTCCCAGTAAGGGTTTTCACAAAAATCTGCATGCCACCTCTCAAACGAAGCACGAGGTGCAAGGTCGATTCCTTCTGAATATTGTAATCAGCCAAAGTCCGACCATCTTCAAGCTGCTTACCGGCAAAGATAAGCCTCTGCTGGTCTGGGGGAATTCCTTCCTTGTCCTGAATCTTCGCCTTGACATTATCAATGGTGTCTGAGCTCTCAACCTCTAAAGTGATTGTCTTGCCAGTAAGGGTTTTGACAAAGATCTGCATGCCACCCCTCAGACGGAGGACGAGATGCAGGGTTGATTCCTTCTGTATATTATAATCAGCAAGTGTTCGACCATCTTCAAGCTGCTTTCCGGCAAAGATCAGACGCTGCTGGTCAGGGGGGATTCCTTCCTTATCCTGGATCTTGGCCTTGACATTGTCAATGGTATCTGAGCTCTCAACTTCCAAAGTTATCGTCTTGCCCGTTAGGGTTTTGACAAAGATCTGCATCCCACCTCTAAGACGAAGCACGAGGTGCAAGGTAGATTCCTTCTGAATATTGTAGTCGGCAAGGGTTCGACCGTCTTCGAGCTGCTTTCCAGCGAAGATGAGTCGCTGCTGGTCAGGTGGAATACCTTCCTTGTCCTGGATCTTGGCCTTAACATTGTCAATGGTGTCTGAGCTCTCAACTTCCAAAGTTATCGTCTTGCCCGTCAGGGTTTTGACAAAGATCTGCATCCCACCTCTCAGACGAAGCACGAGGTGCAAGGTAGATTCCTTCTGAATATTGTAGTCAGCAAGGGTTCGACCATCTTCCAGCTGCTTTCCAGCGAAGATGAGTCGCTGCTGATCAGGGGGAATACCTTCCTTGTCCTGGATCTTGGCCTTAACATTGTCAATGGTGTCCGAGCTCTCAACTTCCAAAGTTATCGTCTTGCCCGTTAGGGTTTTGACAAAGATCTGCATCCCACCTCTCAGACGAAGCACGAGGTGCAGGGTAGATTCCTTCTGAATATTGTAGTCGGCCAGGGTTCGGCCGTCTTCTAGCTGCTTTCCCGCAAAGATCAGACGCTGCTGATCGGGGGGAATGCCTTCCTTGTCCTGGATCTTGGCCTTTACATTGTCAATAGTGTCGGAACTTTCAACCTCGAGGGTGATCGTCTTACCAGTGAGAGTTTTAACAAAGATCTGCATCTTGAAAACGGTATAAAGCTAATGAAGACCTGCAAATCAACAGACGTCGCTGTAATACTGAAACCACGAAGTATGAAAGCAGAGATCCATAGAAAGAGAGCTATAAACAGCACGACATGCAGTGAATTTTAGATACAAAGACGCCTTAAAAGAATTACGGAAACCCATCGTAAATTGAAAAGAAAAAATCACTATTATAAAATACAAGAAGGCCAGAATGACTAGAAACAGACGAGTAGCCTTTGAAAGGAAATTTAAATGTGAACGCAAAGAAGAAATCTCAGAAGCCATACGATAGATCGAACTGCAATAGATATAAAAGCACATAAAACTAAAAGCTTACATGGCAAAAAATCCTATAGGACGGGCTACAGAAGATTAAAAGAAGACTAAGCTTCTCAAGAATGTCAAAATCTGAAATCTCGCTAAAATCAAACTTCTAAACAATCAAACCTTAGCCAGGCACAGACGATTGAAAGAAGCCCTAAAGTTAAAACATGTCTAAAGAAGCTGCAAATCTGAACTCTAGACAGGAACAAAGCTCTAAACAGTCAGGCCATAGCCGCATATTAAAGAAAACTTCCCCACATGAAACACAGACGAGACAAAATACAGAAATACGAGCAGATCCCAGAGCGAAATCATTTACATCTATAAAAACAAAAACAATGAGTGCGTTTGGAGACCTTTTTCGAAAGCAATGGCAGAAAAATATAGATCAGACGATCTATAAGGGTCTAAGAAGAGGCCCGCAACAAAAGGGTACAGAAACCTGATAAAAGCTCAGCCACATCTACAAGATCGTAACCCTAGTAAAATCCTTTGCAACCGAAACCTCAAAGATAATGAAATTCAGAAAATTGTCAAACTTCAACCAGACTATGAAAACTCTTCCAAAGCAAACGTCGCTGATATTTTTATAAAGAAATACGGATGATCGAGTGGCCTTACCCGCAAACGACGAGCTCTGTGACTGTGTCGCTAAGAGGAGAACGCAACCACGAATATGATGTATAGCATGAGGATGGGTTGAATTTATATAATGTGTTGAATGCACGGCTTTGAAGACCGGTAACTGTGTCGCTAAGAGGAGAACGCCACCACCAATATGATATATAGCATGAGAATGGGTTGAATTTATATAATGTGTTGAATGCACGGCTTTGAAGACCTTAACAAATGCCAAAAATTTCAATTAATATTTTAAAAATTGCTAAAAATAAAAAAGACACACAAAACAAAACGTGGGAGCCTTTTGATATATTTAATTAATTTAAATTAAATTGTGTTGACTGCCCGGCTTTGAAGACTTTAACAAAATGCCAAAAATTTCAATTAATATTTAAAAAAAAAATTAAAAACAAAAAAAATATTTGATATATTTAATTGAATTTAATTGAATTTAAATTAGCAATTGTTACGCCGAAGGCGTTTTCTTTGCGGGCTTGGGGTGAGCAAACACTGTTCACCCCAGCCAATGAGAAACAGTTTTCCTATCGCGCATGGAACCAATTAAATTTTGCCACGTGTACGGGGTCTGAGCACCGGTTCTGTGTGCGCTCGTTAACAGTGATCGATTCGCGGAAGAGGCACGCTCAAGGCCCCCTGCCATCCCCCTGTGCTCTCTGTTCATTAAGCAAAACGAGAAACTTCCAGGATGTGGATATCATGCCCGAGGGATCCATCAGCCTGGGGGACGTTCTGCGCCATGGATGCGATCAAGGCGATCCCGTGTTCAACAGTCGCAACGATATTTTCAATGGGAGCATTGACGACTAGGCACCCAAACTCAGTGGATGCCTGCAGATCCACATTGTCTATACCCACGCCCGCTCTTCCGACAACCTTGGGCCTCCCGCGAGAGCGTCGCAAAGCGAGATCTTTGTGCAGAGTTTCTCCTGCGATAAATTGTAGGAGCAGTCCACATTGGGCTAGCTTCGAAGCAGCTCCAGACCGCCTTCCCCAACTTCTCGGCCACCAAAACTGTCAGCTTCGCCTGCGCATCAAAAGAGACGGCCTACGGGGACAAACTTTTGAAATGGGAAACATTTTTGCAAGGTATTAACGGTCTGTTTTGCAGGGTTTTCCCTAGGAACGCAAAGGAAAGGCGACGAGGCAATTGCAGAGTTGATTTGGGAGAATACAACATGTGGTAGCACCTCTAAACTCAAAGAAATTCGTGCAAACTCATTTGGCAGCATCCTTGGCTTTTCAGGCTAGCAATTTGGTGTAGTATTATGCATGTCTGGGCGCAGAGATGTGAGTGGATTTGATCTCCCAATGTTTGCTACCATTATAACTCTCCTCCCTCTTAAACGAAATCAATTGCAGCAGTTTATTGCTCTTAGAATCCACTGTAGAGGAGGTGCCGCCACATACCCTTGGAAAGTTAATTAACGCGCCGGACTCAACACTGTTATTCGAGACAATTCAGTTAAGGGTGTAATTAACCTTCAGAAACTGAAGGAGGATTCCCCTTCGTGAAGTGTCGGGTTGTACATGCTGTGGAGAATTGCCTTAATTTCTTTCTGGATACAATCTCAAGGAAGGTCGAAGAGAATCGCTATGGGATTCACGAAACGCAACAGAAATCCCCTATTTGCGTTAACTCTGCATAAAAGCTCCTGAGGAGCGAATTCTGCTTCCTCGTTGAATCCGATCAGTTGATCTATGGATGTCAGCTTACAGTGGTAAAAGGAACTCCCTACCTTCGATGTGTTAACCGGGAATTATCGCCAGTGGTAGCCCAAGCACTGCAAAAATTGCGACTTTAATCTGAGTGAGGTACCGATGAGAGCGATGAGGTTTTGTTGTGGAAGACGCACAAACCCAGAATGTATTGATCGCGTAGGTGTATTGAATCAGTGTTGGAAGTGTTATTACGAACGCTGAGATCGAGTTGTGCAATAAACCATAGGCGGAACCTTGAAGTACCAAGTGGGACCTTGTGTAAAGAGTGATGGTGGTTTCTGGATGTGAAAGGCGGTTTTCGCACAAGTCATAAGGCAGCGAGCGGTTTCTGTAAAACAAACGCGATACACCCCTGTGCTTGACACGTAAACCTAGGGTGGTTTCGTAAAGTAATGCTACCGTAGTGTGTTGTTTAATCAAAGACTGCCATTGGGGCAAATTCAGATTCAAATATCAATTTGAATGTTCCTTAAACTAAGCTGATATATAAGCTTTGGCCAGAGGTCCGAAAGAAGGAAGGGCGCGATTGTAGGAGTGACTCGGATTGAAGTCAGTTGAATTTCAAAGGTGAAAAGTATTGATATGGTTCGAAGGTATAGCGGACCATTGACTTGGTTTAATCCCGTATGTAGGTTTGCTCGATGCATATGGGAATTCATGACCTTTGATAAGAGTTCCGCATTTGAAGATTGGACATTGGCTTTAAATAAAAGGGCATGTTGCGTGCTTATGAGGGTTATCACCACTAAGGAATTGTTGAATTAATAAAATAACCCAGATTGTTTATTCAAAATTGCTAACTCAGAAGTTAGAAATAGCGTGAGTTTGCCAGACTATGGGGTTGCTTGGAAAATGAAGTTGTTGAGTGCATTTACACACATATTGCAATCAAAATTTGAAGGAATACTGGGACTGTGGGTTACATAGACACAAATTCAAGACATTTTCTAATTTACATATACAGTGTATATTACCTAGCTAGGGATAACACAAAAAAATATATATGTTTGACAGTTTAAAATCCAATATTCCATATCGTCACAAACTTTTTATTTTCATTAAATTACTTCCTTTACATATCTACCGCCTCGGCGTTCCTTTGCGCCTCTTGGTGCAATTGCTAGTATTACATGTTACAAACTATTATGTAGTTACAAATTATTACAATTAAGTAAATAAAAGTAAATTTAGTATTATTTAAGAAATGAGAATTATGAACATTCATCATTATTGATCAAAATAAATCATTTATTGTGAAATAATTTAATAGACTATATTCTACATTAATACCATGGGTTGTTTTTATAGTTTATTATTTTTTCTTTTCATTTTATTTTGACTTAGTTAAAATGTTCATTACATTATGTCAATCTTTTTACTTAAGATTTTTTTATTTTTATTTTTGTGTAATTTGACATAGTCAAAATGTTAAACATGGCATTACAACATTTTTATTATACACCTAAAATCAATTTAACTTATTGGAGTCTATCGGCCATTTGCATGCAAACTGTTAGGGTCTGCTGTGGTTCGGCTACCTACATTTGCTCTATTGATTTTCAGGATTACTGTACCTTGGTTCCGGTGTCAGGATTTAGAGGTAATGGACGTTTTGTTAACTTTCTCTTCTGTCAATATTCGAATTGGGCAATGGCTTTTCACCTTGCTCTCTTCTGGGGCCCCTATGGAACCTGCATGCAAATTCTTGTGGGTAGTTCTGGTTCCTTTTATTGTCCTAACTCTGTATTTGAAATTTTGAATTGGCCTTTTACCCTTTTTCGTTTCCTTTTGCGTTATGATAGGGTTTCTAATTAGCGGCCTGCTTTTCAGCCTTCTCTGGACTCGTTCAAATGTTCTTGTGTCCGTTCTAGTTGTTCACCTCTTACCTTCTTTTCGGTCACTGACCTGGGAGATGGTGTTGTTCTTTGTGGTGCTATCTATATGCTAGCCACGAAGCTGACTCGTATTGTTGTCTGGCTTGAAGTTTTCACAGATTTTTCAGGTTTTTTTAAAATGGTTAAACGAGGCAGAAAGCCTACTGGGGGAAAAGGCAAGCAACCCTCTCCCGAAACACACCAGAAAAGGGGAAGGAAGTCAGTTCAGCAACACCTTGAGCCACTGGTTCAAACCTTCATGACTGACATCCCCAATTCAGTTCGTGGTCGCATTTATGGATGGGAATCTGAGATTCTTGATAACATAGATTTGGAGGATAACATGGCTTTAGAGGATATGCAGACTGTGATTCCAGACCCTGGGCACACCCGGGGACGAACTTCTCTGTTTCAACAATCTGTTCGAAGCTATTGGTTAATTAAATGCCTGTTAGCCAAAGCTGTTATGTCTATAGCAAAAACAAAGTTGGAATCGACCCTGGCTGATATCAATAGGAATATTCAGGAAATTAATTTACATTAGTTGCATCAGTATGTGAGGCTTGGAAGACTGGAGAAGGAAATTAAAGCAATGCAACAGGTTTCAGTAGAACTACCCAGAGCTTCAGCCAAAGCTCCAATGCTTGCTGAATCTTAGGAGGATTAAGATTTTATTGCTCTTATGTTGCATATTTTGTTTAAGGTTCTTCTGTTGCTTCCTTTTTGTATATGATATGGTTTCTAGACTTGGATATCCAGTATAAACAGATTTGGTATAGGTTGTTAAGACTTTTTATGTTCTGGTTGACTTATTTTGAACTCTGATGGCCAAAATACCTGGTTTCCTGCGGGCAGGTTGAGGTCTAGTTTCGTATCTTTTGCCCGATTTTATTAATAGAAAATAGAAGGTACCACCTAAGCTTACCCAAAAAAAAAAAAAACTAACATTATAAAAAAATATAAAACTATTTACTTGTGGATCTAATGCCTTAAAACATTTCAAATAAGGTCAATACTATGGGCTGTTTTTATAGCTTATTATTATTTTTGTTTTTTATTTAATTTACTTTTATTTTTATTTTTGTGTAATTTGACATAGTCAAAATGTTAAACATAAAATTACAACATTTCTATTATACACCTAAAATCAATCTAACTTATTATTATTATTTTATATATATATATATATATATATATATATATATATATATATATATATATATATATATATATATATATATAACTATTTACTTTGGATTTAATGGCCTAAAACATTTCAATCATCTAACATTTGATTCAATGGTTCACACATGGACACATTGGCAGCTAGGGAAGTTGTTTTCAAATAAGAACGTCTTACGACATAATTACATTAAATTTGGGATAAGTATATGTTTTTTTTTTTAATGTGGTTGTTATTAAATTAAATTTGGGGTAAGTATATGTTTTTTTTTTTTTTTTTGAATGTGGTGGTTATTAAATTAAATAAAATTTAGGCAAGATCGTGCTATTTGGGGAGTTGGAGCGGTTTTACTTTAAGCTAGTTGGTGTTTTTTTGGAGGAGTTGGTGGGGTGGTTTCCTATATAATTTTTAGTTGGGTTTGTTGGGTCCCATGGGAGTGATTGAAAGATTTAATGTTATTGTAATTTGAGTGGAATAAATAATTAAAATTGTGTTTTCTTAATTTTAAATTTAATTTAAAAGTAGTAAAATACGTGTATTTTAAATTTTAAATTGTATTTTTATTATTTTGGGTTTGATTTTAGTAATTAAAAAAATATATGATTTATTATAAAGTTGAATGCGGAGGAACTCTAGCACAGCGATGGTATTGACTGGTGCGGCTCTGTTTCAATGTCGTCATGGGGAGGCGGCATCCATTAACATCTCATGGACTTACCCTTAAGGTTTGTGCTTACTACCTTCTGTCGCGTGCATCTCCATTACTCCCATTCGACGATGGACAAGTTTGTATGATGGACTCGCTGTGAGGTCGGTCACGGGTTTCTCGTTGGTGAAATTTCCCTGCTCACTACTTATTGCTCCATGAGTGGTCTGGGCCCATTTACTAATTGACTGCTGCTTATGCACCTGACGTACTCCTCGGTGCCCGGTATTTTACTTTGTCTTGTTCCCCATTATCTCTATTTTGGTGCTCATCTGCACTTTCGTCCACTCTTTGGGTATCGATCCCCCACTTGCAGTGCATTTTCACCGCGAAGATTCAGGCATTAGCGGGTTTTTCATTTGGGCCATCTGTCCTATCTGACCGGAGTTTTTGGACCCTTCCTCACTGACCGCGGTGGTTTTCTCTTCGAGTTTCTACAAAGGTCATGAGCAGATACGAGGAGGAACTCAACTACTCCGCCGACCCTCTGGAGGGTTTTGAGATCTGGGGGGACAGTCCGCGTGATGATGTGGTTGCCATGGTGGATGGGGAGTCAGCACTGTCTTTGCACCGGACTGAACAGTCATTACAAGTCACACCGGAGATCTGTTTAGACCCTAATATTAATCGGTTGGACTCTTTGTCCTTCTCAATTCTTTCGCCTTCTGTGTTGCGACTCTGGGAGCAACAGGCTTAAGAAACCCCTGATCTGCCTCTGCATTTCATCATTGTGACGAACTCGAGTGCTGTCGCTGGGGTACCTACTGATTACTGTGCTGATTCACTTGCATTTGCGGATCTCTTCATAGGCGGGTCGGTGTCTTCTCGGCAACAAATCCCTTCTACGGCTTCGGGTTGCTTCGAGGACATTCCCTTTGACGCTCTGACTGAGGACATGCAGCAATCCTCTGATTCCGATGGACTTGGTGAATCGGGAGCAACCACGGAGGCTCCTAATCTGCTTAGAGGCAAGAAAAAACCTCGCTATACTAAAAATTGGAACAGTCGCAATTCAAATTTAGGGCCGGACAGGGGAATGAACATTGAGATGACGGCGACTACAGTATTAGAGGGCAAGGTTCGGGGTAGAAAATACACCATTGCCAAGGTAAAGATATGGACGGAGGAACTTTAGCGCGGCCACATGGAACAACTTCATGGGGTTTTGATTATGAACAAGGGTTGGTTTGCCCTTACTTTCTCTCAGCCACCCTTGGTGGACTCGGTCCTATCCAAGTACTTGCATATTGAGATGCATCCAGTACTATTGAAGCAATGGACCCCTCTATTTGATCCTAATAAAGAGAATTCTGGTGCTAGTCTGATCTCGATGCGTCTGCCTCGCCTGTCGTTGCAATTTTGGAATGAAGCCTCCCTTCGAAGCATTGGGGAGGACTTTGGTCATTATCTGGATCATGACAGATCCTATTTGGAGACAAGCATCATCTTCGTTTCTCGCATCTTTGTTTTCCTAGATACTAGGGAGGGCCTCCATGATAACTACAACATGTTCTTTGATGGGATGGTTTGGCAACAGTTGCTGGACTATGAGGGGGTTCCCTTTAGATGCCATTGATGTCATTTGGTGGGACGTCTCTACAAAGAATTCCCTCTCATGGGCGAATCGACTCCCCTCACCAAAACTGTGGTACATATGGCTACGCAAACTGACCTAGTTTTTATTGTATCGACACTGGAAGTGATCCCTGTTGGAGCTTAATCTCATCCTGAGGATTTGTTGCCGTCCTGGCCTATCACTCAAGCTCAGACTCAAATTCATGTTGTCTCCTCTTCTCAATGGGAACCACCTCCTATTTCCAGTACTTCTCTGCCCTCTCCTTATGTTTGTACTTATTTATCTTCTGCATTGTCTAATGTTACACATCATATTATTTGTACATTTGACTCCCTAAGCTGCTCTATTGCTTCGGCCCCCCCACTGTGTCGCCTACCATACCCCACACGTATGTGGTGAACTTGCACCCTTCCCCTCATACTGCCACAGACTCATCCTCAGCCGAGCACCAATACTACTTGCGTTCATCTGTCCTCCTAACCAACCAGTCCGCCCTTGGCATTGGCTCAGATCCGGGCCCCTCAACTGTTAAATCGCAGGGTAGACCATTTGAGATTTTGAAGGCCATCCGCAGAGCCAATTTGGAGATGGCTGCAGGTACACAATCCTCATTATTCAAGGTTTTTAGATCAAGGAAACCCAGGAACGTGTTTCCATCATGATTTTTCTATCATTTAACTGCAGGGGCCTTGCCAGCCCAGATAAGAAATTGGCACTCAGGAGACTTCTGCACACCACTCGCATTGATGCCCTATTCCTACAAGTAACTTTAGGGGATGGTACCTCCATTTCCATGATCTTAGCGTCACTCCTTCCGGATTGGACTTTTATGACTATTCATGCCCGTGGTCGATCGAGGGGATGTGCATTAGGCATTAACAACAAAACCGGCTATTGAATTGTTGGGGTTGGGTGGGTTCCATTGGTGCGGAAATTACCACTTGTGATTTTGAATCCCCATTTACCATAATCAATATTTATAGTCCTTGCAATAACAGAGAGGCTTTCTAGGACTCTTTATTGAATTGCACTTTTCTCCATCAAAATAACATCATTCTTATAGGGGATCTGACCTTCTCTATTGGTATTTCGGAATATTGGGGGCCTCAAGCCATTCCGAATCCTCTATCTGATTATTTCGCCAATCAATTAGAATTGGTTGATTTTATTGATATTGATATGAAAAAAAAGAATCCTACTTGGAGGAATAGGCGAACAAGGGTGGCGGCCCTTGCATGTCGACTTGATCGATTCCTTATAAAGATGACATTACATAACCTCATGGCTAGATCCAGACAATGGGTGGGTTCGGGGGGTGCCTCGGATCACTCTCCTATCTATTTTGAATTTCTGGCTAGAAAGCAGAAACCCCATGCTCCTTTCAAATTTAATGTTGGTTGGCTTCAAGATCCCGAATTCCAATCATTGGTCACTAAGGAGTGGCAGCATTGCAATCAATTCCCTGCCCAAGAACCTACTCGAGTTTTCAATTCTAATCTCAAGCGCATCAAAGCAAACACTATCAGTTGGGCTAGAAACAAAATAAAAATTGAGGAGGAGGAGCTCAGAAGGATCGAATTGGAAATTACCCAGCTTACTGGTTTTGACTACTTGGGCTTTCGTTCCGTGTCCACAAAAGAACATTTGATTGCTCTGGAAACCACTAGAGCCACTATACTCTGTAAAAATGAAGAGGAATGGAGATTAAAAAGCAGGGCCATATGGCTGAAAGCTGGCGATGACAACACCAAATTCTTTCAATAGTGTGCAAAAGGTAGAAGGATCACCAATACCATCTAGGAAATATATGATAATACTAGATTTGTGGCCAAATCACACGCCCAGCTTGCTGATCTGGGCATCCGACATTTCTCAAATCAATACAAAGCGCCACTCAATATTCACTGCCAGAAATTATGCACATGGCTCGTACATTTCACAGGTTTGTTGATGAGGAGAACCTGGAGGATCTCAATGCTCCGATTACCATGGGTGAGATCGAAGGTGTTCTAAAATGGTTTAAGAAAGACAAGATTCCTAGACCATATGGATGGCCCATCGAATTCTATCTTCATTTCTTTGACCTTATTGAAAGGGATCTTCTCCTGGTCATCGAAGAAAGTAGAATATTTGGTCGCATATATGATGGATTAAACTCCACATTCATCGCACTGATTCCCAAAGTTGAACACCTAGCCACCTTCCACGACTTCAGACCCATCTCCCTATGTAATTGCATTTATAAAATTATATAGAAAATCATTGCAAATTGTATTAAACCCATTCTCTCTTCTCACATCGCCAAGGAAAAATTTGCATTTCTCCACCACAGACAGATTCATGAAGCCATTGGCACTGCTCAAGAAGTCATGCATTCCATTAAGACGAAAAAACTCAAGAGCACCATTCTCAAAATTTACCTTGCCAAAGCATTTGATCATGTCAATTGGAACTAAATTCACATTATTCTCATCCAATTGGGCTTCTCTCATTCTTTTACTAATTGGATTATGGGATGTATCATGAATGCCACTTTCAGTATCCTTATTAATGGGGTAGCTACTGATTTCTTTCATGCTGGTAGAGGTCTCAGGCAAGGGTGCCCTCTCTCACCGCTCCTATTTCTCCTGGTTATGGAAGGGCTCTCGTCCCTTATGAAGCAAGAAAAGGAAGTTGGTAACATTCATGGTATTTGATTAAATGAATTTTTACAACTGACCCATTTATTATTTGTTGACGATGTTATTATATTTTTGGATGGCTCTTGTCAGGACAACACACAATTTGACAACATCTTAAAAAAATTCTGCAAAGCTACTGGCATGGCTCCCAATAACAGAAAATCCACCATTATATTGACTAGATGTTCAGCAAATGAAATTGGGCATGCCATGCGGTATTTCCCATTTGAGCGAAATTTCATTGAGGAAGGGTTAAAATATCTTGGTTTTCACCTTAAGCCAAATGACTATCAGATAAAAGATTGGAACTGGCTGATCGCCAAAGTGGAGCGCAGGATCAATATCTGGCATTGTTAAATCCCTATATTAATAGTGTAGTCCCTTATTATGTTAGTGTAGACCCCATTATCGTTATTGTTGTACCCCTGTAACCCCCATATTGTTATTATTGTGCCCTTACATTATTATTGTTAGGTCAACTAGGATTACATTGTGGCCCCACTACGATTACATTGTGGCCTCATGGACTCCTATATATAGAAAGGAGGTTTTGTCATTTGTATCATCCAAGAATTGTTCATTTATGTAATGTATTGGAGGTTGCACCCTCGAAGTGTCTTATTTCTAAGGCGTTGATATCTCTTTTCTTCTATTTTTGGAGTTGGTTTCACAACATTTGGTATCAGAGCTTTCGATTCCAGGGTTTCACTGCTCCAAACAGGTCATCGTGGCATTTTCACTATAACCTTTTTTCTACGAATTTTTAGAAGCAGAAATTTTTAGAGTGCGAAGCCGAAATCCTAAGGAACATTGCCGCAAAATTTTAGAGTTTGGTTCGCAATATTTTCAAAGATATGATCTGTGGAAGTTAGGGCTTTTTGCAGGCTCCTGAATTTAACCTAAACAGGTCATCGCGAAATTTTCGCAATAACTTTTTTTCTACGAAGGTTCAGAAGCTGAAATTTTTAGAGTGCGAAGCAAATTTCAGATCTTGGTTCGGAATATTTTCAAAGATATGATCTGTGGAAGTTAGGCCTTTTTCAGGCTCCCAAATTTCATCTCAAAGAGATGATCATGGGAAACTCTTCATAACTCTCTATCTGAGCATCGGATCAAAATTCTGTAAAAAGTGGTCGCAATTACACAGACTGTAGTTTCCTTTCAATAAATTTTAGAGCTGAAGCAGGAAACAGTGACACGTGGCAAGTCGTACAAGTTTTCTCTACTGAACCAGTCCATAATTAGGTCATCGTAGGAGATTGGGCACAACTTTGACTTCAAGAATCCAAATCAGGTCAGACATGTGGCATTCGAAAGAGAATTCAGAGGGCTACCTCAGTGCCAAATTTCAGATATTGAAGATTTGAAATCACAGAGATAATTTTGTTTCAATATCGAGCTCGTCAAAAGAAAGAAAAATCTGCGTATTTGGTTTTTAAAATTGCATAATGTTTGTTTGAAAAAGCAGTTTGAAGTGATTCCAAGGGCATATTTTAGAATTTTTATTAGTATTGGGTTTTATAATGCCTCCAAAAAATAATTCCATACCCATTAAGCCCTCAAAAATCTATACTATGACTCATGAAGAGGAAGAATTGCAGTATGAGATATCAAAATTACAGTACCAAGTGCAACAAATTTCGATCTTACAAAGAGCAACCGAAGATGACATAGATGGTTTAAAAGCATAAATGGAGGCTAAGTTGGATGTTTTGAAGGATCAAATAATAGCAAATATGGATGATAAATTAGTGGAAGATCACATCGAGCATCAACAACAAGTTCTCCAACTCTCAAAGGATAACCCAACTTTGGTGCAGAATCTAATGAAACAACAGGAAGATCAACATGACATCGAAAGAAGTTATGAAGTAGTCATAGAAACAAGAACTAGAAAAGTACGATCAATTTCAGAGTATCTCAGCAAGTGGAAGAACTTTCATGTAGAAGATTTCACATGGGAGGATGAGAATTTTATACAGAAGCATCAAGAAATAATCAAGCGTTGAGGAGAACACTTGTTTGAAGGAGAGGGGCATGTTAAGTCCCTATATTAATAGTGTAGTCCCTTATTATGTTAGTGTAGCCCCACTTATTGTTATTGTTGTACCTCTGTAACCCCCATATTGTTATTATTGTGCCCTTACATTATTATTGTTAGGTCGGCTAGGATTACATTGTGGCCCCACTAGGATTATATTGTGGCCCCATGGACTCCTATATATAGAAGGAGGTTTTGTTCATTTGTATCATCCAAGAATTGTTCATTTATGTAATGTATTGGAGGTTTCCCCCTCGAAGTGGCTTATTTCTAAGGCGTTGATATCTATTTTCTTCTATTTTTGGAGCTGGTTTCACAACAGGCATCATAGGTGGCTCTCGCGGGCGGGCAAATTGGTTCTAATCAAATCAATCCTAGAAGCCATCCCAGTATACTGGATGTCCCTCGCTTGGCTTCCCAAGGGTGTCACTAACCACATTCAGCAGATTTGTAGACAATTCCTCTGGAGGAGTTCTGGTAGTGAGCGAATATTTTCTTGGGTGGCTTCAGACCATATCAGCAAGCCCAAGCATTGAGGTGGTTGGGGACTTAAGGATCTCTCCTTATTTGCCATTTCCCTGGCTAAAAAATTAGGTTGGCACCTCGTCACAAGTCAGAGTTTGTGGAAAGAGGTTACTGTCTCCAAATACATCGCTCCTCGGTCAACATTGGAATGGATCAGAGGACCCATTATGTATTTTCCGGGGTCCTCGATCATCTGGAAGGCCATTATAAAGTCTACTCATCTAATACAGTAAGGTCTGACATGGCACATCGGATCTGGATCTATGGTCTGATTGGGTGAGGACTCTTGATTGAGAAGTGGGCAGAACTTCAAACTGCCTCAGAACATCATATAACACTTGGCCCAAGCTGGATATCTATACCTATCACAGGTGGTTGATCCACATCGAACTAATTGGGTTGCTCAAGGGTGGCTTTCGGCTCAGGGTCTTCAAATACCCATCGATTTCCAATCCTACTGGCATCGTTTCATCAGGGCATTACAAGCTTCGCACATTTGACTCACGGAACACGAGGATGAACTTTCGTGGGTGCTCTCGTCCAGCGGTAAATATTCCCCGAAAGCAGGTTATTTGACTCTCTGTGCGCCCGAGGAACCTCCAATTAAACATTGGTGGTGGAACTCGATTTGGAAGTTGTAGGAACCTCACAAAAATTGTCTACTCATGTGGTGCATCCTTAATAACTGCATCCCTACTATTGATAATCTTTACAAACGGGCCATCCAGGGTCCTAGATGTTGTTTTTGTTATTCTCACGAGGAAGATGTCCAACACCTCTTTATTGATTGTGCCAATATCGAGGATTTATGGCACTCGTCTTCACAAGCATTGGGTTGTTCAGTCACCTGCCATGGAACATCTGTTTCGGCAGCCTGGTCAGCATGGTGGTAGGATGCTACTTGTACCAAACTGCGAAACTTACCATTGTTGATCGCTTGGGGTATATGGACCAGTCGGAATCGTTTCACATTCGAATGGGTACATGTGGTCTAGGATCACAAATGTTCATCCATCATCTCTACTTACAACCTCATACCTGATGTTGATCTTATCACCCACAAAAAGGAAATCATCCTTGAAATTATTGACCATTCTTACCCATGGGCATATTTTGACGGGGCATCGAACAATCATGGATGTGGGGGGGCGGGGGGCGCGGTAGTACCTTTATCTGCAACTCATTTCTTTCACCTTAAGATGGGGCTGGGTCCAGGAACTAATAATTTTTCGGAACTCCTCAGCCTTCGCCTTCTTCTACTATTCACCCAAGAACAAGGATGCAACAGATTGCAAATATTTGGGGACTCACAAATTGTCATAAATTGGTTCAATTCACTTAAACAGTGCCATCCTCACACACTTGTTTCATTATTGAGGGAGGTGCATCTAATGAAATCATTTTTTTACATTATCTCTGTCACTCACATTTACAGGCAAAGGAACCAAGTGGCAGACAAGCTTTCCAAAGAAGCAGCGGAGCTAGATTTGGGGCCGGTGGATTATCATGGAGCATGATGGGGATAAAGTGTACCAATTTTTTCATCGTCCATTCATAGAAGACATACAGGATATGAGAGCAGTAACTACATGACTGCAATTTTGTTATCATCATCATTTTTGGCGATCATTATTACCATGCTGACAGTACTCGATTTATCTCGAACAAATTCAAAGACTTTTGTAGCAAAGAAGGAATTCGAAGAGAACTCATAGCGCCTCATAACCCACAACAGAATGGGATCGCGGAGAGGAAGAACGGAATGATCGTGGGTGCCACATGAGTTATGATGCATGATCAGGGCCTATCAATGCACTTGTGGGCGGAAGCATGCAACACTACAGTTTATGTGAAAAACCATTGTCCTCATAGAGTACTTGGCATGAGCACACCTGAAGAAGCTTTTACTAGTAAGAAGCTGGATGTTTCTCATTTAAATATTTTTGGCTCGTCTGTTTATGTTCATGTGACCAAGAATGCCAGGAAGAAACTAGAGCCGACTGCTGAAGTTGAGATATTTAATCGTGTGTATTTTCCAAACAGTCGGATCACTGTGATGCGACGGGATATAAAATTCAATGAGGAGAAAGCCATGAATTTGTTGCTTGAGAGGGAGCTACAATTGCATGCAGAAGAGGAACTTTTGGTTCCCAAAGACGAGCCTCTAGATGTGGATCAACCACAGGAGGAGATTCATGGAGTGGAGGAGTCCACTCACACAGAGCCAAACATCAGAACAGGCAAAAAGCGTACCACAAAAGCTGAGAGGCTAAAGCTTGATGTAGAAGAGAATGTAGGAGTCCCTACTTCACATCGCAGATAGAGACAATCACCTAACCGATTTACGGGATACACAGCTCTCATGAGAAAGTGTATCGTGACAGAGCCATCTTCCTTTCAGGAAGCATCTCAGGAGCCCACATGTGTAGATGCCATGGTGGAGGAGTATGACTCCATTTTTAGAAACAATGCTTGGGAGATTGTTCCAAGGTTGGTTGATAAATTAGTGGTAGGTTCAAGATGGATCTACAAGGTAAAGCAAGCTGCTGATGGGAGTGTTGAGAAGTATAAGGCAAGATTTGTTTCCCAAGGCTTCTCACAGATCGAGGGGATTGATTACGAAGAAACCTTTGCACCTGTCGCGCGGTATTATTCTATAAGGACCATCCTTGCTCTCTCAGCGCAGATGGGTTGGCACATTCATCAGATAAATGTGAATACTGTGTTCCTTAATGGGATCACTAAGGAAGAAGTGTACATTGACCAACTTGAATGATTTGAGACCTTCAGCAGCGAGTCGCATGTATGCAGACTCAAAAGAGCGATGTATGGGTTGAAGCAAGCACCCCGTGCTTGGTACAATAAGATCAAAAACTATTTCACTGGACTTGGCTTCACCAAGAGTGAGGCAGATGCAAACCTATACCAGATTGTGGTGGAGGGTAAGCTTTTAATCATTGTTCTTTATGTTGATGACTTAATACTGACTGGTGATGAGCAGTTGATACACTCATGCAAGGAGGACCTTGCAAAGGAGTTTTAGATGAAGGATATGGGCCTTCTTCATTATTTCCTTGGATTGGAAATATGGCAGTGAGATGGTGAAATGTTTGTGTCCCAAGGCAAGTATGCTCAGGAGATACTTGGTAAGTTTGACATGGAGGACTGCAAACCCATGGATACTCCTCTTCCAGGAAATTGGAGGAAAGAGGAAATTGGCGGTAGTGGATGCCATTGTTTATCGACAGTTGGTGGGTTCGCTCATGTATTTATTTAATACAAGACCAAACATATGCTATGAAGTGAACCAGCTTAGTCAAGCGATGGTTAAGCCTACCAAGCTCTTTTGGAAGGCGGGCAAGCATGTCCTGAGATATCTCAGGGGCACATTTGAGTATGGCTTATGGTACAGACAGACGGATGAGGTGAAGTTGCATGGCTTCACGGATGCAGATTGGGCAGGCATCCCAACGGACAGAAAGAGCACATCAGGAGGGGTTTTCAGTATCGGATCTACAACAGTTTGTTGGTACAGTAGGAAACAGAGATCTGTGGCACTCAATTCAAGGAAAGCGGAATACATGGCAGCAAGTCAAGCTTCATGTGAGGCTATCTGGATGAGGAAGATCTTGGTTGGTTTGTTTGGTTCTCATTTAGATCCTACAATGATTCATTGTGATAATCAGAGTTTCATTAAACTCTCGATTAATCTTGTGTTTCATGATAGATCCAAGCATATAGATATCTGGTATCATCATATCAAAGATTGTGTGCAGTGGGAGATCATGTTGCTTCAGTACATTCCTACGGAAGATCAGGATGCAGATATTCTGACGAAGATGCTCACCAAGAGAAAATTCGAATACCATAGAGGCAGGATCGGGGAGAAGGATAATCCCTTTCTTGTTGAGAGGGAGTGTTGAGATTCAATAAGATGATGATCCTAGTGAAAATTAAGCACCTTCACTAGGTGGGGCCCGCAGGATATTTTTAGGTGTATGTCTATTTTTAGAATGGTGAGCATATTCTAAAATTAGCAGGATGCTGATTCTAGATGGTTGAGAAAATTCTATCTTTGGATGAATTTCTATTTTTAGATATATGGGCGAAGTCTATTTATAGATCGCATATTTTAAAATAAAATGCATGTCGATTATTATTTGCCCTTAATGATAATCAGATAATAAATAATAACTTATTCTCTTAAAACACTTGATTTCAGTTAACTGATGTGGAAAACCAGTTAGCTGAAGGAATTACGCATTCCAAGGTTGGTTGGTGACTCATGCATGATGGACTTCGTTGTAACTGATTGTGGCAGAGTTGTAACAGAGTTGGAAGAGTAGCTATGGGAGTTGTTATTTAGTTTAACTCAGTTAAGTGAGTTAAACTCAGTTGTGCTTGTTGTAACTCATGATACACTAGTGAGATATGAGTGAATTAATTATTTAATTAATTGACAAGAAGTGTCTCACATGCCACTGAAGAAATACAACAGTTAACTACTTGCATGTCAGATCCAGTGGAGACCTAGTGGAGATATAGGTGAAAGGGTGTGATGGACTATTAGTTGTGACTATAGTGATGCATTAAGTGCATCTACACACACATTGGAGATGCCAGTGAGGATTGCGTAGTCAAGGAAGGCAAGATTGCAATCATTCATTCAAAGATTCTTCTTCAGCAGGGATTGCGCAGTGGAGGCAGTAAATTGGTGCATGGATATGCAAATTTCTGCAAGACAATGTGAGACGATTGTATATTGTACTGAGAGCTCTATGAGCTGAGCTTTATATGAGATTGTTTCATGATCCATTGATATACATTGATATACATAATATATGATAGTTGGAGCTTTTAGCTTTAAGAGTTCCCGGTATAAAACATCTTATGTATCATAACTTTTGGTGAAAATCACATTCGAGTAAATTGTGTCGACGCGTTTCGAACCAGCGAGTGTGGTTCATCCTCAGGACAAGATGAGAAATGTGACCTAGGACCCAGCTTAAATAGATAAGAAAGCTTCAACTAGCCGTTGTATAATAACGACTAGTATTGACTGTAAAAAATAAAAATAGAAAAAAGTAAAAAATCAGATAACATTCGTATGATTTTTAATTTTATTATTAATTTAATTTATCATATTCAAATCTTAAAATAATAATAATAAATAAATAAACAACAACAATAATAATAATAATAAAATATATATTATTTGAATATAATAAGAAAAATATAAAATAAATATAAAACTAAAAATTAAATTAATTAATTAACTAAAAAATAAAATGAAAATAAATACACAATGATAATACTAATAATAATAATGATAAATAAATAAGTAATGAATCACTAAATATTAAAGAATAAATAAATAAATAGATAAAAAATAAATCAAAAGAACAAAAAGGGAAAAAGAAACAGGGGACGAGAGGGGAGGAAAAGACCCAAGGAAGAACAGAAGGGAAGAAATCCAATAACTAAGAATGAAGGGCAGGGATCCAACATTTGCTAACACTCCACCCATCATCCCTATTAAGATTGACCGGTTTCTTTTCGATTTCTAAGGCCTCCCTCAACTTTCAGTAGTAGAAATGGTCCACCCTCGCAATAACCTTAGCATCTTCAATGCAAATGTGATGCTTTGTCTTTTTGGCATGCTCAGCTAAGGCAAAGGAGCGAGATCTATTATGCTTTAGGTCAGTGGCATATTCATGAATCCTTTGACTGATGGAACGACCAATTTCACCAATGCAAGGTGTCCCACAAGAGCACGAAATCAAGTAAACACCCTTACCATCCTTAAGGCAAATCGGGTCCTTAATCGATCTAAGCGAACTACGAATAGTGCGGATGGGCTTGAAGGTTGAAGATACATTATGTCTCCTTAGGATCCTAGTGATTTTGTCAGTCGTTCCTTGGATAAAAGGAAGGTGAATCCAAGGAACGACTGACCAAATCGCTAGGATCCTAAGGAGACATAATGTATCTTCAACCTTCAAGCCCCTCTGCACTATTCGTAGTTCCCTTAGATTGGTTAAGGACCCTATTTGCCCTAAGGATGGTAAGGGTGTTTATTTGATTTCGTGCTCCTATGGGACACCTTACATTGGTGAAACTGGTCGATCCATCAGTCAAAGAATTCATGAACATGTCGCCAACCTAAAGCACAATAGATCTCGCTCCTTTGCCTTAGTAGAGCATGCTGAAAAGACAAAGCATCACATTTGCATTGAAGATGCCAAGGTTATTGCGAGGGTGGACCATTTCTACCACCGAAAGTTGAGGGAGGCCTTAGAAATTGAAAAGAGGTCGGTCAACCTTAATAGGGATGATTGGTGGAGTGTTACCAGATGTTGGATCCCTGCCCTTCATTCTTAGTTATTGGATTTCTTACCTTCTGTTCTTCCTCGAGTCTTTTCCTCCCCTCTCATCCCCTGTTTCTTTTTCCCTTTTTGTTCTTTTGATTTATTTTTTATCTATTTATTTATTTATTCTTTAATATTTAGTGATTCATTAGTTATTTATTTATCATTATTATTATTAGTATTATCATTATGTATTTATTTACATTTTATTTTTTAATTAATTAATTAATTTAATTTTTAGTTTTATATTTATATTTATATTTTCCTTATTATATTCAAATAATATATATTTTATTTATTTATTTTTATTTTTAATTTATTATTATTATTATTTATTTTTTTGAGATTGAATATAATAAATTAAATTAATAATAATATTAAAAATAATACGAATGTTATCTATATTTTACTTTTTATATTTTTATTTTTTATAGTCAATAATAGTCGTTATTCTACAACGGCTAGTTGGAGCTTTCTTATCTATTTAAGCTGGGTCCTAGGTCAGATTTTTCATCTTGTCCTGATGATGAACCACACTGGCTGGTTCGAAACGCATCGACACAATTTACTCGAATGTGACTTTCATCGAAAGATTTGATACATAATTTATGGATCACAGAAGCCATATTCCTAATATAAAACATCTTGTTATGTGCGATTGATTTTTCTTCATTTGTTTTGCAATTGGCGATTTAATTTCCGCAAAGAATTAAGTGGAAGGATTCTATATTTAACAGTGGATTAAAATTGTTAGATCAGGAAAGTTCGGTAATATACATTCACATTGTATAATTTCTACATGGTATCAGAGGAGTGTTAATCACTGAAGATTGCAATAGTGAAGCGGTGTTGAGTTGTGTTGGTGGAACAATTTGAATTTGTTGCAAGAGTTTCTTGGTGCGACAGTTGAGTATACATCAAAATGGCTTTCAATGGTTTGCGGTTGGATTTTGCACTCGAGGGTAGCTCGAACTACATAGCCTGAAAGGATAGGATGGAGGCGGTGTTTGAAGATAATGGCTTGAAGGAATTCATCGATAGTGATGTTCCTTAGCCCACTTCGACGAATGTTGCATTACTTGACGCCTGGAAAAAGAAAGTAGCGAAGACGAGAAGGATTATGTTGGAAGGTGTGAAAGACCATATTGTGTCAAGCCTTCACGGGAAAGCCACTCCATTTGCAATGTGGAAGGCTTTGATAGATCTTTTCCAAAGCAGCAGCGACCATAGGAAGTTGGCGCTGAAAGATAAACTCAGAAAAATCAAAATGGAGAAGGGCGACAATATTCCAAAGTATCTCACAAAGTTTGTCCAATGTCAGGATGAGCTGGGGAGTGTGGGAATTACAGTTGCTAATGATGACTTGGTGAGTTTGGCTCTCCTTAGGCTTCCGAAGAGTAGGCACAGTTATGAAGACTCTGTCAATGGACGGGAGACACTGCTGGATTGGGAGCGACTTTGGTCGGATCTAGTGCAGGAGAAGATAAGGCGGAATACCAGGGATGGCTCTTCACCAAAGAATGATGATGAAGAGGATTGTGCTTTGGCTACAAAAGCAAGGAAAGGGAAGGGGAAAAAATTCCACTCAAAATCTGAGGCTAAAGGCAAAAAGCTGGATTTGTCCAAGGTGAAGTGTTTTCACAGTCACGAACATGGGCATCTCGCCACTAACTGCCCACAGAAAAAGAAGAACAAGAAAGTTGTTGGAGCTGCAGCTAGTGAGGCCCTTGCCTCGCAATTTGAACTTGATTTCTCTTTGATCACATGCTTGGTTTCAAGTGTAATGGGATCGATGTGGTATCTTGATAGTGGTGCTTCCTTCCACATGATGGGAGATAAGGAGTTGTTCAATGACTTTAAGGAGAAATATCTCCATATGCATATAGAGATGGGCGACGATGGATGATACAGTGTGACCGACATTGGTACCATTACCTTTGAGAGGGAGTTAGGTAATCCATTCCTGTTGAAGGATGTTATGCATGTTCTAGGTCTAAAGAAGAACTTGGTCTTAGTCGCGATGTTGGAGGACAAAGGTTATGACGTTGTTTTCAGTGATGGAAAATCTTTCCTGCGACATAAAACAATGGGTCAAACCAAGAAGATAGAGATTCGAGTTAAGAATATCTACAAGTTGGAGGTAGATGGTTGCGCTGCAATGGTGGGTAAAGCAGAAGAAGTGGTTAGCCAAGATGAGGGCTAATTATGGCATAGGAGATTGGGCCATCTTCACCATGGCGCCCTGAATATTTTGCAGCATATTTCTATTGGACTTCCCAACGGTACACTTGTGCAGTTAGATCAGTGCAAGGGATGTACAATGGGTAAGTTTGTGAAGAGAACCTTTCATGAGAAGGAGAATCGTGCTTCGGTGATCCTGGAGAGAATTCACATAGACATGTGTGGGCCATTATCGGTTTCTTCAACAACAAAACATAGGTATTATGTTTATTTTTGTTGATGATTATTCTCATAGATATTGGATATTATTCATGCAAAAGAAGGATCAAACATTCTCAAAATTTTGTGAGTTTAAGGCATTGGTGGAGAAAGAGTCGAGAAAGAAAGTGAAGGCTCTGCGGAGCAATAATGGTGGTGAATATATCTCAAACGAATTCAAAGACTTCTGTAGCAAAGAAGGAGTTCGAAGAGAACTCATAGCGCCTCATAACCCACAGCAGAATGGGGTCGTGAAGAGGAAGAACATAACGATCGTGGGTGTTGCATGAGCTACGCTGCATGATCAGGGCCTGCCGATGCACTTGTGGGTGAAAGCATGCAACACTACGGTTTATGTGCAAAACCATTGTCCTCATAGAATACACCTGAAGAAGCTTTTACTAGTAAGAAGCTGGATGTTTCTCATTTAAAGATTTTTGGCTCATCTGTTTATGTTCATGTGACCAAGAATGCCAGGAAGAAGCTAGAGCTGACTGCTAAAGTTGGGATATTTATGGGGTACACATAAACACCCCATAATTATCGTGTGTATTTTCCAAACAGTCGGATGACTGTCATGCCACAGGATATAAAATTCAATGAGGAGAAAGCTATGAAGTTGTCGCTTGAGAGGGAGATCCACTTGCATGCAGAAGAGGAACTTTTGGTTCCCAAAGACGAGCCTCTAGATGTGGATTAGCCACAAGAAAAGATTCATGGAGTGGAGGAGTCCACTCACGCAGAGCCAAACATCAGAACAGGTAGAAAGCGTACCACAGAAGCTAAGGGGCTGAAGCTTGATGTGGCAGAGAATGTAGAAGTCCCTATTTCACATCACAGACAGAGACAGTCACTTGACCGATTTACTGGATACACGGCTCTCATGAATAAGTGTATCGTGATAGAGCCATCTTCCTTTCAGGAAGCATCTCAGGAGCCCACATGGGTAGATTCCATGGTGGAGGAGTATGACTCCATTTTTAGAAACAATGCTTGGGAGATTGTTCCAAGGTCGGTTAATAAATTAGTGGTAGGTTCGAAATGGATTTACAAGGTAAAGCAAGCTACTGATGGGAGTGTCGAGAAGTATAAGGCAAGATTTTTTGCCCAGGGCTTCTCACAGATCGAGGGGATTGATTACGTAGAAACCTTTGCACCTGTCGCACGGTATTCTTCCATAAGGACCATCCTTGCTCTCTCAGCACAGATGGGTTGGCACATTCATCAGATGGATGTGAAGACTGTGTTCCTTAATGGGATCACTGAGGAAGAAGTGTAAATTGACTAGCTTGAAGGATTTGAGACCTTCAGCAGCGAGTCGCATGTATGCAGACTCAAAAGAGTGATGTATGGGTTGAAGCAAGCACCCCGTGCTTGGTACACTAAGATCGAAAACTTTTTCACTGGACTTGGCTTCACCAAGAGTGAGACGGATGCAAACCTATACCAGATTGTGGTGGAGGGTAATTTTTTAATCATTGTTCTTTATGTTGATGATTTAATACTGACTCGTGATGAGCAACTGATACACTCATGCAAGGAGAACCTTGCAAAGGAGTTTGAGATGAAGGATATGGGCCTTCTTCATTATTCCTCGGATTGTAAATATGACAGCAAGATGGTGAATTGTTTGTGTCTCAAGGCAAGTATGCTCGGGAGATAGTTGGTAAGTTTCACATGGAGGATTGCAAACCCATGGATACTCCTCTTCCAATAAATTGGAGGAAGAGGATGCTACATCGGCAGTGGTAGTGGATGCCACTGTTTATCGACAGTTGGTCGGTTCGCTCATGTATTTAGTTAATACAAGATCGGACATATGCTATGTGATGAACCAGCTTAGTCAAGCGATGGTTAAGCCTAACAATATTTTTTGGAAGGCGGGCAAGCATGTCCTAAGATATCTCAGGGGCACATATGAGTATGGCTTATGGTACAGACAGACGGATGAGGTGAAGTTGCATGGCTTCACAGATGCAGATTGGGCAGGCAGCCCAACGGACAGAAAGAGCACATCAGGGGGGGTTTTTAGTATCGGATCTATAACAATTTCTTGGTATAGCAAGAAACAGAGATCTGTGGCACTCAGTTCAGCGGAAGCAGAATACATGGCAGCAAGTCAAACTACATGTGAGGCTATCTGGATGAGGAAGATCCTGGTTGGTTTGTTTGGTTCTCATTTAGATCCTATAGTGATTCATTGTGATAATCAGAGTTGCATTAAAATCTTGATTAATCATGTGTTTCATGATAGATCGAAGCATATAGATATTCGGTATCATCATATCAAAGATTGTGTGCAGCGGAAGATCATGTTGCTTCAGTACATTCCTACGGAAGATCAAGATACAGATATTCTGACGAAGGCGCTCACCAGGAGAAAATTTGAATACCATAGAGGCAGGATCGGGGAGAAAGATAATCCCTTTCTTGTTGAGAGGGAGTGTTGAGATTCAACAAGATGATGATCCTAGTGAAAATTAAGCACCTTCACTAGGTGGGGCCCATAGGCTATTTTTAGGTGTATATTTATTTTTAGAATGGTGAGCATATTCTAAAATTAGCAGGATGTTGATTCTAGATGGTTGAGCAAATTCTGTCTTTGGATGAATTTCTATTTTTAGAGATATGGGCGAAGTCTATTTATAGATCGCATATCTAAAAATAAAATGCATGTCGATTATTATTAGCCCTTAATGATAATCAGACAATAAATAATGACTTATTCTCTTGAAGCACTTGATTTCAGTTAACCGATCTGGCAAACCAGTTAGCTGAAGGAATTACGCATTCCAAGGTTGGTTGGTGACTCATGCATGATGGAATTCATTGTAACTAATTGTGGCAGAGTTGTAACAATGTTGGAAGAGTAGTTATGGGAGTTGTTATTTAGTTTGACTCAGTTAAGTGAGTTAAACTCAGTTGTGCTAGTTGTAACTCATGATACACTAGTGAGATATGAGTGAATTAATTATTTAATTAATTCACAAGCAGTGTCTCACATGCAACTGAAGAAATACAACAGTTACTTGCATGTCAGATCCAGTGGAGACTGAGTGGAGAGATAGGTGAAAGGGTGTGATGGACTATCAGTTGTGACTACATTGGAGATGCCAATGAGGATTGCACAATCAAGGAAGGCAAAATTGCAATCGTTCATTCAGAGGTTCTTCTTCAGCACGGATTGCGCAGTGGAGGCAGGTCGTCTGGAGGCAGTAAATTGGTGCATGGATATGAAAAATTCTACAAGACAATGTAAAACGATTGTATATTGTACTGAGAGCTCTATGAGCTGGGCTTTGTATGAGATTGTTTCATGATCCATTGATATACATAATATGTGATAGTTGGGGTTTTTAGCTTTAAGCTTTCCCAATATATAACATCTTGTTATGTGCGATTGATTTTTCTTCATGTGTTTTGCAATTGGAAATTTGATTTCCGCAAAGAATTAAGTGGAAGGATTCTGTATTTAACAGTGGATTAAAATTGTTAGATCAGAAGAGTCCGGTAACATACATGCACATTGTATAATTTCTACATCAAGTACCTTTTAGAAGAGCCAATATGTGTCAAACTTCGAATCCAAGTGTCCATCTAACACCTCTGAACTTGGAAACATGTATTGCCTATTATTGGAAATTCATTCATTGAGAAACTACCATCAATTTCCCTATAAATTGAGCACAGATCCTAGTGTTAGCTGGGAAGGAAGAATTTTGGTAAAAAATGATGTTGGATTCTCATTAGAGAGAGTGAAAGTACTGATATGCTGCTGGTGTGATGTTGGATGTGATGACGCTAGGATGAAGCTGGAGCTGGTGACATCAAATCTATCATTGGTTGTAACCTCCCCCTTTTACTCTTTAATAAATATTGTTGTTCATTTTTCCATATATGTATCTGTTTATGCTTTTATTTCTCATGCAATGGATTTTTGAATGATATATATGTTTCATGTTTACTTGATTTAAGTGATTAAAATAATTAGGCATCTGTATATTGCAATTTGTTTGATGTTCTTTGTTTATGCTTGCAGGAAACAATCTGGCGATCTGAGTTGGAATGAAGGCGACAACAAAAGCGACAGAAGGAGAAGAAGAAGCGCGTGGATCACAAGTAGGTTCTTCTATCATTTTGTGTGTCTATTTATATTAGAGAAAGTGATAGCAAAGTCTTTCATCTGTTGTTCTAAGTGCGTAGCACCACATTTAGGGAATTTGATTTATCCGTAGATCATAATTATGCACAACAATGATGGGTTTGGTCGGTTTAACTCAACCAATATTAGAGACTTAATTCTATCCTCCTCTATCCAACAATTTTTGAACATGTGGCAAAACACAACAATTAGAAAGTTCCTTATATAATAACACATTACTATAAATTAATTGGACAATTTATCTTGGAAAAATACAATATAAATTAGATTTTATAGCTTTTAATTTTCTAATACTATGGTTTTAGTGTTAAAAACAACTAATAAATAAATCATTTTAGGAAGTTATATTTTTTATGTAATTTAAAAAATAAATATTATCAATCATTTATATTTATGTATTTATTATGCTATAGAATATAAATTTTGATTTTGATTTATTGATCTTTATAGTTTTGATAACCTAAACTTTGCCTACACAGATTTGGCCAATCACATCCTTCCATTTTCTTTCTTCTCTATCGAAACATTTTTTACCATGAGGCAAGCAGGATTTCACGACTGATATTGCAGTTTTTCCCTACAATATTCTTGTATTCAACATAGTTAGAAATTTGCCCGAGAAGTTGTAATCGCATCATTATCGCCTTCTTTGATGAAAAATTGTTGCTCGAGTACCGACAAGATGAAAATACGACATGAGAGTGCACAAGGGAAACATGAGGCAATATGTATGGGTTCTCTCTTAGACTCTTCGATAATTCCATCGAAGGATTTCGATATATCATAATAGAAGTCGACGGAAACCTAAAGTTGTATTTGCAACTGCCCACTGTGGCCCCTACGATATCTATTCAAATCTTGGAGAATCGTTGTCGTCGTGATTTCATTTCTGATGGCTTGGATGGAAACAATAAGTCATGTGGATTAAATGAAAATTGGGTAGGTAACCGACACAAGATGATGTCACGACAACAAACTTTGACACTCGTCAGCACGCATAAATTTATGTGTGGTCATTAAGCTTTAGGAGGTTGATAACGTTTAAATTTCTCATGTGAATATAAGACTTGTGTTGTATGAAGTTTGTGTTTTTGTTTCACATTTCTACAACAGGAAAAAAAAACCTATATTGTAATTTTATGAAACTATATATGTGTGTGTGTGTGAATTGATTTTTAATGAGATAAAAAGTAAATAAAATGTGTTTTTCAATTTAATTAAAAAATTGTAAAATTTTAATTATTGTTCTATGGTTAATTGATATATGCTTTTAAATCAAATAATATCTTATTTTTACTAAATATTATAAGTATTTTATTAACATTTTTTATAAATGTATTATTTCTACTTAATTGTGACAGTGTGTGGCAGACAAAAGACACTTAGTTGGGCTTAACATACCTAGAGCAAGGTCTGCCAACACTTTGTGCTCATGCATAAGCATACATAGGTTGTGAGAAGTGAGTTTCCCATATGGAATTTGCATTGGAGAGTTCACTTTGATTATATATTGTAATTCAAAGTTTGATGGAGAAGAGGAAAATCAAGTGTCTATTTCAAGTGATAATATGAGTCTTGAATTAGGAGTTGTCTCATAGAGGTCATGCAAAAAATCATGTCTAGCAGATTCCATGATAGAGGCAGAGTATGTGGTAGTTGTAGAAGCAACAAAGGAGATTGTGTGGCTCGTTGTAGAAGCAACAAAGGAGATTGTGTGGCTCGAGAAAATTCTTGAAGGCTTGCAAGAAAAACAAGTGAAATATATTCCCCTTCTTATTGAAAATACTTTTTGCAAATAATTTAAGAATCCCAAATTCTGTGATCAAACCAAACATGTCAACAAAAAGTATCATTTGATTCGATATCATGTAGACACACAGACTATTCATCTAAGACATTGTTCCACAAATGATCAAAACGCAAACATCTTCACCGAAGCACTTTGAAATTTTTGAAAAATTCAGAATGATTCTTGGATTCACAAACACTCCTTTAGATAAAGTGGGGGAATGTTAGACACCTAATCCTCGGGAATTGGATGAATAACTTGTAAATATGTAAATAAATGGAAATATGAACAGTAACAATAGGAAAAAACCTTGGAAGATGAATCCCAAGGGTCACTATTTTATGTTATATAATTTTATTCTCATTAATGCAATAACAACCAGGGTTTAAGGGTTACCTCACCTAGCCCTACACTCATTGATGGAGTTCAAAAAGCAATAATCGTGGAGACTTACCAATTATAATTAGATCCATACATCTTTCAAAAAATCCTCCAAATAATTTCAATGTGTCAAATTGTGCATTCTACATGTAGTGCACTGATTCCTAGCAATTAGGTTTTACCATGTTCTTTGCGGTCAAAATTAACGGTAAATAACAAGCCAATTGAGAGAAAAGGATTTTTTGAACTAATTGAGGGGACTATCTCACTCACCCCAATTAATTTTAATGTAATCCATGACGAGGCTCCACATCCCCTGATCTGTCTCAGTGTACATCCAATGTTGGGATGGAGAGTTGATATCTCAACATTCCTCTTATGTTCCTTACCATTTCTCTTGGGAGTGAAGCTAAGATTCATATTGATGCAGGAGCATCTACAAGCTAAAACCATTTTTGACCTCTTGGGTCAAAACTCATTTACTAAGGGAGTTGGTTCCCTGAAATGTTATACCAAGGGAGTCGGTTCCCTGATTTGTTTACCAAGGTAAGTTGGGTTCTCTAAGCCATTTAATTTGTAATATATTAGCTATAGTTTAGAAGGAAATTATCTTTTTAGTAATTTAGATGAGTATCAATTAATATTTATGTAGAGGAGATGAACTAAATAAATCATGGATTTGTTAGACAATTTCTGAACAAATTGAGTTTGTTGGAATGTACGAGAACTCTATTAAGAGAGTTTTCAAATGCAATAGAGAGATTAGATTTGAGAGAGAGAATGAGAGAATGTGATGCAGAAGCATCCTTCTTAACTTTCATTATTCATTTGTGTGATTTAGGGGGTGATGTTTTTTGTAATTATTATATAAATTATGTACATTTTAAAAAATAAATTGAGAGAAAAATATGAGTGTGAGATTTATTGTAAATATTCTTTTAATTAATTGAGAATATGAGTTGGAGTTGAGTTGTATAGATAGTTTAGGGATTATGAATTTCTTAAATGAAACTTAGTTGAGTCAAAAAAGAAATAAATATATTTTAGAGTTTGGTTGAGATAGTTGTAGAGGAAATCATGGATTGAAATGAATCCACAATTATGTATAAATATGACGTTTGTGAGAGGATAGAAAGACACAGAGAATGGAATAGAACAGAGAGATTTAGAGAGAAATGGTATGAGAGTTCATGTAAAGGGTGAGAGCCAAGAGGCCCACAAATGTAATATTCGGGCAAAATGGTTTGAATCTGAATTTTCTTGTTATTATCATAAGCAAGTATTTTGTTTATTGTTTGGCTCTCTCCTCATATGTATTTTGAGTTGAATCTAAGTAGACTAATCTGGGGATTTCGATTGAAGATTTTATAAAAAGGGAACACGCATATCTGTGAGTTTGCAAGTATTTGATTTATTTCAAATGCTCTGCATCATTTGGTATTAGAGCTTTTAGTACCGAATGAATCCCTGCAAATAAGCTACAACTGCTATGTAGGCAAATGTTTCTCTCAATTCCCCGATTCCAGAATCAAATATTAGTAGATGGGAGTATAAGCAACAAATATAGTACAAGAGAACGCGCTTCACGTGCTGTTGTGGCCTATTTCTGGAAGTTAGAAATGCTCCTCAAGCAACAACCCGTATCCAAACAGCCTTTCGAATGCATTCATTCCATAGGAGGCAAGTAATTGAATATAGTGATGGCAAAGGTGGAATATCTGAGAAGCACGCAGTTTCAGGTATTTATGTCCAAGAGAAATCTAATCTGGGTAACCATGATGAGCCTTTGAATGCAGCAGCCACACGCATACAGAGAAAGTTCCGTGGTTGGAAAGGTCGAAGAGATTTTCTGATTCTTCGCCAGAAAATTGTCAAAATACAGGGACATTTTAGAGGGCATCAGGTCAGGAAAAATTACAGAAAGATCATTTGATCAGTTGGGATTGTGGAAAAATCAATCTTGCATTGGAGACGTAAGGGATTTGGATTGCGTGGTTTTCGAGCAGATAAAGTTATTGAAGATTCACCTGCACAAGATGGTGATCGCATTGAAAATGATGATTATAACTTCTTGCGAGCTACAAGAAAGCAAACTGACGCTGGCATAGAAAAGGCTTTCGCACGAGTACAGAGTATGATTCAATATCCAGAAGCACAACATCAATATCGGCGGATGTTAGCTTTCAAACAAACCAAAATTGACATCGAAGAAAATTCTGATGGGAAGTTCCCAATGTTAAAGGAGTGCAAAACAAATGAGGAAGATGTCATCATGTCCACTACAAAGTAGTGGCTAATCTTTCAAATTTATTTCATGTCATGTAAGAGAGCTTATTTAATGTATATTAATAGTCCAATCTTACGTATTAGGTCAATTACTATCTTCTATCTGCGTTCATCCATGTTGCGAAAGATGATGAAATTTCACACGAATGAATGTGTTTTTTCCAGTTCAGAGAAACCTAGCATTTGCTTGTTGTTTTAACTCTCGACAGATTCATTATGGAGCAGACTTTCATCATGATCAAGTCCGCAGGGTTCAGTGTGGATTGATTGGAGAAGTTATATCTAGATCTTTGAGAAGAAGGGCTTCATTTTGAAAGGTCTGAAGATGGTGGAGATTTGAAGCTAAATAGAGCACCGGTAAATGTGCTATGGGCGCAGAAGGTAAATCATAATGTTTATTATTATTTCATGGAGGATTACACAGTTTTGGTGTTAATGGAATTCCACTAAAGCTTGTGAATTTTTAATAATCCGAAAGGAAAATGCTACCGCATAAAGATAGAAAGACGAAATGTTTTAATTAAGTAATGTGGATTTTCACCATGCTAAAGTGTATTGAAATCTTGAGACATGCTAATATTAATGTGGGTAGATGCGGCTGAGACTGCATCATCTATCAACATATGACAATGTTCACATTGTTCTGTTCAAAAGATAGTACAGTTTGTGTTGCCGCTAGAGAAATATGTTGATGCCACCATGTTAAAAGAAAGTTTTGGAAAATTCCTATGAAGGAATTGTTTTTGTGCACTGAAGAAATACGGTGTTGCATGAGAACCGTCACTGCAAAGAAGGCGCTGCATGGAAGTGCAAGAAAATTGTCTGCTAAAATGATGAGCGTGTTGAAGAAGTTATGGTATGAAGGGCATGCAAATATTCACAGTGATAAGAACGACACAAAAATGAAATCCGGAGAGTTGAAATTGCAAAAAAAGGTTTATTCAAGGGAGCATAAGGTATGAAAATTCATCTCCAAGAGGTATCTTAAATGTTGAAAATTAAATGGTTTATTTTATTTTCACCATAAAATAAATCTTGGGAAAAATGGATTGCATTTCAATTTAAAGGCTTAAGAGATAATATAATTAGTGACTTATGCTATTATCATAAGAATGGAGTATGAGAAAGAATTGGTAACAGAGAGATTTTACATCATGAGAATGTATTAAGGGTGGATGTTCATTGGTATATTGTATAACTTGAATTAGAGTCAAAATATCCACTATTGTAATTATTGGGTCAAGCTTTGAAGTCACATAAGATGTTAAGGTTAATGAAAAAATTTGTATAACTTGAGTCAAATTAAACCATTGAGTTATTGTACAAAAGTGTGCATTTTTCATCCAAGATGAAGAGTTGATGTCAAATTTGGAGTCAAAGAGTTTTAAATCAAGTCAAAGGTTTGAACGTAATTGGATGCATGATCGGCAAGGCCCGACACCCAAAGATTTGGTCATTGTAACACAAGAATTACTGCAGTTGTTGTTTGCAACAAAAAGGAGCAAGAGAGTTGCCCATAAATGATTCCAAGACAGAGAACCGCAAGAGGTCAAGCATAGGGAGAGAGCTTGTATTATTGGATGGCAGGTATGAAAGCTCGTTGAAAATGGGATGGAATGAAATCCACACTTGAACAGATGAGGTTCGCGAAAGAGGAGAAGATGAATGTTGATAGTCATTTCAGAGGTTCTTAGAAAGACCACAACAGAAGAAAGAAGGAAAATTCCAAGGCAAATGGAAAGGGAAGCAATTGACCTGATGAAGAGTATGAGAGGGGGAAAGTTGAGATAGCAGTTCACCTTGAGTTATTGATGGAATTGTTGTAAAGAAACAACAAAGACCAGAGACATGGTTGGACCATGAGAAAGAAAGTGAAATGGCAGAGACTACATGCAATGAAGGAACAACAGGTAAACATACAGTTGACAGAAGAGCTGAGGAAACTTAAGCAAATGATGAGTGTGCAATTGAGATGTGAAGAACTCAAAGACGCTGAGTTGAAAATGGAAGTTTCCATTTGTGGCCCAGAACAGGGTGAAATTTTGGGTGAAGAGATTAATGAGAAAGATCTCATGGACTATTAGAATAGTTCAAAAGAATTTGAAGATATGTTGACAAGAGAAGCAAATGAGGCTATGAAGCCTTGTATTTTTAAATCTCACTGTTTGTGTATGTCTGCATGATGTGCAGAATATGGTGGACAATTTGGTGAGACTGTCACAAAGATAAATGAAGCTCTTGAAGTGAAATATGATGAAAAATGCATTTTAGATAAGAAAGGTACTGATTTTTTGCAGCGGAAAGAATTCATAGATGAATTCTTGTTTGGTGTAAGACATGCAGTTGAAGCTGTTGTGGAGCAGCAGTATAATGAAAATGCCGAAGTGATATTCGAAGGAGGTAAACAAATGAATTTGTTTAATGAAATTGATGAAAGTACTTTGCAATGTGATGATACAGAAACCAAGATACTTCAAGAGGATTGCCACAAGAAGAATGAAACTGAGAATGAAGGTGGTGATGAAATGCAAGAAAGATTTCACATGGAAATAGAATTCTTGAAAAGATGGCTTAAGGAACCTGAAAGAGAAAAAAAGATTGCAAAACCTGATACATAAGAGATTGCAGTGGTCGTGCATGATGAGGATGAAATGTTTCTAAAGTTTATAGAGTTAAGTGAATGTTTTAACTCTTCAAATAATAATGTGGTTGTAGATACAGAAGGAAACATAAATAAATATGATGTTGAAATTAGAGAAATTGAGCAGAAAGTATTTGGAGATGAGATGAAAGATCAAGAGCAGCAAGAAAATTATGTCCTTAGAGACATAAAGGAAACAACAGTATTGATCCAGCAGGATAAAGATGACAGCAGCTAGCGATTCAAAACAGGATCTGCTGAAATCCAAAAAGTCTATGATGGGAGATTGGTGCTTGAAGCATCAAAAGAGGCCGAAAGATCTTGTATTTTTAAAACTAATAATTTGTTGATGAATGCAAGTACAACACCGGATGAGAAATTTGTTACTATAGAAGCAATTAATAACTATAGTTGTGATCAAAGAGAAATTCTTGATTATTCTTCACTTCAGAAAATTGAGTGTTCAGTACAATTGGAGACGGAAGCATCAAACAAAGAGGAATTACACCGAGGAATTGGCAAAAGAAATTGTTGGAGAGGCCAATGGAATGCGGTTGAAAGAATGAGTGATGTTGGTGATGTTGATGTAAAACCAGTTCGAGATTGTTTCAAAGTTTGGAGACTAGAAGAATGGGTATCAGTGATTCTACACAAGTCTGTAATTTTCGAAATAAAGATGATGTGGTATGGAAAAGTGAGATTACATTCAAAGTATTCTAAAAATACTATTATGAAAATTCTGTGCAAATTTACAAAATGGAGTTGATAATTTAAAAGACCGGCGGCAAAACGAAGTTTGGAATCCTGAAAGGAGCAAGTCATTGAAATTTGTGGCTGTCACATTATTACAGAAAAGTGACAAACCTCATAGACAAGAGTCTATGGAAACTTCTCTACGTGGGGAACCTAATGCAGGAGCATCCTGCTTAATTTTCATTATTCATTTGTGTGATTTAGGAGTGATTTTTTTTGTAATTATTTTATAAATTATGTACATTTAAAAAATAAATTGAGAGAAAAATGTAAGTGTGAGATTTATTGTAAATATTCTCTTAATTAATTGAGAATATGAGTTGGAGTTGAGTTGTATAGATAGTTTAGGGATTATGAATTCCTTAAATGGAATTTAGTTGAGTCAAAAAAAGAATAAATCTATTTGAATTTGGTTGAGATAGTTGTGGATGAAATCATGGATTGGAATTAATCCACAATTATGTGTAAATATCAGGTTTGTGTGAGGATAGAGAGACACAAAGAATGGAATAGGACAAATAAATTTCGAGAGAAATGATGTGAGAGTTCATGTAAAGGGCGAGCGCCGAGAGACCCACAAATGTAATATTCGAGCAAAATGGTTTGAATCTGAATTTTCTTGTTATTATTATAAGCAAGTATTTTGTTTATTGTTTGGCTCTCTCCTCATCATATGTATTTTGAGTTGAATCTAAATAGACAAATCTGGGGATTTCGATTGAAGATTTTATAAAAAGGGAACACGCATATCTGTGAGTGCGCAAGTATTTGATTTATTTCAGATGCTTTGCATCAGAATGATTATGTCTTATGGAGGAAATCTATGCAAAACTCTGTAAATATTAAATTTCCTTCCATTCTAGAAATAAAATTAAGTTTGTTGCCTCCTGGTGTCTAATATTTATGTGTATGTGTGAGTTTTGTGTCAAACAAATAGATCGGCCTTATTTTCAGGTTAAATAGGTGGGTGTGGAGCGTTGGGGTTTGAGCTGCGTCTAAAAGAGATCAACAAAAGACTACCAAATTCTTCCTTTTTCCAACTTTTTGTGAATTGATAGTGATGGAAGCCTTTCTCGTCTATTAGCCATCATCCACTAGGGATGGCAGAGGCCTTCACTTAACGTCGATAAACCCTTTAGAATCCAATTTGCATCCGTTAGGCGATTGTGTCAACTGGTGGATCTTTTCTCATCTATCGAACATTGACCATCAGAGGTTAGCATGAGTTGATGATAACAACTTTGTTAGTTGACCCGATAAGCATCAAGCGCTTGTATCAAATAGCAATCCTGACAGACAAACATTTCCATAGAAATTGTAGCCCATCCATTGCCACCTATTTATCAGGAAAATGCTAAAGGTTTTAAAGTGGCAACAAGAGTGAGGTAGTCCCATTAGTTAACATGTTTCAACAAACATAACATTTCATGACAGTGGTCATGATCATCGCCAACGACCATTTGTGGAAGTGTTAAAAGTGTTGGAATATTCAACAATATTGAGAGGGGCGAGGGTGAATCAATATTGCACACTTTTTAACAATTTTAATTATATTATGTAAACAATGAACAATTAACAACACCATTCAACAAAGCATAACATCATAGGCAATACACAAGATATTTTTAGGTGGAAACTAGTAGAGAGAAAAACAATTGAACACTTTTAATATAAGTCTTAAAGATTACAACAATAGGAAGCTCCGACTTCCAAGATTCTGTAGAAACCACTGGAAGGAGGCACTAACTCCCTGATTTATTAGCTCCAACTGAAAGGATGTGCCAACACTATGGTTTACCAACTAACTAGAAGGAGGCTCTAACAACTTGGTTTTATCAGCTCCAACAGAAAGTATGCTCCCACTGAAAGAAGGCTCCAACATCCGCCTTTGCACCACGCTACCACCCTGCTCAACGAGCCGCTACTCTCCCTAAAGGCACTAACCTTCAATTCGCCACAGTGGACAATGTTTCATATATTTTCAGACTCAATCCACCTCTTCTCAATATCAACATAGACAACATCAAATCAATATGTTGACGCTGTCAATTCTCTCTAGCAAATCTTCCATAAATAAATTTTCCATATACAAACCCTATCTCAACGGCTCTATTCAAGACAAATACATGTCTTCCTCAAAACCTAGTAGCATAAATAACTCTGCCAAGTCCACTGCCACAACAACCCACTCAATGCATCAATGCATCAATAATGTCCTCCCATATATACATAACAATCCTAGTAACTTTACTCAACAAATTTACTGTCAAAACCCTGATCAATATCATCAAGCCCTCAATTATGACATCAAAAGCATACTCTTTTATTGCTTGTATCCCTACAATACATCTACTCATCCAACCTCAGCTACCGATAACACAAACCCTGGACAAGTTTAACACTATTGTATTCTCCATAGATATAAGCATGGATAAGAGCGTCAAATAAATTCCACACTAACATTTATCAATCTTCAAGTTCATCAATATATGTTGGCAAACTTATTTAGTCTTATTGTAGCCATATTATAGACTTCTTTTTGTGGATAGAGACACCACTAACAATGTCAAACATGAGTTCGTAGGTTTGTTTTGGCCATAAAACACTTCAACAATTTGTTTTTCTCACTACAATCCTCTTTCACACAAGTAATGCTACATAAATGGCCTTTTGTAACTTAACAATAACAAGCAGTGTGACTATCCTTTAACACATCAGTCCAATGCATACTTTTCCTGACAAATTCTAGCACTTCAACAACGTATCCATTGAGGAGGATTCGGTGCAACAATCATATAGATAATTGTACTGAAAAATAAGTCCTTGCTACAAGATTTATCATTGTACCAACGCTTTCATATGCTTGGTTCCTGGACAAGGTTTGCCACACGATTTAATGGGGATTTTCTTCCACGCTTTCATATATGGTGTTAATATGTTTGAACCCTAGACAAGGTTTGCCACACGATTTAATGGGGATTTTCTTCCATGCACACATTCATCAATATGCACAACAACCATCGACTCAATTTGCCATTAATTCATATCACTTAAAAACACGTAAATTGCATAGATGGAAGTATCAATCCACAACTCATCTCATTAGGAATTTAACACACCATCGGTCTAAACATTAATATTCTCTACAAACACACACATCTAAACTTAGACTTCCTCTTTTTCAGTTACAAGAGCTTAGCCATTCCTTGAGCCTATTTATTTCATCCAGAGTATGCATCAAGTTCCTTTTGCTTTTGACTAACTTTTGTCTCGTACTTTTGAACAGACTCCTCTAACTAGCTTGTCAAGTTTTTTTCTTTCTTTTCTGCTTCCTCAACATGAAGTCTTAGTAGGAAAACTTATTTTTTTCTTTCTAGGAAAAGTTCCTTCTGCCATTCATTTTACTTTCTAGGCCTATTTATTTCTTCCAGATATGCATCAAGTTCCTTTGGTTTTTGAATAATTTCAGTTTCAAGTATTTGCTTTTGATTCCTTGTTTTGTTAAGATCACTTAAGACATTGGTCAATTCTCTCTCCATGTCCACTTTTGATTCTTCTTCATTGTCGCTAGTATCTTTGTTATGAGTATCATCATGATCTTCATCTTGACCTACATGCTTCTTTAAGTAGTGATTTTGAATCTTCTCCCAAAGATGTTTTACTGATGAGCATTGACATATATTGGATTTCATAGAATCTAGCAAAGCACTTAAAATCACATTTATATTTTTTTTGTTAATCAACGGTTCTCATTGATGTCAACCCAAGCAGCACCAGGGGCTAACCCAATATTTCATGGGAATTTTTACCTACCAAATTAATATATTCTGGGTCAATAATGCTTTTGATGGTTTCTACTTGTCGAGATGTTTTCGTTGATATATGGCACGCCATGTAATTCTTCACGGTTTGAGAGATATTCATGTTTGAAGTTTGTACCCCCAGTTAGTGGGCTAAAACCCCATAGGGTTGGGGCATGGGTCATTGAAAAGTCATAATTAATATTTTTTAAGCTCCTAAAATCCCTCCCACGTTCACTTGTTGAAGCCCCTCTCAACTTAAGCATTCATATATATTGTGATCTTCATTTCCTCCTTAGGCAAGGGATTCGGCCATCTGAAACAAGTCATCGTGGAATTTTCGCTCTAAATTTTTTTCTACGAAGGCTTAGAAGCTAAAATTTTTATGAGGCGAACAATAAATCCTGAGGAAGTTGCAGTAAAAATTTCATATCAATTTGCACAATATTTTTGGAGATATGATCTGTGGACGTAAGGGTTTTTGCAGGCTCCTGAAATTCATCTCAAAGAAGTGACCTTGGTAAATTCGTCATAAATATCTCTCTAAGTATCAGATTGGAATTCCGTAAAAATTTATGGATAGTGCACAATCCTTAATTTTTTCTCTATCAATTTCAGAAAAAATAAATAAAGAAACGGTGACATGTGGCATGCCATACAATTGCGCTCTGCTGAAATAGTCTATAATTAGGGAATTGTGAGAGATTGGGTATAACTCTCTCTTCAAGAATCCAAATTGGGTCAGACCTATGGCATTGGAAAGATGACTCAAAGGACTACTGTAGGACCAAAAATAAGATATTGAGGATTTGAAATGACAGAGATACACTAGATTCAATATCGAGCTCCTAGAAGGCAAGAAAAAGCTAGATCATGTGTTGTCGAGTGGTATCAGAGCGACAGGTCTCGAGTTCGAAACTCACCCGGCTCGCGTTGGGGGGGAGATTGTTTGACATTGGGTTCAATGCTCCCTGTGTGTTTCGCGACATGGACTAACCGCTTCTTGTTGATCCTAAATCTGGTGATTGTAGCGAAGACTAACGCCTGCGGGTTTTGGTCTAACGCTACTCTAGCTATTCCGACAATTTTTGTATTGTATCTCCTTGACTTATCGGTATATGTGTTTCCAGAAATAACTGAATACCATACATCATACCCAAGATCTCCCAAAGAGACTTCCATTCTACCTTTCCAAAATTCATAGCTTGTTTCATTGAACAAAGGAACTGGACCAACGTGTTTCTCTTCATCAGCTGTAATAGGTCCTGAAACTAGTGCAATACTGGGGACTTCATTTGATCATTTGGATGTGTGCTTCCTTGACGTTACCATCTCCGATCTCCTGAGATTTTCCTTCCAGTTGTTAGGTTGTAATTGAGGGAGCCCGCTTTGATACCAATTTTTGAAATATTCAGCAGTATTGAGAGCAGGGGGGAATCAATATTCCACAATTTTTAACACTTCTAATCATATCATGTAATTTACATTAAACAGTTAACAAAGTCATTCAACAATGCATAACATCATAGACAATACATGATATTGTTAAGTGCAAACCATTAATCATAAACAACATCAAATCAGTCTGTTGACACTGTCAAATATCTCTGGTAGACCCTGCATAAATAACTTTGCCAAATACAAATCTCGTCTCAACAACGTTGTTCAAGACATATACATGTCTCTAACAAATCCTAGTAGCATAAATAAATCTGCCAAGTCCACCACCACAGCAACCTGCTCAATACATCAACGGTATTCTTTGCTCAACTAAATGCATTAACCTCTCTGCTTAATTTTGTAAATCGCAATGGTGATGTACTCTTAATACACATACTGGTTACCAATTTTCTTGTCAAATAATTTTGCCCTCTTATATACATCACAATCCTAAAAACTTTGCTCAATAAATTTGATGTCAAAACTCTAATCAATATCAACAAACCCTTAGTTATGACATTAAAAGCATACTCCGTTATTGCTCTTATACCAGAAGTACATCTACTCATCCAACCTCAGCTACTAGTAACACAAACCCTAGAGAAGTTTAACACAATATTGTATTCTCCGGAGAAATATGCATGGATAAAAGCACCAACCCAATTTTCAGACTAACATTTATCAATCTTCAAATTCATTTAGCACTGATGAGAGTACATGCTGGCAAACTTATTCAGGCCTCTTGTGGCCCTATTAGAGACTTCTTCTGTGGACAAAGACACCACCAACAATGTCAAACATGAGTTTAGAGGTTTATTCTGTCCATGAAACACTTCAACAAAATTCTGATCTCTCTACAGTCCTATGTCACACGCGTAACCTTGCATAAATGGCCTTTTGTAAATTAATGATAACAAGAATTATAATTGTCCTCTAACACATCAGTCCATTGCATAATATTTCCTAACAAATTATGGCAGTTCAACAACATATCCACGAAGGATCCAATGTAGCAATCATATAGACAATTGTACTGGACAATTAGTCCTGGCTACAAGGTTTATCATTGCAACAACACTTTCATATGCTTGGCTCCTTGAATATAACACACTGGTGCTAATATGTTTGGACCCCAGACATAACCTTCAGGTCTGCCACAATCTATTAGGGATTTTCTGCCACGCAAACATTCATCAATACACACAACAACCATCAACTCATTCTACCATTAATCCAGATCACTTCAAGTATTTTTCTCACGGGTAAATTGCACAGATGGCAGTATCAATCCACAACTCATCTCATTTGAACTTTCGCACACCATTGATCTACAGATTATTAATACGCCCTACAGATGCATCTAGAGTCATGTGTTATTTTTCAGTTACAAGAGCTTAAGCAATTAGGACAACATCTATCCATACGTATTCTATGTGTATTTGGCATTTTAAGGCTCTCTACTCGATATAGAAATTTGAAAAATAATTTACCCAATGATTAATTCAGACCAAAACAATTAAACGAACATCAGTGCCAAACACTTGCATCAATACTCGACTGCATACACTATCGTCTCGACCGTTATTCATGTAAATAGTAGATATAATCTTGTATCACATAGCTATATTACCAATGCATCACATTGAACATTTTCTTTACTACCACACCTTATCGTGTGGAACAAACCTACCAACTCTCCTTGTTGTATTGCATAAGCCTACCCATACAAAATCATCAGCCAAGACTTTCACTCAGGATATTGCATTCAAACTTTCAGAAGGGTTGGACATAGATTAGAACATTATCAACAAGGTGTCTGCAGTAACAAAACATGATTCTGTAGCTGCGCTATTCTGCCATCGAGAATTTGCCTCAACCAGATATCTGCCACCTTAAAACCAATTAATAAAAAAAATCGCTACATTTGCAATATATATTCACTGTAAAGCACATTCTTCACAAGAGATTTGTTGTTCACCTCAAGTCCATGGATTATATACATATATATATAGGCATAGTTGGGGGTCTGGGGATTATGTGAGTCAACCCCAATGAAACCCACTGATCATAACCATATTAAACACTGTGCAAAACTTGACCATATAGCTGCCCTTAGGGTTGACGTTATGACCGACCATAAATTTAATTTGGAAATAATATTACAACCAAGGTCAACTTGCCAGGTCTTTTTCTTGCGGTTTTGCCTTCGTTGGAGGGCCACATCAATATTTTTTTAGACGATGCTTGGGTGAGGATCATTCTTTTACCCATATATATGAATTTAAACTTTTACGAACATTGGGTGAAATGGCCCTTGCATGGGCACACACCATCTTCAAATGTGCATATATTTTTAACCAAGAGGAACCACGTGGCATGCAACCTACCATTAAAAATGGTATGATGAGTATTATCATCTTATGATGATCTTGCCTTCTCATCTGATTTCCTCATCAGATGCGGGCCATCGTGACCATACCACAGGGGTTGGGCTTCCTTCTCTTCCTTCCAAGGCCTCTTTCCCATTGGAGGGTTCAATTAATGCAATTCGTAGACGAATATTAAGAGCATTCAAAAGCAAATGTTGGCATCAATGACAATACCATTCAACAGAAAATTTGCAAGTGTCAACAAGCATTGGGCAGTATCATTACCATATGGGCCCAACAAACTGTTACATTTCACAACAATTGAAGTCTTGTCTACCACCATCACTGCGTTGGTTTGGTTCACCACCCTCAAAAAAAAAAAAGCGGTTGTGGTTAATGCCTTTTGTTTGGGCCCTTGGTCATAGTGTTGGTCCTATGGACCATCCCGATTAGCACCAAGAGTTGGGAAAATTTGGGGACGATTGAGACTACATAGTGGTATTAAAACAAGAGAAAAAAAGGGAAAATCGACGAGGAGCAACTAGAGGAGTGGGTAGAGGGAGGCATGTAGCAAATGCAACTTTGCAAATAGAGGTAAGATGCCTTCAAGAAAGGTTGACAACCATGGAAATCACATAAAGGAGAGGAGCTAACACAGAATATCAATGAAGCAGAGAAAAACCCTTCCGCTGAGGAAGAAGTAAGAGAAGCAACAGAAGAGAAAATGTTGAAAATGATAGCCAAGATGACTACTAGACCAAAAATGGAGGTACCAATGTATGAAGATAACCTGAATGTTGAAGTGTTGATGGGTTGGATCAATGCTTTAGACCAATGCTTTAGACGAGTATTTTGATTATGCATATGTTAGTAAATATAAGAGAGTAAAGTATGTTGTGACAAAACTAAAAGGCCATGCAACCCTGTGGTGGGATGAAGTACAAGTAGAACAAAAGAGGAAAGGAAGTACATAATCAAATATTGGGAAAAAATGGTGGACATTTGAGGATGCCAATCAAGTTGTCCTAAAGGTAGAAGAGAAGATCGTTAGGAAACATAATAAAAATGGTAAAGGAAAAGTCCTGCAAGAGCAAAGGACAAGTAGGCAGCAGAGGGAGATTTCAATCTCCAAAAGAAGAGAGTGCAAGTTCTAGTGCAAGTTCACTAAGAGGGGGTAATTCAAGAGGAAGGAGATCATTTTCTAGAGGCAAAGGTCGAGGTAGAGAATATTAGCCCAGATGCTATAGAGGTAGAAAATTAGAACACATGTTTTGGGAATGCCTTGGAATTGCACCATCAAACCAGAGAGGTGCTCATATCACAGAAGCAAAGGAAGAGAATGTAAACTCGACTACAACTAAAGAATTCCCTGAAGCAGGGAGTCTCTATTGATGAAAAGAGTGTTGATCAAGTCAGAGAAGAAAGTTAAAGAACCAACTCAGCGAACGGGCTTTTTCAGGACTGTGTGCAAATCTAGAGGTAATTGATAGTGGTAGTATAGAAAATTTAGCTTCCACCAAAATGTTAGAGAATCTAGATTTGAAAAGGAAACCATGCCCTAATCCTAACAGGTATCATGGTTAAAAAAAAACATATAATAAAGATGAGATTACATGTGGCATGATGTCAATAGATGTTTGCCATGTTTTGTTGGAAAAACCATGGCAATATAATAGGGATGTTATCCATGATGGCAAAGGAAACACATATTTTTGCTAAAGATGGCCATAAACATACCTTGTTGCCCTTTCCAGATGACGAAGCCAAAGATGAAGTTGGTTCAAGTGTATTGTTGATGAGTGAAAAGGTACTCCTGTAAGAGATTAAGAAAAAGGAGGTACATTTTTCTTTGATTAGGAAGCCTCAAGTTATCCTCACAAGCACAAATATAGGTGATTTACCTAAAGAAATTAGAAGTATGCTAGATGAGTTCATTGATATAATTGTCAACGAGTTACCAAATAGTTTGCCTCCTATGGTTATCAACATTGAAGATACATACCCAGAAAAACCGTAAAATCAGCCCAAAAAACCCCTGAAATATGTCCAAAACATCTATAAAATCTGTGCAAAACTTATTGATGATAGCCTGCAAGTCCCCTAATCTCCAACAAAATCCCCAGCAATTTGGGGACATTTCCTATGAATCCTTTAATCCCTGAACATGAAATTAACAATACCAGAGCTTTTTTTGGAGGACTAACGTCCCCATGCTACATTACTAATTCCACATCAGGGGGAGAATCTTTAAGAATTCCAGCGTCTATTCCATTAAGAATTTGGCAGTTACGTTATTTTCACTTCATCAAGAGTTTAGCATTTTCAGCACCTCTACCACTATGAATTTGGCACTTCATCATTTTCGTTTCATTATAAATTTAGCATTTCCAGCCTCTCTTTCATTAAAAATTTTACCATTTTTCATTAAAAAAATTGACAAGAATATCGACATTAAAAGACAAGTTGAAAACCATGCAGAGGATTCAAAGCCAAACATTGTCTCCATCATCATCATCAAAAAATCAAGCCAAATTTTGATGACGCTTCAAGGAACAACCTAGCCAGGCTAGAAGTGGCAGGTAAATCAAAATAAGACCTCTCAAATTCACATATACTCAAAATATAATGAAAAAGAATACAGGTTATCATCACAAATATGAGCTTATACAACAAGTTGGAAACCATGCAGAATTGAAAGTCAAATCGTCTCTATCCTTATGAAAGAAGTTCAAGCTAGATGTTAGTGGCGCTTCAAGGAACAACCTAGCCAGGCTAGAAGTGGCAGGTCGATCAAAATAAAGTCTCTCAAATTCACCTATAATCAAAATATGTGCTTCAGAAGGCCTCTCAGAGTAAAAAATATGTGCTTGAGAATGCCTCTCAGATTCATACACCCAAAATACGTTGAAAAGAGACACTGCCAATGTCAAAAATTTGCACTTCACACTTAATAGCAAAGTAATAAATGGTGAATGACTAATATATACAGCACTGGATGTAAAGAAATACTTTAAATCAACAAAATATCAGTAAATATCCCGAATAATATTAGCCTATCCGATAAGAACCTGTAACAAGATTGTCCAATTTGGTTGGCACAAACAATGCACGTAAAAAGAAGCTAGATGGTCCAATTAATTGGAAAACAACACATTTAAAAAGGGTTAGATCGCCCAATCTGTTGACAAAAAAATGCAATTAAACAGACGAAAAAGTCAAAGAAACAGTTTGTTGGGAACAAAGTCTTCACACAGACCTTAGTTACTAAAATGGGTTTTCAATTTGGCCAGTTACAGCGTCCTAAGAGATGTGCATTTGAAATCTTCATCTTTTCGAAAATTTTATGCATATCATATCATGGATATAGCGTCTTTGTATCCAAAGAGAATTAATTACTTGCATAGTAACCACTGCGGTACGAAACCACGACATCAATAGTGTTTCATTCTACTGTGCATAGACAAATAAAAAACATAATGTATCCCACTGACAAAAACAAAAACTAACAAACGAATACAGAAACGTCCTTTATGGACACCCTGCGAAGCTATTCCAAAAGGAAGCCTTTAAATTAAAAACTACCACCACGAAGTCGGAGCACCAGGTGCAGAGTTGACTCTTTCTGGATGTTATAATCAGCCAGGGTACGCCCATCTTCCAGCTGCTTACCAGCAAAAATCAACCTCTGCTGATCTGGTGGGATACCCTCCTTGTCCTGGATTTTAGCCTTCACATTATCAATCGTATCTGAGCTCTCCACCTCCAAAGTAATGGTTTTCCCAGTAAGGGTTTTCACAAAAATCTGCATGCCACCTCTCAAACGAAGCACAAGGTGCAAGGTCGATTCCTTCTGAATATTGTAATCAGCCAAAGTCCGACCATCTTCAAGCTGCTTACCGGCAAAGATAAGCCTCTGCTGGTCAGGGGGAATTCCTTCCTTGTCCTGAATCTTCGCCTTGACATTATCAATGGTGTCTGAGCTCTCAACCTCTAAAGTGATTGTTTTGCCAGTAAGGGTTTTGACAAAGATCTGCATGCCACCCCTCAGACGGAGGACAAGATGCAGGGTAGATTCCTTCTGTATATTGTAATCAGCAAGTGTTCGACCGTCTTCAAGCTGTTTTCCGGCAAAGATCAGACGCTGCTGGTCAGGGGGGATTCCTTCCTTATCCTGGATCTTGGCCTTGACATTATCAATGGTATCTGAGCTCTCAACTTCCAAAGTTATTGTCTTGCCAGTGAGAGTTTTAACAAATATCTGCATGCCACCTCTCAGACGGAGCACAAGATGCAAGGTGGATTCCTTCTGAATATTGTAGTCGGCAAGGGTTCGACCATCTTCGAGCTGCTTTCCAGCGAAGATGAGTCGCTGCTGGTCAGGTGGAATACCTTCCTTGTCCTGGATCTTGGCCTTAACATTGTCAATGGTGTCTGAGCTCTCAACTTCCAAAGTTATTGTCTTGCCCGTTAGGGTTTTGACAAAGATCTGCATCCCACCTCTCAGACGAAGCACGAGGTGCAGGGTAGATTCCTTCTGAATATTGTAGTCGGCAAGGGTTCGACCATCTTCGAGCTGCTTTCCAGCGAAGATGAGTCGCTGCTGGTCAGGTGGAATACCTTCCTTGTCCTGGATCTTGGCCTTAACATTGTCAATGGTGTCTGAGCTCTCAACTTCCAAAGTTATCGTCTTGCCCGTCAGGGTTTTGACAAAGATCTGCATCCCACCTCTCAGACGAAGCACGAGGTGTAGGGTAGATTCCTTCTGAATATTGTAGTCGGCCAGGGTTCGACCGTCTTCTAGCTGCTTTCCCGCAAAGATCAAACGCTGCTGATCGGGGGGAATGCCTTCCTTGTCCTGGATCTTGGCCTTTACATTGTCAATAGTGTCGGAGCTTTCAACCTCGAGGGTAATCGTCTTACCAGTGAGAGTTTTAACAAAGATCTGCATCTTGAAAACGGTATAAAGCTAATGAAGACCTGCAAAAAAACAAACGTCGCTGTAATACTGAAACCACGAAGTATGAAAGCAGAGATCCAGAGTAAGAGAGCTATAAACAGCACGACATTCACTGAATTTTAGATACAAAGACGCCTTCAAAGAATTACGGAAGCCCATCATAAATTGAAAAAAAAAAAAAAAATCACTATTATAGTTACAAGAAGGCCAGAATGACTAGAAACAGACACGTAGCCTTTGAAAGGAAATTTAACAATGTGAACGTAAAGAAGAAATCTCAGAAGCCAACGATAGATCGAACCGGAATAGATATAAAAGCACAAAACTAAAAGCTTACATGGCAAAAATTCCTAAAGGACGGGCTACAGAATATGAAAAGAAAACTAATCTTCCCAGGAGTATCAAAAGAAGCTATAAATCTGAAATCTCGCTAAAATCAAATCTCTAAACAATCAAACCCTAGCAAGGTACAGAGGATTGAAAGAAGCCCTAAAGTTAAAACATGTCTAAAGAAGCTGCAAATCTTAAGTCTCGCCAGGAACAAAGCTCTAAACAGGCAGGCTTTAGCCGCATATTAAAGAAAAATTCCCTATATGAGGCACAGAGGAGACAAAATACAGAAATACGAGCGGATCCCAGAGCGAAATAATTAACATCAATAAAAACAATAAGTGCGTTTGGCAGACCGTTTTCGAGAGAAATGGCAGAAAAATATACATCAGAGGATCTATAACGATCTAAGAAGAGGTCCGCAACAAAAAAAAGTACATAAACCTTTTAAGAGTTCAGCCACATCTACAAGATCGTAACCCTAGTAAAATCCTTTCGAACCGAAATCTCAAAACTAATGAAATTCAGAAAATTGTCAAACTTCAACCACAGACTATGAAAACTCTTACAAAGCAGACGTCGCTGATATTTTTATCATGAAAAACGGAGTATGGAGAGGCCTTACCCGTAAATGAAGAGCTCTGTGACTGTGTCGCTAAGAGGAGAACGCAAGCGAGAATATTATGAAGAGAGTGAGGGGGGGCTGTATTTATATAATGTGTTGAGTGCATGGCTTTGAAGACCTTAACAAAATGCCAAAAATTTCAATTAATATTTTAAAAATTGTTAAAAACAAACGTGCGAAGGTCTTTGATATATTTAATTAATTTAAATTAAAATGTGTTGAGTGCACGGCTCTGAACTTCTGAAGACCTTAACAAAATGCCAAAAACTTCAATTAATATTTTAAAAAATGTTTAAAAAAAAACGTGCGAAGGTCTTTGATATATTTAATTAATTTAAATTAAATTGTGTTGAGCGCACGGCTTTGAAGACCTTAACAAAATGCCAAAAACTTCAATTAATATTTTAAAAAATGTTTAGAAAACAAAACCGTGTGAAGGTATTTGATATGTTTAATTGAATTTTAATTAAATTAAATTTGAGGTGAGTATATTGGAATGTGGTGGTTATTAAATTAAATAAAATTTAGGCAAGATTATGCTTTTTGGGGGAGTTGGAGCGGTTTTACTTTAGGCGAGTTGGTGTTTTTTTTGGAGGAGTTGGTGGGGGCGGTTTTCTATATAATTTTAAGTTGGGGTTTGTTGAGCGGCGATGGGAGTGATTGAAAGATTTAATATTGTTGTAATTTAAGTGGATTAAATAATTAAAAATGTGTTGTTGTTGTTTTTTTTTTTTTAATGAAGTAAAATATGTGTATTTTTTAATTTTGAATTGTATTTTTGTTATTTTGGGTTTTTTTTAGTAATAAAAAAAATTGCATATAAAAATTTAGGAGTAATGTATCATTTCTTAAAATTTATGAGCAAAGTATCATATTTTGGAGATGATATGGAGTCAATTTAAATATATATATGATTTATGTTAAATCATGTTATAATCAACAATTTAAAAATAATAGTTTTCATTTTGTGTCTTTTCTAAGTTTAAGGATTTTCATTAAAACTAGAAAAAGTTAATATTCATAGTTATTAACATTAATAATGGGGTATTTGTAAGATAGGACTAATAAAAGTAGTCTAAAAGGCTAATGCTTTGGCCTTTCGTTGACAACTCAATAATCAATAAAAAAAGGCAACAACCTTACTTTCGATGATCTTCTCATTAACAAGCTCTTGTCTTGTCACCTTTAATGTTCCACCTAGAGTCATCTTAAATGCCCCATCCCTTTATTCCATCCATGTTTGAACATGATTTCCCTTCCCTGAACATCATTCCTCCAATTTCAAATTTGTCTCCATAATCTTTATCCCCCCTAGTTCACACAAAGTAGTCTAAAGCAAAGATGTCAAAGACACCACTACAAGGATTAATAATAGGCTTGATGAAAAGGAATGTCAATGCTTTCAATGATTGAATTGTGGGGTTCACCATTTCATGATTCATTGGGGTTAAACTGATCCATTTGTTATGAAACCCGGATCGTTTGACATTCCACTAGTTAAAGGGGGACAAAACATTGATTTAGTGGTGTATTTGTCAGTTTGTTCAACCATTTTTTTGTGGAAGGGCCTGCTCAGCCATGACTTTTTCTTTTTCTTTTTTTTTCTTTTTTTCTTTTTTTTTTTTTTTTTTTTTTTTTAAATCTGTAATTGGTGAATCTGTAACTTTGGAGTACTATTTAGTCATAGCGAAAATTCAACAATGAATTAAATCCACTTAAACCCACTCTCTACTACTAGAGGTAGAGCTATTGATCATGTTATTAAATCCGCTAGCAGCTACTCCAGTTATTGAACTTGTTACTATCTATACTTTTATGTTTTAATTTACAGTTGGGCAGATAAATAATGGTGTCATATGGTATGATGCAGGGGAATCTGGAGGACTATTTTGGTTTTTTTGGTTTTTTTTAAACTGTAATTGGTGAATCTGTAACTTTGGAGTACTATTTAGTCGTAGCGAAAATTCAACAATGAATTAAACCCACTCTTTACTACTAGAGGTAGAGCTATTGATCTTGTTATTAAATTCGCTAGCAGCTACTCCAGTTATTGAACTTGTTACTATCTCTACTTTTATGTTTTAATTTACAGTTGGGCAGATAAATAATGGTGTCATATGGTATGATGTAGGGGAAGAGAAGGTGGAGGAGAAAGAAGCAGGGCAGTGGTATGAGGAGATGACAGAGAACTATAAGGGTCTTACAAATAAAGAAAATACATATATGTTATAGGAATGAAAAAAGCCTCCTTACTCTGGCTTTATCTCATCACCCCCATTTGGCTTTGAAGCATGGCACCATAAGTTCCCAATGTCTGATAAAACCCTTCTAGGCCTCGTTTCTACCCGCGTCACCACTTCATCACAAAGCATGCATATAATCTCTATCAAATCGGTCTTTGTTTTACACTAGTCATATACAACCATTGATATTCATATAAACACTTATAAAAATTTACTACCTATTTGCCGATATTAGGTTTTGGTACAGGGTTTGGACAGCAAAATACTGCAAAATACCTTCGCTAGCCATGGTCCTGTTGGGCGAAGCTGGTATTAGGTTTTGGTACAGGGTTTGGACAGGAGAATATTGTAAAATACCTTTGCTAGCCATAGGCCTGTTGGGCTTCGTCGCCCTATTTTAGATTTCAAATTTGGTTTACTGAAAAGAGAAACACAGAGCATTCAATAACTATTGAACAATCAAGCCCTTCCAAAACTGACAAGGAAGCCATAACTGAGCGGGATAGCCATGATCCATTGACGAGTGGACAATCTGGATTAATCAGTCTACTTAGGGTTTAACTTTGCATAGATGATCCTGGTTTCTGCTTATGGACTTCTCTTTTGTTCTACGACCAGAACGTCGCATTTGGCTTTGTGATGCATCTCTGTTCGGAATGGAAATTTCTCATTTTGCGAGACCGAGAGTCAATTCGAGGGATAGCCACGATCCAATCGACGCATGGACGATCTAGATTAACCGGTCTACTTAGGGTTGTACTTTGTGTAGATGATCCTGGTTTTTGTTTATGGACTTCTCTTTTGTTCTACGACCAAAACGTCGCATTTGGCTCTGTGATGCATCTCTGTTCGGAATGGAAATTTCTCATTTTGCGAGACCGAGAGTCGATTTGCGTTACGCACGTAGAGAATACCTTCAGACTATTTACATGTAACATGTCCCACACTCTTCTGAAATACAACATTCTTATCGGTGCGACTTCTTTTGTTTTTCATTTATTTGTTTAACTATTTTAGTTTATAACCTCAAGGAATTTCCTTTATTCTCAGGAAGAGAACAAGTTGGATGCACGCTTCCATACTCCACGTCGTTATGGATCTCAACACCTGCGTCTCCCTAGTTGGACTCGCACACACCGTGGTGGTGTATTCTGGTAAGTTTTATTGCAGACTTATAGAACTTCGGCTTTGAAACTATATTTCCTCTCTGTGATTGAGGTATTTAATGAAATGGATGGTCTCAACTTTCTATCCCTTTCATTTTAGTTATTACAAGACTATTAATTGCTCCCACCTTCATTGTTATTCCTTTAACTTTTCCATTATGCAGATTTTGAAATTCTTATTATCTATATACTAGAGGGAAGCCAACATTTTCCTCCGAGTTCAAACTGGAATGGGAATGTCTGACTATTCGAAATATGGTTTCGGTATCTTCTAATCGTTATTGGTCGTATTTCTATTTGCTATAACACTAGTATATGTCATTCTTTTCTTCTGACAATGGTTTTCATTTTGAAATTGCAGAGAGGTGAAGCAGCCTCCTACACCACCTCGCTACGTTGTTTTTAGAAGAGCTCGCACAAAATGTAGGTAAGAAATAATTCTGATTTTTCCTTCCAATCACGGATTTGACTGAACTGGCCACAACAGAAATGCCCTTAACAATGGTGAGATCATTACTTGCAATCTCTGTCAAATTGTTCAACATGATTTTGATCTGAGCTTTCACTTGATTGTTTGGCGCCATGGTTGGAAGTCTGCCATACCTTCAGTGTATATTTGCACCTATAGGGGCAATTGCTAGTTTTTAGTTGGGGTTTGTTGAGGGGCGATGGGAGTGATTGAAAGATTTAATATTGTTGTAATTTGAGAGGATTAAATAATTAAAAATATGTTTTTTTATTTATTATTATTTAATTAAAAGAAGTAAAATATGTGTATTTTTAAATTTTAAATTGTATTTTTGTTATTTTGGGTTTGTTTTTAGTAATAAAAAAATTTGCATATAAAAATTTAGGAGTAAAGTATCATTTCTTAAAATTTATGAGCAAAGTATCACATCTTGGAGATGATATGGAGTCAATTTAAATATATATATGATTTATGTTAAATCATGTTATAATCAACAATTTAAAAATAATAGTTTTCATTGTGTGTCCTCTCTAATTTTAAGGATTTTCATTAAAACTAGAAAAAGTTAATATTCATAACTATTAACATTAATAATGATGTATTTGTAAGATAGGACTAATAAAAGAAGTAGTCTAAAAGGCCATTGCTTTGGCCATTCGTTGACAACTCAACAATCAATAAAAAAAGGCAACAACCTTACTTCTGATGATCTTCTCATTAGCAAGCTCTTGCCTTGTCACCTTTAATGTTCCACCTAGAGTCATCTTAAATGCCCCATCCCTTTATTCCATCCCTGTTTGAACATGACTTCCCTTCCTTGAACATCATTCCTCCGATTTCAAATTTGTCTCCATAATCTTTATCCCCCCTAGTTCACACAAAGTAGTCTAAAGCAAAGATGCCAAAGACATCACTGCAAGGATTAATAATAGGCTTGATGAAAAGGAATGTCAATGCTTTCAATGATTGAATTGAGGGTTTCACCATTTCATGATTCATTGGGGTTAAACTGATCCATTTGTCATGAAACCTAGATCGTTTGACATTCCACTAGTTAAAATGGGACAAAACATTGATTTAGTGGTGTATTTGTGAGTTTGTTCAACCATTTTTTGTGGAAGGGTCTACTCAGCCACATTTTTGTGGAATAACCTATTTAAACATGTTTTTTTACTTACATGCAACAAGACAACTTGGGATTTTTTAGTTAAGTAAAACAATGAGAGGACCCTACATTGTTTCCCTCTGAATAAATTGGGATTTCTCATTTTGTTTCACTAATTTGGCTTACATGTGATGACCCAACATAAGGGAGGAAGGAAAGACAAAAGATTTTGGTAAAAAGACAAGTGGATGGTCACATAAGGAGATATATTATTTACTATGATACTTTTTGTAGGCAAATTAATTTAAGCCCACCCACATTAACAATCCAAATTATGCCTAAAATAAATAAAAGAATCAAGATTGTTTCTATCTTTCATGAAGTTAGGATTTATGAGTTAAGGATAATAATGAGAGGAAGCAACATCATTAAATTACAAATAATTGTGAGAATTACAATGCATGTTAATATAGATATATATATATATATATATATATAACAAAATATATGTTATTAAGCCTATGCCCGGACACATCAAGGTACATGGGAAATTTACATTTTGCTCGAAATGACCAAAGCTTCTATGAGGAAAGGAAGATTTATCTCGAAATAATCTAGCATAATTGTATTACACTCCATCCTATGTAGAAATTATACAAACATATGTATATCAATGGAATCAATTTGATCTAACAATGTACTAAAGCTAGATATTGAATCACTTCTACAAATCAATTGAGAAAATTAAACACAATCGCCATTCGCATGAAGCAAAGAAAGAATCAAATCAAACCACACCACAGATAATTTCTTAGGGAAAGCTTGCTGCTCAAAACCCCTCTATCTTCTATTGTACATTAACCATGGAATCATGAAACAATTACAGTGCACTCTTCTCACAAGAGTCTCTTGCACTCTGCTAACTGTCTCACATTGACCTGGACAAAACTAGCCAACACTTAGCCAATTCTCAGCCTCTAAACAACATGTCTGCCTTGCGCAATTACTCATGAATGCAATCCCTATTCTTTAGGAATTTTGGCCTTCCTAAACTGCGCAAGGATCATGGGCAATCCAATGGATATCTAGTTGCATGCGGGCAACCTACTAATCACACAACTGATAGTTAACCTCCCTTTCACCTTTGTCTCAACTGGGTCTCCACTGGAACTGACATGCATGCAGCTATCAATAGTAAATCATCAATTGCATGACATATCACTAATTGTGAATTAAATCATTTTTAATTCACTTGATCTCTCGCTAGTGCAACAAACAGCTACAACTAGTTCAACTGACTCTAACTCACCTAACTGAGTTAACTGATTACACATGCATTAAACTAATGCACCAACTGCAATTCGAAATCCATAACTAATAGAATTACTCTGCATGCCTCACCAACCACCCTCAACTCGAAATACATGAGCTAATTGAGTTTATCACACTCAGTTAACTGTTACAAGTGATCATGAGATAAGATTATATTTTATTGTCCAATTTAATTAAGTGAAAATCAAATTAGAAACTGCACCGAATTAATTAATTAATTTGGCCCACACTAGTGTGTGTGTTGCAATTTCTTGTTGGACTTCAACGCTGCCTCTCAACAAAAAAGGGATTATCTACCACCCCAATCTTGCCTCTATTGTATTTGAATTTTTTCCTGGTGAGCGCCTTCATCAGAATATCTGCATCCTGATCTTCCGTGGGAATGTACTGAAGTAACATTATGCGCCCCTGAACACAATCTCTGAGATGGTGGTATCAAATGTCTATGTGCTTGGACCTATCATGAAACACCGGATTAACCGAGAGTTTAATGCAACTTTGGTTATCACAATGTATCATTGTTGGATCCATATGAGAACCAAACAAACCAACCAGGATATTTCTCTTCCAGATGGCCTCACATGTAGCTTGACTTGTTGTCATGTACTTTGCCTCGGCTGAACCGAGTGCTACAGATCACTGCTTCCTGATGTAACAAGAAACTATTGTCAATATTATGCTGAAGATCCATCCTGATGTGCTCTTTCTATCTTATGGACTGCCTGACCAATCTGCATCCGTGAAGCCTTGAAGTTTCACTCACTCTGTATGTCTGTACCATAATCCATACTCTGTAGTGCCCTTGAGATATCTCAAAACATACTTCCCCACCTTCTAAAAGAGCTTGGTTGGCTTAACCATAGCTTGAATCAGTTGGTTAACTACGTAGCAAATGTATGGTCTAGTGTTCACCAAGTACATTAGTGAACCCACTAGCTGCCTGTAGACAGTAGTGTCCACGACTTCTCCAGAAGTAGCATCCTCTTTCCTCAAATTTCCTGGAAGAGGAGTGTCCATGGGTTTAGAGCTCTCCATGTGAAACTTACATAGTATCTCTTTGGCATACTTTCCTTGAGAAACAAAAATTTCACCATCTCGTTGCCAAGCCAAGGAAGTAGTGAAGGAGTCCCATGTCCTTCATTTCAAACTCCCTTGCAAGATCCTCATTGCTTGAGTTTATCAGCTACTCATCACCTGTTAAAATTAGACCATCAACATAAAGTACGATAATCAAGAGCTTACCATCATTCACAATCTGGTACAGGTTTGCATCTGCTTCACTTTTGGTGAAGCCCAACCTGGTGAATAGCTGTCAATCCGAGTGTACCAAGTACGAGGTGCTTGCTTCAGCCCATACAATGCTCTCTTGAGTCGACACACATGTGACTCACTGTCAAAGATCTTGAAACCTTCTGGCTACTCTATGCACACTTCCTCCTCAATAACTCCATTGAGAAATGCAGTTTTTACATCCATCTGATGAATGCGCCAGCCCATCTACGCTAAGAGTGCAAGGATAGATCTAATGGAAGAGTACCTCGCGACTGGTGCGAAAGTCTCATCATAGTCGATCCCCTCAACTTGTGAGAATCCTCGGGCCACAAATCTGCCTTGTACTTCTCCACAGTCCCATCAGCAACTTAATTCGCCTTATAAATCCATTTAGATCCAACCACTGATTTACTGACTCGTCTTGGGACAATCTCCCATGCACTGTTCTTGACGATGGAGTCATACTCCTCTACCATAGCATCAACCCAAATTGGTTGCTGCACTGCCTCCTGAAAGGAAGATGGTTTTATCACAATATACTTGCTCATAAGAGCCATGTATTCGGTAAACCTGTCGGGAGACTGTCTCTGTCTACGTAGTGAAGTAGGGGCTCCTACATTCTCTGCTGCATCAAGTCTCAATCTATCAGCTTTGGTGGTGCGCCTTCTACCATTTCTAGTGGATGGCTCTGCATGAGTGTTTTCTACCACTCCATGATCCTTCACATGTGGTTTCTCCACATATTGAGGTTCATTATTTGGAACCAAGAGTTCCTCCTCTGCATGAAAATCAAGGTCCCTCTCAAGGGACAATCGCATGGCTTTCTCCTCATCAAATTTTATATCCCGTCGCACAACAGTCATTTTGTTGTTTGGAAAATACACCCGATAATTGTGGGGAGTTCCAGTGTAGCCCACAAATATCCCAATCTCAGCTGTTGGTTCCAGCTTCTTCCTAGCGTCTTTGGTCGCATGCACATAAACAGATGAGCCAAAAATCTTAAAATGTGAAACATCAGGTTTCTTACCAGTAAAAGCCTCTTCTGGTGTACTCATGCCAAGTATCGGATGAGGACAATGATTTTGCACAAATATCGTTGTGTTGTATGCCTTCGCCCATAGATGCAACGGTAGGCCCTAATCATGCAACATCACTCTTGCTGCACCCACAATTGTTCTGTTCTTTCTTTCTACGACACCATTCTGCTATGGGTTATGAGGCGCAATCAGTGCTCTCTGAATTCCTTCTTTGCTGCAAAATTTATTGAATTCATTGGAGATGTACCCACCACCATTGTCGCTCCTAAGGGCCTTCACATTCTTCCCCGTGTCTTTCTCCACCAGTTCTTTGAACTCAATAAACTTTGAGAATGTCTGATCTTTCTTCTGCATCAAGTAGATCCAACACTTTTGAGAAAAGTCATCAAAAAATATCATATAATACTTATTATTTGTTGTCAAAGTAGTAGAGAATGGTCCAAACACGTCTAAGTGAACTCTCTGAAGGATTTACGAAGCTCGGTTCTCCTTCTCATGAAAAGTGGCCTTTGCATACTTCCCCATAGTACATCCCTTGCATGTGTCTGACTGCACAAGAGTACCCTTGGGAAGACCCGTAGAAATCTACTGCATGAACTTCAAGGATCTATGATGAAGATGGCCCAATCTTCCGTGCCATAACTCACCCTCATTGATCTGAAATGACTATATTATTTTTGTTGTGCTAAGGGTCTTTCAGTTTTAAAAACACGTGCATAATTGGTTCATTAGTTTGCATAAGGATTAAGGATTTTTTTCATGAATTATAGATGAAATTTAGTGAATTAGAAGCATAAATAACACTGAACAACAATGTAAAACAGAGAAATAAATCACCACGTTAAGTTTACACAACAGGCATGATGAAGCATTTCACCCCTCATGGGCTACATCTGCTGGTCTAGCTTCCAATGGCTTGTCCATCTTTCATTATGCTCAAAATTTTGCTATTACATGTAGTTACAGTGCTCTAATGGATGTTTTCTCTACACCAATCGCTTCATAATGCTCCAATTAGTAAAAAATGACTCTTCATTCACTTAGAATGGTCGAAAATTGAGCCTCCTACACTTTTTCCCAATATCTCCTAGGAAAACTCCGCTAAATGTGGAGAAATCCAGTTAACTAGAGTTAAATTAGGATTGACCGCCAAATTTTGCGTGCCCTATCTGCTCTGCCTATTAATCCATGCATTAAACGTTACGGTTAGGGTGGTGGCCAGATGCGCACCCCCAACCGTTAAGTGGCTTGATCGTTAGCGGAACCTCCGCTCGAAGCTGCAGTTAACGGTGGACTATAGTTTGATTGTTGTCGGGTTAAGCTCTGACCGTGGCGGGTAGGCTGGCATTGACTGTGCCATGTGACATCTTACGGGGACCACTGGCGAGTTGATACCATCTCTCAGATCGCATTTCGCTGATTATAACTCATAGCCTTAACGGTTTTAAACAATACGACTGCCGACGCAAAGTTGCAATGAGTTGTCGCATCGCAACATCGCAATTTTAACATTTTATCGCACTTAGGCCTCCCGCAGATTTAACATTATGTTGTTAATGATAAGTCATAAATCCAGTGAAGTGTGCAGTGCTGACACGTGTAATTATGTCGCATCGCATGTTAAACTTCATAACCTACGATGTCTTAATTATTAACTTAAACTCCACCGATGGGCGATATGCGCACGGTTGCTCCAACCGACACATGTCTCACCCCGATCGCATCGCAAGATATATATCTTAACTTGCGATGAATTAGCAATAAACAGTAAATTCGTCGATGTGATGTATGCTCGTCCGTTCATCCCTCGCTTTCACTTCGTTTAGCAGCTTGATCTCCATATCCCTTCCTCCTTCACTCAGAAACATGTTGATGGATTATGCCATATTCGATCAGAACGCAATATCTTCCTCATACGACATCAATTTTTTGAACCGTTCACAACACCATAATCAGGAAGACGAGATCTACGCAACCATCTTGGTTTAAGCCCAATATTGTAACTTTGAATTTTGAGAAAATTTTATGAACTCCTTATCATTCCTCCCCATTGGGAAGCTTTTGGACCCCAAAAGAATTGATTACCTGTTCAGTATATAAGGGTACAACTTCCTCACCTTTTCAATCTCCATCCATTTTTCTTTGCTTGGTTTAGTGCCTTTGAGCCCAACTCGAAGGTAGTCAACACTTCCCCTCTTTGATGCTCTTGTCCTCCTGTCAATAATTATATCTTATTTGATTTCATCCAGAAATTTTGGCGAGAAATTTTCAATAGAAGGTAGTTGAACATCACTTCCTTGATCATCGATCAAAGGAGGCTCATACAAGCGTAATTTTTCAACATTAACAACTTAATACATTTGAATGTAAGAAGGAAAATCAAGTTGGAATGCATTATTACCAACTTTTTTTATGATCTTGAAAGGACCATAGCGAATGGGTTTGAGTTTTTACCTTCCCCTTGCATCCTTTCTTTGCTAATGTGACACCATACCTCATCTCCCTCTTGAAATTTTTTATCAACCTAGTGTTTTTCATGCCTCTCTTTGTATTTGCTTTGACTTTTCTCAATTTGTTCTTGAACTTGTTGATGTATCATCTGAATTTTCTCAATGAACTTTTGAGCCTTATCAATATCATTATGCCCATCAATTTCAACATCTTTCCCAAAGATGGAGTCTAATGGAAATTTTGGCAAATACCCAAAGCATGCTTCAAAAGGTGAGGTTTGTGTTGAAGAGTGCTTTGCCTGGTTGTAAGCGTGTTGAATGTAATTTAGTTGTTCATCCCACAACTTATGATGTTTGCTGCAATATCCTCTCAATAGATGCACAACTATTCTGTTCACCACTTCGGTTTGTCTATATGTTTGTGGATGAAAAGCGATACTCTTTTTCAATTTTGTGTCCATCATTCTCCATAGATTTGACCAAAAAATCCCAATGAACCTGGAATCCTTGTCACTAACAATAGAAGTGGGCAATCCAAAATGAACCCAAACATTTTGAAAATAAAGTTCAGCAGTATGTTAAGTAGTAATGGTCTTCTTACATGGCATAAGTATACACATTTTGCTGAATCTATCCACAATTACAAAAAGATAATCATGTTGCTTTCTTGACATAGGTATACCTCCAACAAAGTCCATGGAGACGCTCTCCCATGGCATTAATGGTACCGGTAGTGGCGTGTACAATCCAAGCTTTCTATTACTAGGCTTGCTTTTTGCACACATAGAACAACCTCTTATAAAATGTGACACACTATCTATCATGCGAGGTCAATAACAATACCTCTGTAGATGCACCACTGTTTTGCTTACCCCAAAGTGTCCAGCAATAAGAGAAGAATGAGCTTCTCTCATGACACTTAGCCTCTCTCCCTTGTGGAATAGATAGCTTTCCAAAATTAAACAACAAATTATTATGCATGTGATAATTTTTTTCTTCAAATTGATTCCTTCACTCAAACTAGCATACACATCTTTGAAAATCAATGTCATGTGCATATTGTTCCATGTAACTCTCATGTACATTCAAATCATCTTTGAGTAAAGTAGATGCACTAAAGATTGGTTTTTGAAAGCATATACGTAAATTTATTGAAAATACCTTTCTTGTACACCCTTATAACCAAGTGAAGCTTGTTGAAGAAATCCCATCCCGCAGGCTTGTCTTGATTCTTGCAATTTTGTTTGCGGCGTACAAATCTTGTAATGGTTAGTGATCGAGTATGCACAATAGTTTCTTTCCCCATCAAGTAGTGTTTCCACTTCTTGACACTTTGTACCAACACATATAGTTCTTTGTCATATGTCGGATAATTATTTACATCACCATTCAAAGTTTCGGAATGAAAAGCGATAGGATTACCATCTTTGTAAAAGTACAACGCCCATGGCATAATCACTAGCATTGGTTTGAATCTCAAATGGTTGTCTCAAATTTGGTAATGAAAGGATTGGAGCTAACTTTGATCTTGTCTTTCAAAGCTTCGAAAGCTTGCTTGTTGTTTGCCTCCCCATTGGAATCCTTTCTTCACACTTATCACTTTGCATGCATAGGAGCTACGATGGAAGAAAAGTTACTGATAAACTTTCTCCAATATTATGACGAAGTCGAACCTAAGAAAATTCTTGCCAGTAGCTGTTTTGGGTGTGGTCCAATTCATAATGGCTTCCACTTTAGAAGGATCAATCCTCAATTCTCACCTCCTCCTACAACATGTCCCAAATAGACAAAGAAGTCTTTCCAAACTCACACTTTGACATCTTAAGAAACAATTTCTCTTTATTCAAAATATCAAGCACTCTATTCACATGCAAGGCATGATCTTCTCTTGTTTTGCTGAAAATCAATATGTCATATAAGTAAAAAATCACAAATTCATCAAGGAATGGTCACAAAACACTATCCACATAACACGCATGAAAGTTGCCGGTGCATTACACAAACCAAAAGGCATAACTAGCCACTCGAAGAGTCCTTGTTTGGTTTTGAATGCAATTTTCCATATAACACTTTTACGTAATTCTTACTTGATGATATCCACTTCGTAAATATAACTTAGTGAAAAAAATTTCTTCTTTCATTGGGAGTGGTAACGATTTTTTACCGTACTCTTGTTCAGTGATCTACACACATGCTCCAGTCCCATCTTTCTTTGGTATCGAGACTATGGGTGAGCGCATGGCGAGGTGCTTGGCCTTATGATTCCTTTGTCCAACATCTCTTTGATTTGCCTCTTTATTTCAACATTCTCCATTATCGACATGCGATACATGCCAATGTTTGGAAGAGGACAATCTTGCTACAATTGAATCTCATGTTGAATCTCTCTTTTTTGGAGGCAACCCTGTTGGCTCTGAAAAATCTCATGATGCACATTAAATACATCATATAAATATGATTTTAACCCAGGATCACATCCCTCAAATGATTCATGATTAACATCAACTTTAGGCTTAATCATAAGAAGAAAAAAATTCTTACTAGAATTTACTAGCCTCTTTACACATCCCGACGCATTTACCATAGCGATGTTTGTCTTCTTGCGATGTGCTATAACGATGAAATTATTGCCATTTTTGAATAAATGATATTTTTTCTCATGGCGATGGAATATTTTCTTTCTGTCATACAATTAAGGACTCCCTAATACAATACCTGTTATGTCAAGTGGAACCACATCTAATTCAACCTTGTCAACAAAATTTGGAGGTGATTTCAAACCACGATATACATTTCTTTGAAACCTGTGAATTTGCATCCTTACAAATCCAACCTAATGGATATGGTTTTGGATGTGGTATGGTCTCAGAGTTAAGTTTCTTGACAAAGTCTTTCGAGATTAACTTTGCTTGTGACCCATTGTCAAACAATGTGTCAATCTTGGTATGCTTGGATATGACCCTCACATGAAACAATTCTCTTATTTCTTCTTCATTTGGAGTGTTTATGTGACGAGTTTGATGGATTGGTCTTGGGTTTGATTTGAATTATTTTCCCTTCATGTTCTTCACTCCCATGGTTGTAATCTTAGATCCATCACTGAATCGGATCCTAAATCATGTTGGTACATGTATTGATTCTACATTTCCCTTTGTTATTGGGTTTCTTTGGCCTCATTTTAGAATGTAATTTCCAAAAATGAATTTCATCATGGCCTTATTTTGAACAATGTTTACAAACCAATTTTCTCCCTCTTTCTTAACAGTTACATTCTTTTTTGTTTTACCTTTTGAGGTCTTTTCCTTGGCTTCCCCTTAAAGAGTTTCTTTCTACCCTCTTGAGAAATGTTCTTCCCTCTAGCTTCTAGATGTGTGGCACGAACACATACTTCATCTAGGCAGGTGGGGTTAAACATGAGAATAGTATGTTTTAGGTAGCTATGTAAGCCTCCTATGTACTTGAGCAAAGTATCCTGGCTCTGCAAATCTACCCCTAATAAGAGAGATCTTCTCCTAAATTCTTGGGTGTATTCTTGCGCATTTTTTGTCCCTTTAATTGGTTAAAGTTGCAGTTCATGATGGCTTTTTGCATATGAGCTAATGGATAAAACTATTGTTGACCATGATAATGAAATTTGACCATGATAGAATAATCTTACCATGTTTCTTGATTTCCTCCTTTGTCTTGGATTCCCACCAAACAAGTCTTGCACCTTCCATTTCTCAATGAAGCTAATTGAATTTTGTATCATCATCTTGAAGGTTTTGGATTTTGTGTTAGGTCCCTATATTACTAGTATCGTCCCTTATTGTTATTAGTAACCCCCTTATTGTTATTATTATTGTACCCTTGTAACACCATTTTGTTATTATTGTGCCCTTAAATTATTATTGTTAGGTCGGCTAGGATTACATTGTGGCCCACTAGGATTACATTATGGCCACATGGACTCCTATATATAGAAAGGAGGTTTTGTAAATTGTATCATCCAAGAATTGTTCATTTATGTAATGTATTAGAGGATGCCCCCTCAAAGTGACTTATTTCTAAGGCATTTTTCTTCTATTTTTGGAGTTGGTTACACAACATTTGGTATCAGAGCTTTGGATTCTAGGGTTTCGCTGCTCCAAACAGGTCATCGTGGAATTTTCGCTATAACTTTTTTTTCTACGAATTTTTAGAAGCTGAAATTTTTAGGGTGCGAATCCAAAATCTAGAGGAACATTGTCAAAAAATTTTAGAGCTTGGTTCGCAATATTTTTGGAGATATGATCTGTGGAAGTTAGGTCCTTTTTCAGGCTCCTAAACAGGTCATCGTGGAATTTTCGCTATAAAGTTTTTTTTTACTACGTTTCAGAAGCTGAAATTTTAGGGTGTGAAGTTGAATTCTAAGGAAAATTTCCAAAAAATTTCGGACCTTGGTTCGTAATATTTCCGAGATATGATTTGTGGAAGGTAGTGCTTTTTCGAGCTCACGAATTTCATCTCAAAGAGGTGATCGTGGGAAAATATTCGTAACTCTCTCTAAGCATCGGATTGGGTGCCATAAAAAGTGGTCACAAGTAAATGGACGTTTCTTGGCTATCAATTTCGGAGGTTTGAAGAATGAAACAATGACACGTGTCAAGTCATACATGTTTACTTTCTTGCAGACAATCCATAATTAGGTCATTGTGGGAGATTGGACACAACCTTGTCTTGGAGAATCCAAATCGGGTCGGACCTACGCGTCCAATGTAATTTAGAGGGCTACGTTGATACTGAAATTAAAATATTGAAGCGTTGCAATCACAAAGATAATCCAATTTCAATATCGAGCTCCTCAAAAGCAAGAAAAATGTGTGTATTTTTTTTTTTTTTTGCGAATTGCATAAGTCTTGAATCAATTTGAATTGACTCCAAGGGAATATTGTAGAATAGATATCAGTATTGGGTTCTAAAATATGCCCCATAAAAATAATTAAACACCCATTAAGCCTTCAGAAGGCTCTACTATGACTCATGAAGATGAAGAATTGC